>OZ038460.1:23644962-23756599 GCA_964036195.1 Sphaerolaimus hirsutus
CTTGTTCTAACGTAACACAGTAATTGTTTTCAATGTGTGTTCTGCTCGGACCACAAACCGTAGCTGTCATTTACATTTAAATGTCATTTACACCCAATTTGAGGGGGGGGGTATTTCGAGGGGGGGTTATAAATTCATATTGCCCATTTTGAGGGGGGTATTTCTAGGGGGTATTTCGAGGAAATACGGTAGATAAATGAAAATGAATCCACCGCTAAATCGGAGCAGAGTGTCAACAGAAAAGTAAACATAAACGATTGTATAGACATAAAAAAGAGCATGTTTGCGAAAAATGAATGTATTAAGTGGTAATTATGGGAACAGTGTATTCAAAAATAGCGGAAAAGTGCTAAATAAAAGGCACTATGCAGCGAGGTCATGGCGCGGAAGAAAATGACCGCGTACTGCGTGGTAGTGGTGAGTGTGTGTGTAGCGCGCAGATAAAAGTAGCTGTAACTTTTGATTGGAAAGAGATATCGATCTCATTTTTGTTTTAATGAGTTTCTCTCGATCAGGAGAATAGGATAGCATGTTCAAAAAGCAAACTTTTGCGGAAATTTTGCATTTCGAAATCAGGCTAAGACGATATATAAACAAATGTGTATCTCCGATTTGACCTAAGAAATGAACTCTCCGAACATTTGTGATCATTTGAACATTTTAATGACTAAAATCGGTTCACAAATGACCGAGCTATTGATGTTCAAGTTTGCATGTTCTCGACGACACCCAAAAAAACGCAAATGACAGTGTTTTTTTGCCCCCCCCCTATCTCCGGTCTGGGGGGTCGTAGAAAAAAATCTTCAAAATTGTGCGTAGCCCCAACATTTAACTATATCATATCCAAATTTCAACATTTTTCGCCAAGCGGTTCCCGAGTTATTAGCACGCGCCGGCAGGTGAACCCCCCCCCCAAAATGCTAACCCCAAAATCCCCTATGGCCGCCAGTCGTGCCCCCCCCCCCTCCGCTTATCTCCAACCCGGCCCGAATGAATACCCGGTCCGAATGTATACCCGCTCCGAAGGTAAGCCCGGCCCGAAGGTAGCATCAGTTACCTTCGGGCCGGGCTTACCTTCGGAGCGGGTATGCTTCCATTCGGGGCGGGTATACATTCGGGGCGGGTTTACATTCGGAGAGGCACAGGCTCACTGCCCACTCCACTCCAGTCCACTTCATGCGGACTGGGACCGGTCCAGTCAGCCGCAGTTCAGTGCCGACTGCGGTTATGACGTCATGATCGAGTGTTACCTCCACAAAAATGTAGGCTGTAATGTCGCCCGCGTATACCCGTGTATTTTTGGTGTTCATTTCATTCATAAATTCATTTGGACCGGCAGCCTTGGAAATTCTGAGCCAGAAAATAATTCAAATTTTTTGGTCTATTGTTTATTCATTTTTTAAAGTATGTTTTATCGCTATTCAGATAATTCTATCGGTGCACGATACAAATCGAACCGCGATGGGCTGTGATATAATCGGCTGTGCGTATTTGGGCAAAATCGCTATGGTCAGTTTACAATTGTAACATAAAATTTACTCCCCGCGCACAATTTAAAAAAGCGTCAACTCAAATTCATATGTCAAGATCAGTGATGTAAAAGCGCCATGGCGCTGGCGCGTTGCGCTAGCGCCAAAGCAAAAGGCGCGATGGCGCTGTTGGCGCTTGGCGCTAACTTGCTGCGGCACCATTGGCGCTTGGCGCTAATTTTACCTAGCGCCAGGAACAAAATGCCTGGCGCTGATGCTTGGCGCTAGCGCCAAAGCAAAAAGCGCCATGGCGCTCCTAGAGCTTGGCGACATCTTGCCCTGGCGCCATTGGCACTTGGCGCTAGAGATCGTAAAAGCGACATGGCGCTTTTGGCGCTTGGCGCCGCCAATGTCCTGGCGCTTTGTACATCACCACTCAGGATCAATTAATTGAATCTACCCATTGCCGCACGGCACACTGAAATTTTGCGTTCAGCGTTCGAACGTTTTTGCACGCTGAACTACAAATGCTGAAATCAAAATCTCAAGAACCTAACATTTTTGAAGCATTCGGAAAACAATTCGGAATTTGCAATATTCGCGTAATTGGCATGCGAGCCGCATTTTTACGCTTCAAAAACGCATTGTTCTGTAGCAGGGTTGGCAAAATCTCAGAAAAAAAAATAAAAATAAAATGGAATATTCAAGAAAAAAATAAAATAAAATAAAATGGAAAATTTAAGAATAAAAATAAAAATTGTATACAAACTCATATTATTATAAAATTGTATGAAAATTCGTATTTTATTGTAAAATTTTATCTCGTTGCTTGTGTTTCTACCTGTTTATTCATGGATCTGGGAGCAGTGCCATGTGTTAAGTGTCAAATGTCATGTAAAATGTCATGCAAAGTGTCAATTGTCATGACAAATGTAAGGTAAAGTGTAAATTGTCATGACATGTAAAAAATAAAGTATCAATTGTCAAGCAAATTGTTTCCAAATCTTATGTTTTGTATCCAAATTATGTTGTTGTTGAATCCAAATCTTATGTGAACATTTGGATACAAAACATAAGATTTGGATACAAAACATACTATGGATACAAAAACACAAGATTTGGACACAGAATTTACACTTTGCATGGCATTTGTCATGACAATTGCCACTTTGCTTGAAATTTGACATGACACTTGACATTTTGCATGACAATTGACACTTTATTTTACATTTGTCATGACAATTGACACATTGCATTACATTTTACAAATGTGCCCAGCACACTCCACTAGTCCTTCTATTGAAAATGCAAACCATTCTTATAAATAATTGTAACATTACACTTGCAGCTATGTAGCTAACGATACATACTGCATGCAACTTTTGAAAAGTAAGGGACAAATTTGTCACAGGTTTTTCATGTATACGTCTAATTATAACATTTTTCTGGACTTGCATGCATGATTCTGATTTTTTGTAAAATTTTTCTACAATTCATGTACAATTTTTGTAAAATGTGTCATTTTATTTTATTAATGACTTTTGGGAATAAAATAAAATAAAATGAAACAAGAAAAAAATAAAAATAAAATACAATTTTATACAATTTTACTGAAATGAATTTTAATAAAACCAACCCTGTTCTGTAGATTTTGATTTCAGCGTTTGTAGTTCAGCGTGCAAAAACGTTCGAACGCTGAACGCAAAATTTCAGTGTGCGGTGCGCCATTGTATTCGCTCAAACAGGATTTTAGATTTTTTCGTCAGACTTTTTAGGCGAAACTATTGTAGGAAGGAATTATTTAAGGGGGAATTATTATTTTGACTGTTTGTACCAGCTCATTCCACAAAATATGCTTCATTAACGCATCAACTCTCCATTTTTTTCAAATCAGACAACAAATTGATCATATGCCTACATAAAGGGAGGAGTTTTTCGAGGGGGTGGGGGGTTTATTTTTTTCCAAACTCGCCAAACAGAGGGAACTACCTACCTATGTATTTAAGCAAATGGCGCTGCACGTGCACCCACTAGTTCACTGCCAGTGCACTAGCTATTTGGTTAACTCATATATCGGCTGTGAGTGAATGCATTTGAGTTTACCATAATCAGGTGTCTGTCCACTACACTTGACGGAGATATTTAAAATAACTCATTGTGGTAAAATCAAATTTTGTTCGAAGATGATTACGAGTACCCATTTCTGTTAGTAAATTATGTGTGCGGGAATAACTAACGAAGACAAACCCTCTGGAAAAGTGTTTAAATTTCAAGTGTTCTTTCTAAACTGATCTTTCAAATTTGGAATTTTTTTCAAAATTAGTTTTTGAATTTTCTAAGTTAGTTTTGCAATTTTCCCACTATAAAACAAGGCGCTAATTCGATTGTAGGACAAATCAGAAAAGGACCACTGGAAAACGACGGTGAGCAAAGCCAAAGAAGTCAAGGGCAGTCACACTTTAAAGGAACCCATTGATTTCGGCGATGACGACGATAAGTCTACTGAGAAGGATGATGTCAGTTTTTTTGAGTTTTTTATTTTCATTAAAAAAATAATTAAATTTGGTGCTTTTTCAGGCGAAAGTTGCGAGGAAAAAGTGATATTTTAATGTGGCTAGAATCAGTGTGATATTATGAATATTTATTTTACAAAAATTTTTCGTTAGTATTTCAGTGTTTTTGTATTAATTTTCAGCACGGTAACCATGAAATATTTATTAACACATTTATGACAACTGGATTCACATTCTTGCAAGTCATTGTTGTTAAACATGGTAATTTATATCCGTTACTCAGTTATATTTTTTACTGTGCACCAATTAGTCTTTTCCAATCAAATAATGTATTTTGCCCCCTCCCCACAAGCGTAAACCACAAAGGTTACTGTATTACCTCGAAATATACCCAGGGGGTTTATTTTTCACCAGCAAATTTTCACGGGGGTTTATTCTAGGGGGGCTTATTCGAGGGGGTCTACTTACTACTGTACCTACTCAGACATAGAAAAATCAAACGATTACCTAGATGTATATGTCACTCAGTCATTGGTTTCAACGTGTGTTCTGCATCATACATAGCATTGAAAAAAACGACCGATTTTAAGAAAATATAATTAAATATTATCTCAGAAAATCTCCCAAGAAAAAAATATAATTAAATCTCTTGGGTTATTTTTGAAAATATAATTAAATCTCTGAGAAAATCTCTTGCAGTTCAAAAAAATCTCATAAAATCTCTCAACTTTAAGTATGATTTCATCAATATTTCAAGATGTTTGAACCATTGAGAGTAAATAGTAAGCACACTATGCGTTGTTTAACTTTTTCATTCACAATTTCATATGATAACAGCATATTATCTACTGATGGCACACTTTGTACTACCCTGTATTTAGTATCTGAATAATGAACAAAAATATGGTTTAGGCACATTTTTCCTCATAGTAGAATACATTACTTTTACGTGTGATGATCCCCACAGAATTTATCAGATGACTTTTTCACCAAAATTTGGTAACAATATTTCCAAAGCATGCTGTCAACTCTTTAGTTGTTAAAACAGCTAGAACCCAGTGCATAAGTTACCCGTTGCACAAGTAGCAACACCCAGTGCTCAGTGGTTAGGTACAACCCCATACTTGAGCACTGGGTTTTCATGGGACTGCAGGGGTTCAGTATGGTTCAGGGGTTAAAACATATTTACATTTACTCAAAAATACATATACTTGAGTATTAAGTAAATACATATAAATTTACCCTGAAAAAGTACCAGTACTCTATTTTATGTATACTTCTTGAAAGTACTTGTGTACAGAAAATGTTTTTCAGATAACTTTTTTATTGGCTCTTTCATGCCATAGAACAGAAAAAAAGGGAAGAAAAACTACAAATAGTGGGAAAATAGCCAAAAATGGGTATATAAGCAAATATATAGTTTTAATAAGATGAAAATTTGTAAAAAACGCACATGAACTAGTGAATTTGAAGGTGAAAATAGGCAATATAGAGAGATTTTCTCGAGAGATTTTCTCAATCAGGAGAAAATATAATTAAATCTCTCTGGAAAATCGTGGAAAAAATATAAATCTCAGAAAATCTTATATTTTCTGAGATTTTCTGAGATTTTTTAAATATAAATCTCCCAGAGATTTTTTCAATGCTAATCATACAGACCACAAACTGCCGCATTTGTCATGTATAGTGATGGAAAAGCGCCATGGCGCTGGCGCCTGGCGCTAGCGCCAAAGCAAAAAGCGCCATGGCGCTTTTGGCGCTTGGCGCCTTTTTGCTGTGGCGCCATTGGCGCTTGGCGCTGGGGTTTGGAAAGTGCCATGGCGCTTTTGGCGCTTGGCGCTATGACGCCGTGGCGCCATTGGCGCTTGGCGCTAGTGTTTTAAAAAGCGCCAAAAAAGCGCCAAGAAGTACTCAAAATTCATCATTATTTTATGCAGAAAGACCTGTTAAGTATAATTTACATAAGTATTTATATGTGCTACTGTCAGTGTATTCCTGGATCAACATACCCTATTCTTGATTACTTTTTAAACAATTTCCTTGTGATTTCATGGGTATTCTACATTTGTCCCATCTGATCCGAATTATATAAGGTTTTATGTGACTATTCATCAGACTGGTAACACTCTTCACATAGGTTTTCGCTCAATCACTATACTGAGCTCGTTCCTTGCAGTTTTGTTTGAGCAGGGTCAAAGACCCTGTAAAGTGTTAAGTTGAGTAATAAACATCATCCAATATTTCATAAATACAATTTTGTTAAGTGTCATGCAAAATGTCAAAAGTTGAATCAAAAATTTTTCTTTTTTATTTTGATTGACATTTTACATCACATTTACTTCTTGACATTTGACACTTGGTTTTACAGGGTGTGGAATCACTTTCTGAAGCCATTCCAACCATGGCAATCCAAAATGTGAAACCTCAAAATCCTGTGTTCAAAAGTGACTAGCAAAACTTGAAACTGCAATATCCTACTAGAAAAATCGAAAGTATTCCAAAAAAATTGAAATTTGAAAATTATTTTTTGGGGAAAACAACTAAATTCCAAAAGTAATTTTAAAAACACCTAAAAAATCTTAGCACTTTTTACAGATGGTGTGCTATACTTAGCCCAAACACCCATCTGCAAAATATCAAGACAACAATAACAAAAGTGACTGCAGTTGACATGTATGGCCATGCATCAGCATGGCCGCATATATGAGAAGCAAAAAAATTTTTGGCGCTGGCGCTATTGGCACTTGGCGCCAATATCCTCTGGCGCCATTGGCGCTTGGCGCCGTGGTCTAGAAATTTGGCGCTTGGCGCCATTTTGCTCTGGCGCCATTGGCGCTTGGCGCTGGGGTTCGGAAAAGCACCATGGCGCTTTTGGCGCTTGGCGCCAAAGTCCTGGCGCTTTTTCCATCACTAGTCATGTATATTCCATTTAGGTGGCGTTTACACGGATTTTATGTGACAACCAAAAAATGCAATTTTTCAACTGTTCTTGTGGAATCAACGTGAAATATATTACATGTGTGATACCTCAATTGATCGTGATTGTGCCAGCTTCACTGTTTGGGGCAAAAATGAAATTCCATAATTTCCCTAATCACCAGAGTTGTTAAAATACCGGTATTTTTGGAAAGTGTAAGTGTAAGTGTAAATACACTTTCCAAATTTTGAGTATGGATACTGTAAGTGTAAGGTATTTTTAAAATACCTAGGAAAGTGTAAAAAAAGTGTAAGTGTAAAATTTTTTTTAGAAAAAGCTCTCACTGTTGAGCATCAGAAAACACCACTGTTTTCACCTTTAGGTCAATTTTTTTATCATTTTCATGCATTAGTTCACATTTTACCGCTGTATGAACAGCCGTATGAAACATTTCAGACTGTAACAAATTTAGTGGTATGAAGTTGCGTAATAATGGCACGTTTTCAGTGTTGATATTTTACTGATTAAGCTATGTGATACACACTGTTTAAATACAAGAATGGACATACAGCAATAATGTCAGTGCAAAAGCCAGTGTCCAGCAGGTGAAATTGATCTTGTCTTTTTACAAAGTATGATGAAACTGTAGAATACCATGAGTACTGATCAAAGGTTGGAGCTGGTGCACGTTTGTACATTTGCCATATTTTCTACATTCAATGCATAACTGCATGTGTGCACTGTGCAGTTATTTTTTGTACATGACCCAGTTTTATGCTTCCTAAAATGCTTCAAACAGGGCCATCTGAAAGAAAAAAATACACTTTCTGTATCCGGGTATTTTGCCCAGGAAAGTGTAAAAAAAGTGTATGGGTATTTTATGAAAGTGTAAGTGTAAGGGTAAATATAAATACCCATTTACCCGGGTATTTCTGGTAAGTGTAAATACACTTTCGCAACTCTGCTAATCACGCACACTAGATCACACTTTTTGCATGTTGTTGGAGGTTGTCGCCGCATTTGTTCTACGCGGTCTTGCTAGCGATGCCGCGTATAGAACAAACCCTTCGACAACAAGAAAAATACATTATCTGTTGTGCATTATTGCGTAATCTATAAAAAATTAATTATTGTTCCATGTAATGGGGTCGATCAAATAATGATAAATTGAGGCGTCCGATCTATCTACTAATTGGTTTTCATCCCAAAATATGGTTGACAAAATCACAATTTTTGTCGTCACAGCAAATCCGTGTAAACACCGCCTTACAGTCAATTTGGGTGAGGGTATTTCGAGGGGGGTTGTTATTTCCTCAGTAAATATTTAGGGGCGTATTTCAAGGTAGGGGTCTTAATTCGAGGTAATAACACAACTACAAAATTAAGATGAAAAACTTTATTAGCAAAAAAATGCTATTAAAAGCTTTTTCAAAATCATGGTCCCTCCTTGAATTAGGCCCCCCCCCCGCAAATTAACCACCCTCAAATTTTGCTAAATTTTAAACTCATGGGGTTATTTCGAGGTAATACGGTATTTGAAAATATCATTCGCCGGGATTTCTGGGATTCTACTTGCATTCAACTTTTACAAACCTGACGAGCATGAAAAAGAAATGCATTTTTTAGCTCAAAATACATAGAAAACGATGCACACAAATTGCTTACATTATATACGTTTTTCTTTTGTGCTATTATCAACTTGCTAATTGTCAGTCATCCATCGAGTCATTGTCAAAAAAAACTGTTAAGTGTTTGTCAACGTTTGTACAAATGTTTCCATTTCCCAGCTGAATTTACCCGCATATATTAGGTGAATTGTGATGTGATCTCACTAGTGCCGAATTTCCAGTTTTATAAATATTTATAATCTGGTCAAAAATGGTGTTTCCAGCCGATTCGATGCTTTCTATTCATTTCGTTTGTCCATATTTTAATTAGGTGCAGAAATTGCATTCATCACGTGCACTTGAAAACATTTGTATATTTTATTTATTTGAATGCTACCGCCGTGCCTAATAGCTTTTGCATAATGCTGGTGCGGTGGCAGCCCCGCCCTGAAAAGTGTAACGTCAGGTCAGGTGTCAAATGGCATGTAAAATGTTATACAAATGTGTCAAATGGCATGTAAAATGTCATACAAATTGTGACAAATGGCATGTAAAATGTCATACAAATGTGTCAAACGGCATGTAAAATGTCATACAAATGTGTCAAATGGCATGTAAAATGTCATACAAATATGTCAAATGGTATGTAAAATGTCATACAAATGTGTCAAATGGCATGTAAAATGGCATGTAAAATGGCATGTAAAATGTCACACAAATGTGTCACATGCCATGCAAAATGTCAAAAAATGAACTATTTTACCTGTTTTGATTGAGATTTGACACTCGACGTTACACTTCACAGGGCGCATGACTGCCACTAAGAACAAAAGATTTTCTGGCTGAAATAAGGTACATTAACATTTGTACCAAAACAGTATCTGAAACGGTGTCTAGTATTTCAAAAAATCAACAATTTTTTGGAAAATATATGTAAATATATCACTCTGATTTTTTAGAATATATAAATATATATAAATCTCTCTAGCTTTTAAGAAAATATATATAAATCACTGAAAAAATCACTCACAGTTAAAAAAAAGAATAAAAATCACTCATGCTTTATTTTGACTTTAAGCAATATTGTGGCCTTTATTTAACACTTGCTAGCAAAAGAATGTGTTCAAATATCCCACACTTTATTTATTCTTTCTTAACCAGCTGCAAACTCATGAAATACAACATTTGACAGGTTCAAACTAGGGATGGAAAAAATAGGTTTTTTTTCAATGACCCCACTGTTTAAAAAAGTGCTTTTTTAAAAAACGCGTTTTTTTCGCTATTTTTCAAAAAAATGTGGCAATTTTACCTAAAAAGCTCCCAAATATGGTTCTAAGTCAATATATACAGGTATATCAGACAAGTGGCAGTACTTGTGATGACATATAGCCATAGAATGGCTGTGTAATCATGGGATACCATTATAAGTGCAGATTTCTGCCAATAAAAATCAAATTTTATGTCGACTTGTTAGGTATACCGCTGTTTTTCAATGCAAAATACCTTGTGTATAAAGTACAAAAAAATTTACCAGTGCTTTTTTTCATAAAGCGCTGGGACCCTTACGCTTTAAACAAAAACAGCGTTAAAAAAGCGCTTGAAAAAAAGCCCTGGGCATCCCTATTCAAAACATTAATGAACCATGACAACATGAAAACGTGGCCTATGACCAGTCAACTTCTAATGCCTATTTGTGGCAATGGCTGTGTGACTATAGAGGCGCTGCACAATGTGGCAGTGGCAAGTGCACTGAGCAAGTTTAGGCTGAAATGGCTTAGTTTTGGAAACATGTTGTGGAATGTGATTGACCAGAGTTTGATTGCATCAGCCTCCAGGTTTTGAGTTTGAGACTGGAATGCATTGATGCCTGCCTTCAGCAACAAAGCTTGCATATGTGATCGATGCCATTCTGTTATACATTATACTCCGTTGATAATGTTTTTCCCACTCATCTGCACCCTCGCCCTTTTTTATTACAACAAGCAATAATCTTGAGCAAACAAATTTTTCAAATGAGCTCATCTATTCACTAAGAAAAGCGATTTTCAATCAAAAATGTGCAAAGATTGTTTCTAGAGATAATTTCTCACGCATATTACACTAGTTAGAAGACACAATGTATCTAGTATGAGTGATTTTCTCAGTGATTTTTTTTCTTGAATTTTGAAAATGTATTTAAATATATCACTTAGAATTTGAAAAATATATAAATATATTAGGGTGTCAAATTTCCGTTTTCCGTTTTCCGTTTCCGTTTTCCGCAGGCAAATTTTTTCCGTTTTCCGTTCCGTTTTCCGGCTGCTGAAATTTTTTTCCGTTTTCCGTTCCGTTTTCCAGCCACTTTTTTTTTCCGTTTCCGTTTTTCCGGCTCATTTTCCGTTTTCTGGCTAAAATTTCAGTTTTTCCACCTTTTTTCCATTTTCCAGCTCAATTTCCAGTTTTTCCGCCTTTTTCCCATTTTCCGCCTCAATTTTCTGTTTTTCCGCCTCATTTTACCTTTTTTGGCTCAACTTTCTGTTTTTTGTTCCATCCAAACTGGGAAAAAGTTCATGCAGATTGTCAATTATGTAAAATTTTTCTGTTCCAAGCAAATTTTCAGCAAATTTTTTCCACTTCCAGCAAAATTTCAGCAAATTTTATCCATTTTCTGGCAAAATTTCAGCAAATTTTTCCATTTCCATGCAAATTTTATTTTTCCGTTTCCGTTTTTCTGGCCCTTTTTTCCGTTTTCCGGCCACTGAAAATTTTTTTCCGTTTCCGTTAACATTTTCCGCCAAGTGCAAATTTTTTTCCGTTTTCCGGCCGCTAAAATTTTTTTTCCGTTTCCGTTTCCGTTTTCCGTAAAAAAATTTTTTTGACACCCTAAAATATATATATAAATCACAGATATATTTATATTTATTTAGTGTGATTTTTGAAAATATAAATCACGGGTGATTTTTTGAATGCTAACGGTGCCGCATGCTTTGCACTTTTCTGAAGGAACACTCGATCATTTTGTCATGGTCAATAAAATTGACATACACTCCTTTAAAAATGTCTTTACGTTCCTGGACGGGAGTAAATTTTTTTGACGCCCTCCCATATGAAATGTGACAACTTTTTGAATTTACTTGGTATACCATATCCTAAATCAGGGTGCCTTTGTGCAGCACATCGATTTTCAGCCCATTCCATGCAGCACTGCTTTTTGGTGCCTACAAAACATAATGTACATAAAGTCAATTCCAGTAGTGTTTTTCTTTTTTGTTCAACATCCAAAAAAAGTAAAGACTTTTTACCATGCAAATTTTGACATTAAACAGCCACCACAACGCAGCGATGCATGGAGTGCGCTGAAAATCGATGTGCTGCACAAAGGCACCCTAATTTAGGATACGGTATAGCAAGTAAATCTAAAATGTTGTCACATTTCATATGAGAGGCATCAAAAAATTTACTCCTTCCAGGAACGTAAAGACATTTTTCCAGTAGTGTAGTTCCAAAAGTCAATTGAAAAAAAGTTTATTTCGTTTAGTTTCTGAGTCTGACCGATTTGCATTTCTTATAAACCATATTTTCGCGAAAATATCACTCCTCGCGTTGAAGTACCCCCATGAAATATCCCCAGGTCTGAGCACGATTATGAGATAAGACACCCCTTCGAAATACCCCCCTCAAAATTTGCACTATGAAAAAAACCTGGGTGGGATATTTGGAGGAACTATGGTATTTATCTTCTTTTTAATTTTAAATCCGTTTTCATGGATACATGTGCAGTATCCGATTGGAAATTTTTTGTATTGTTTCCGTTCAACGATGAATGCAATTATGCAATGTACTACGATGCGATCTACCGTATATACTCGAATAATTCCTCCGCTTGAATAATCCCCCCTCGAAAAATTCCTGTCTGTAAGGTGAGTGAGGAAAAAGCAATTCCCCATCGAATACCCCCCCCCCCCCTTAAGTATATGATAAAGTTTTTGCATCCAATTTGAACAAAAAGTACATTTTTTTTACTAAATAAAGCATATTTCATTAGATCGGTTAATATAAAGATGCTTCAAATTGTTGACGAAAAAATTATACCCCCCCCTTGAATAATTCATCCCTCGAATAGCCCCTCTCAAAAAAGTCTGACGAAAAAATACTTCCGCGGGGATTATTTGAGTATTTATGTATGGTATTTATGGTTACTTTTAAATATGTATACTTATATGCGGGTACACACATAATTATTGTTAGGTATTTCATGAAGTAAATGTTCATGTCAAATAAACCGAACAATATCCTATCTCCATTTTGAACATGTAAATATAGATGGAAGTTTTGACATTAAAGTGCCACAGAAATGATGAAAACGGCCCTACCGTATTTCTCCGTGTAAACCGCCCGAGTGTTATACAAAAGTAAGGCCCTTTTCAGAAACCTTTTTTTGAACTGTTATAACGGGCGTTAAGGTGGGGGGGGGGGGTTAAACACGGAAACTTACTCTCACCTCTTTACCTAAACCATTTCATAGTGAACAATACTAATCGCTTGTCACATTTCGAGCCAAAAAACAAATGGCAACAAAACAACAAATTGTGACACACACAAGAACATGCACATGGTACAAGAGCTTCTACAGGCTCGCCACTTCTGCAATTGGCCTGTTGCTCTATTTTTTATTGAATCAATTTCGATTTCAAGTTGTTGTTTACTTGACGCGGACTCTTCCAGTCAAATGCAAGTAAAGAAACAAACAGGTACACCCGTCAGCTACCCTCAATTGCGGTCCTAACATGCCCTAACAGTTAAAACAATGTCGTAATCACGTTAGAACAGTGTTTATACCATCTACATACCGTATTTCCTCGAAATACCCCCCGGGGGTGATTGTTTCATAGTGCTCCCGAGAGGGGGGGGGGGGGGTTAAACGAGGGGGGGTATTTCGAGGGGGGGTTATTATTTCACAAGAACTTTTTTGAAATCCTAGTACAAAATCGTTGTTTGTGATGTGCGCTGGGGTAGAAAAATGCATCAATAACTGACATGTATAGACTCCTGTAGACTAATTTTAGTACGTAGGTGGCATGAACACTGTTCTAACGTGATTCCGACATTATTTTAACGTGTGTTCCAGAGTTGTGCAAATACTGGTATTTTTGGAAAACGTAAATGTAAACGTAAACGTGAATACCTTTTCTAAATCAAAAGTATAAATACTAAAACGTAAGGTATTTTTAAAATACCAAGAAATACGTAAAAAAAACGTAAACGTGAAAAATTGTACACACAGGATTTGCCATTGTGCTTTGGCAAATACCATTATTTTCAAATATAGACGGTTCTATCGCTCCATCTGCACCACTTTCTGTTGTAGGTGTGGCCAAATCCAACTACGCTGGTGATTCTGTGGGAGTTCTAGAGGGCCAGGCCTCCTACGCACAAACGCCCGGCGCGCACAAACGCCCGGCACGCACAAAATTGAGCCCGCCACGCACAAATGCCCGGTACGCACAAATATGATGCTCTGTGCGTACCGGGCATTTGTGCGAACCGGTCATTTGTGCGTACCAGTCATTTGTGCGTACCGGGCAGTGGATTTTCACACGCCCCCCACTTTGTGTTTGCCCCCCATACATGAGCACCTAGATGCTTCCAAAAAAATATTTGGCACGTTTTCAAGTAAAGTGAAAAGTCATGTGACAACTGTAAATACATTTCACTCATCAAAATTATTTGACGCTTTTTACAGGTAAAAAAACTGTAAAGTCAAATGACTTTTTACTTTTTTACTCAAGTATTTCCAAGTCAAAAGTCAATAGTATTTGTTTGTCACATGACTTTTCATTTTATTACTCGAAAAAAGCGCCAAAAGCGGTAAAAAGATTGAAAAGTCAAATGAAAAACTTTTTTTAAAGTGTTTTAGGCCCATTTTTGCAGTTAAGTAGACAAAATCCTTCAGTGTGAGAATTTTTTACAATCCCAATCCCGAAAAATGCCGGATACAAGCCCAGCCTGCACATATGACCGGCGCGCACAAACGACTGGCACGCACATTGTGCGGCACGAACACAGCTACAGTTTTGTGCATACCGGGCGTTTGTGCGTACCGGACTTTTATTTTGTGCATGCCAGGCGTTTGTGCACGCCGGGCGTTTGTGCGTACAGGTGCGGAGCTGTTCTAGACCCTGTAAAATGCCTTGTAAAATGTCAAATGGCATGCAAAGTGTCTAAAGTCATGCAAAATGCTCTGGAAGGTGGCAAATATTTGCCATTTTGCTGGGCATTTTACATGAGTTTTGACATTTGCATGAAATTTTACTTTTTACAGTGCATCCTACAGAGTCTGGGATTGGCACCAGAGCTTGCACTCCGCCCTGCCAGTTTCAAAACGTGTGCTACTCACAGTTGTTACAGTGGCGTCGTAGGAGTTCATCACCAAAAAAATTATTTATGCAAGGCTCCACAAACAAACAAAAAGGTTTCTGTGCTCAGCATTTGAACACATGAACCCAGTATTCCATGTGTAAGTGCAAGCGTGCACTCACTTTTTCATACGCTGCTTTTTTGTATGTATACATGTTACATTTATGCAAAAACATGATAATATTGTTGGCTGCTGGTGGTGTGGCCCATTTGAACATGTGCACGTATGAACGATCACAAGATTTTTTACGTTTTCCCTAGTACCCAGGTATTTTGGTCAGGAAAACGTAACAAAACGCAATGGTATTTTTCGAAAACGTAAACGTAAACGTACCATATTTCTCCGTGTAAACCGCCCCCCGTGCATAACGCAGAGTTGTACAAATACTGGTATTTTTGGAAAACGTAAACGTAAACGTAAATACCTTTTCGAAATCAAAAGTATAAATACTAAAACGTAAGGTATTTTCAAAATACCGGGGAAAGCGTAACATAAAACGTAAACATATAAATTATATTAAGTGCTTACGCTATCAGAGAATACAACAACAAAATGGTTTTTTTTAACAACATTATTGATGTTCATATGATCTCCATTGACATTTTCTGCTTACCTGTATTTGTTATATATTGAGAATGATGGGATTGGGATATCTAATTGGGATTTGAGCTCACATTTTGCGTCGTTGTCAACTAGTGGGTGTCAATTATAAGGTGCCAATTCCGTAACAGGAGAACTAAAAAAAATTTATGAGTGAGAAGTAATGGCAAGTTGAATGGCAAGTCAAAATTGAAAGAAAAGTAAATTTGTAAGTGAAATGGCAAGTTAAAAGACAAATGGCTATCATGAGCAAACACTGAAAATGTCTTTGACTTTTTTATTTGCATTTCAGTTCTCCCTCACAAAAAATACATTCCTTCAACTTTTTACTTTTCACTTACAAATTTGTGTTTGAGTTCTCCAATTGCGGAATTAGAACTCCTCAACATTAGAACATGTTGAGCTCATCATAATACACTACATTTGTCAAACAATACAGTTCCGTTTAGCATATTTTTACGTTTTCTCTGGTACCCGGGTAATTGTGCCAGGAAAACGTAACAAAGCGTAACGGTATTTTTGGAAAGCGTAAACGTAAACGTAAGTATAAATACCCGAATAACCGGGTATTTCGGGTAAACGTAAATACGTTTTCGCAACTCTGGCATAACGCCCGGGGCGTTATACAGCTGTATAGCGCCCCGGGGCGCTATACAAGGTTCCAAAAAACAAGAAAAAATTTAAAAACCACACGACACATAACACTGCGTAAAAATAAAATGCCGCCCAATTTGAACTATTTCAATGCTGTGCCTGGCGGCACTGCGCCGCGTCTGCCGGCATGCAGGTTTTTCAATTGAATAAGCTGCACGTTGGGGGACATAAAATTTCAATATCTAGGGCACGTTAACAAAAAAACACGATTTTTGCATTGCATTCTTTGCTGTTTTTTTTGGTTTAATTCACATTGCAAAATGGATCGTATGAAGTGAATAATGTACTATCGTTGGCTATACAAAATGTAAAATGCCTATATAAAATGTGAAAATGTGGCTATGTATAACGCCCCCCTCTCAATAAATTAACGCCCGGGCGTTATACAAGTTTTCAAAAAGGGTTGGTAAAAAGTGCCCCGGTTTTGTATAACGCCCGGGCGGTTTACACGGAGAAATACGGTAAGTATAAATACCCGAATAACCGGGTATTTCAGGTAAACGTAAATACGTTTTTCCAACTCTGGTGTGTTCTGCACTACGCAGAACACAAACTGCAGTATTTGTCATGTACGTTATCTTTACACTCAATTTGGGGAGGGGGGTATTTCGAGGGGGGGGGTGATTGTTTCATAGTGTTCTCGAGAGGGGGGGGGGGTCAAACGAGGGGGGTATTTCGAGGGTGGGTATTTCGAGGAAATACGGTACTACTATTAGTCTACAGGTGTCTATACATGTCAGTTATTGATGCATTTTTCTACCCCAGTGTACATCACAACCAACGATTTTGTACTAGGATTTGAAAAAATTTCTGGCGTAATAATAACCCCCCCTCGAAAAACCCCCTCGTTTAACCCCCCCCCTCTCGGGACCACTATGAAACAATCACCCCCCGGGGGGTATTTCGAGGAAATATGGTAGTTAACAGTGTAAGGTTACAATTATTGATAGCAATGGTTTGCATTTGTGGTACAACGACTACTGAAGTGTGTAGGGTATAAAATGTCATGCAAAGTGTCAATTGTCATGACAAATGTAAAGTAAAGTGTCAAATGTCATGTCAAATGTCAAACAAAGCGTCAATTGTCATGACAAATGTCATGGTAGTGTAAATTGTTTATTCAAATCATCAAATATTTTTGTATCAAAATGTTATGTTTTTGTATCCAAGTCATTTTGTATCAAAATCTGATGTTTGCATAAGACTTGGATACAAAAACAACAACAAGATTTGGATACAAAACATAAAATTTGGATACAATTTGCTTAACACTTGACACTTTAACTTATATTTGTCATGACAATTCACAGTTTACTTTACAATAAAAAAATGTCACAAGGTGAAGTTTTGGCTAATGTGAATGTCACAAGCGCAAATTGGGACCTTGCGCCGCCTATGTTCACAGGGCTTGGTACAGCCCCAGTTCTCAAAATAGTCAGGTAGAAACTCAAGCAACACAATAAAATTTTGGGCACGTTGTGTGAGTATAATGCGACCCACAAGAAAAACACTCAAAAAATGACTAACGATGGCGCAATCTGCTGAAGCTGCATATTCCGCGCTTTCAGACAAGACGGCGGCAGTTTGCAAGAGCGCCAGTCCATAGGGGATTTTAGGGATAGCATTTTTTTGGGGGGAGGGGGTGTCTCGCCAATCTCCGGAACCGCTTCGTAAAAATTATTGGAATTTGAACGTAATATGGTTTCAGGTCGGGGCTAGCATGAAAATCGAGGGCATCCTCGAATAGTCCCCCAGTCCCGAGATAGGGTCGGTCTGAAAAAGGTAAATTTTCGATTTTTTGGTGTGTCACCTGACACATTCAAAATTTGAATCTCAATAACTCAGCTATTTCATGGCCGGTTTTTTCATTTGACTTGCAATTTACAATTTGCCATAGATCTATTTGGCTCAATTTCAGAATGCAAAATTTTGTAAAATTTTTTTCTTTTGAACATGCTATCTCGTACTCTTGGTCGAGAGAAACACAGCACCAAAAGAATCAGATCGATATCTCCTACCAATCAAAAGTTATAGCACTTCAAACTTCCGTCTCCCATCCATACAATTAACTTCATGAAGAACAATGTGTCAGAGTTGCGAAAACGTATTTACGTTTACCAGAAATACCCTGTTATTTGGGTATTTATACTTATGTTTACGTTTACGCTTTCCAAAAATACCATTACATTTTGTTACGTTTTCCTGGCACAATTACCCAGGTACCAGCGAAAACAAAAAAATATGTGAACGGAACCTTATTATTTGACAAATGTAGTGTTATATGGTCAGTTCAACATGCTTAAATGTTAAGAGGTTGCCAATTCCGCAAGTGGAGAATCAGAACGATTTATCAGTGAGAAGTCAAAGTTGAGAGAGACGTCAATTTATTAGTGAGAAGTGAAATGCAGGATGAAAGACAAAAACGTTTTTAGTGTTTTCTTGTGACCTTACCACTTGCCACTTATAAATTTACAGTTTTATACTTATCACTCGCCATTCAACTTGCCATTACCTCTTACTTATAAATTGTTTGTTTTTTAGTTCCCCACTTAAGGAATTGACACACTAGTTCACACTTAACTACACCCACTAGTTGACAACGACGCCAAATGTGAACCGGTTCCGATCCAACTCAATATCCTGATCCCATCATTCTGTTTAAAATATAGGTAATATCAATGTCAATGAAGATAATAGGAACGTAAATAGATAATGTTGTAAAAACGTTGTTTTTTATTAACTGATAGTGGTAGCACTTGATGAAAATTTTTATGTTTACATTTTATTTTACGTATTCCCAGGTATTTTAAAAATACCTTATGTTTTAGTATTTATACTCCAAAATTTGAAAACGTATTTACATTTACATTTATGTTTTCCAAAAATACCAGTATTTGAACAACGTGCAATGTGTGCAAAATCAAAACTCCATACCTCGAAACTTTTGCTCAACCGATTTCCGCCAATGAACACTTAAAATGAGCAGAATAACATGGGGATTTCATCATGACAATTTCATTCAAGAGTTTGCATCATTTAGTTGTATGGAAAATCTGATGACATTGTGGGATCCGGTGAAATGACCAATGTGATGTTTCTCTAGTGTTGCTTTATAAGCGGCCACTTGGGCCAGGATGGTAGAAATGACATAAACTCGACAAACAACTTGCTGCAGCTTACTATTGGCCACGCGCCCATCATTGTGGTGGACTTGCTGGGGACTTGGATTAGAGCAATTTTGCCATCCAAGTCCCAGGCAGTGAGCACGTCTGTTTATTCAATTCATCTACATGGGAACTACCGCTATTTGCTACTTTATTGCTAGTTCCCGTAATTGCAATGAGTGTTCACTCTAGTGACACCACAAGCACTGCGCACCAGGTGCGCCCGCACACGTGTTCCCACCCCGTGAACGTGTTACCGCCTGAACATGTGCACCCTGAGGTGGCACGTCGATTCCAGGATCATGAATTACGTGTTGCCTGAGGTAGACGTTGCGTTTTTGGACAGCCACAGCTACCCGTGGTGCGTTATTCAGTTCCAGAGCCAGTTACTTTGCACCCATTACGTGATCGGGTAATTATTAATTTGCAACTCTCTGATCTATCGCGGAGCAGCATGAACAGCACACAATACAACATGTCGGAACAGGGGGGCGGTTTTCATCAGGTTACGGCACTGATGGTTAGTCAGTTTTGCAGGGAAAATCACCCAGCGTATCTGCAGCAAGCAGAGTACATCAATTTGGCATCTTACATGGCACCCATCAAACAGGTGCCAATTCTAAAAGGTTGGCATTTAGTGCAGTGGTTGCTGGGCACCAGCACTGGCGCGCATCGAAATGCGGCGCTGGGGCACGTCGGGACGCCTGACTATGTTAACGGGCCGGTATTTTTCCCGGTGAATAGTGGGGCACATGAAAATACGTCATTAGGCTGCCCTGACGCGAGGGAAAGTGTGCTGCCTCAACGTGAGGGGACATTTAACACTACGCAAGATTCCACAGAGAGTCTGCAAAAGGCATTTGAAGATTTGCAGGCACGTTTTCAGGCATTGCAGAGAAAGCAAACACCGCAGGTGACGCTGGCCATCACAGCACCCGCCTCCGAGGCACCGGTTGCAGCGACGCCAGCTGCGATGACACCCTCGGCAGTGACACCCGCGGCAGTGCGGGAGGAAAAGAAGATGGCCGGCAAACATGGCAACAGAGCCAGCACGCAGAACGATCCCTTGTTGGTCCGGGATTTGACAAAATTGCCCGGGGCAGTGGCACACACCCCTAAAGTTGAATTGCTAAATTATTGGATGCTGGCAAAGCCACATGTGATGGATAAAATTCCATTGTTTTCAAATAAAAGTGAACAATTGTCTTTTGCGGAGTGGAAAAGGGCGGCGCAAATGGCTGCACTGTCTGTGGCAGATCCCAGTTTGTTGCAGCAATTTTGGGTGGAAGTGTTGTCCACAAAGCTGACAGGGGACACCCACCACGTTCTGACCACATTGTGCTTGCCTGAGGATTTGCTAGACTATTCTAAGGTGCTACAAGATTTGAGTGCTATATTCAAGGATGTTAAGAAGGTGTACACGATGTCAGAGTGGGATTCCGCTGCTATGACACGGAATGAGACATTTTTGGAGTTTTATTTGCGCTTACTGGCGAAATTTCCTCGTGAACTGCAGGAATCAGTTAATTATGACAAATTAATGGTTGATAGGATTGTGGCTACAAAATTGTGGGCAAAATATGACAATCAAAAATATGATCGCTATGCAATGGCTAATTTTGCCAATCTGGGAAAAACAAAAAAATTGACTACAATTCAACAGGTACAAATGGTGGAAGACTACTTTTTGCAGGTGAAAACACCTGCCACATTTGGTAACAATGTGCCGTGCGTGACTACTGTGACACCGCGCGCGTCAACGCGGTTCAGCATAAATAAAATAATGGTGGATAATGCTAACAACCCCTGGTGATTGAGGTGCACATGCTGAACGGGAAATCGTCGCAGGGCACAACGTACAAACTGCCATTGTATTTTGAATACGTTTCACTGATAGATAGCGTGTTGAGGAAAGTATTAGTTGTCTGTTTAATTAATTTTGACACAACGGCAATGGATGACATTTTGGTAGTGACAGATATAATGTCCTTCCTGAAATTGTCCTGGCTGATTCTGCTAGCATTAGATAAGCTTACGTTTGTCACACCTACAGTGCATGAAGGAGCGCAGGAGCAGTATGAACAATTACAACAATCATTTTCCACTTTACTCTCAGAACATGTGACTCTGAAAAAGGATTTATATGTACTGGCTAATGGATATGTGAATGTGCCAGTAAAAGTGCCAAAAAAACCTGACACTATGCCCATGGTGGTGTGGAAAAACTCGGCATTTTTTGTCTCATCGACTCCGGATATAGAAAAACAAGGTTTGCAGATGTACAATATGCGAGTGGACATGTCAAATACAAAAACATATTATTTGACACTTTTCAATCCCACACCCGCACCTGTGTACATGCAGCGGGATTTTAGTGTAGCCACTTTTGAGGTTATGCCAGCTTCACAATTTTTTGTGCTTGGTAAAAATGGTCATCAAATAATTGCACCAGAGCATGCCGCTAAGTTTGGGGTTGTTTTGGATGAAAACTTTTGCGCGGGTGCAATACAAATCCCAAAACCGCCAGTGGATGAATATACGCCGGAGACAACACCAATAGTGTTGTCAATTCAAGACCGTGTGAAGTTCATATTAGAGAATTTGCCTGCCTGCTGCAAATAGGATTAAGTTATCTAAACATGAACAAAAGCAATTTGAGGAACTCATCGCGGAATATCATGACATCTTTTCATGCCATGATTACGATGTTGGCTGTACGCCGCTCATTTCGCATACAATTTTGATGGACCCTAATCATCCGCCGATTAAGCAGGCACCTCGATTTGAGCCACCCAACAAGCGGAATTTCATACACAAGATGATTGATTCCATGCTACAAGAAGGGATAATCGAGCACTCGGATGGGCCATGGGCCTCACCCATTTCTATCGCGCCTAAGGGGGAGAGCGATTATAGGTTTTGTGTAGATTTTAAAATGGTGAATTTAATCACAAAAATTGATAGTTAGCCACTTCCTCGCATTGCTGAGTTGTTGGCAGAATTTGTGGGGCGCAAGATATTTATGGCGATTGACATCAGACACAGCTACTATAATGTGCCCTTGGCTGATGAGGACTCTTGGGAGAAAACATCCTTCGTTTGTAGCCTGGGGCAGTACAGGTATACGCAAATGCCGTTCGGTACATGCAATGCAGGAGCTACCTTATTGCGCCTCATTAATATGATGCTGGGGGCCGATTTAAATGAGAATTTAGATGACACTCTGTGTTGCAGTGACACTGTATCCAAACATTTAGTTCACTTAAGGCGCTTTTTCGCCTGATTGTGGTGGGCTAACTTGCGCATGCAACCCAAAAAGTGCAATATCTTTACATGCATGCTTAAAAATCTGGGACACCAGATAACAGCTGATGGCATTTCACTGACACCATCTCATGTGGCAGCAATGACTGATTTACCAAAAGTGCATACTAAGCAAGATTTGCGGCATTTTTTGGGGAAATGTGTCTATTATAGTCCTTTTATTCCGAGTTTTAGTTGTCTAGCCACGCCTCTTTATGGGGTGCTGAGAGGCCGAGTGCCAAAAAATGGAAATACACCTTTTGAGTGGACAGAGGACATGCTCGATGCATGGCACAGTTTGAAATTTTGTTTGGCTTCACCGCTCGTTTTGATGCACCCAATACGGGATGGGTGACCATCTTATTTAGAAACCGATGCTAGTGCTATGGGATTGGGTGCTGTGCTGTCACAATATAATGAAGATGGAAAGTTACATCCAATATCTTATATTTCGAAGCGCCTCACACACCCACATAATACATACTCGGCAGCTGAACTTGAAAGCTTGTGTATCGCTTGGGCGGTGCGACGCCTGGCTGACTTTGTGGAGGGGAATTTGTAGCTGTAGGGGAAGCTGACTTTGTTGTTAATTGTTATCACTGATAACAGCGGAATTGCTCAGGTGATTAAGACACTGCATCATTCAAAATTGGAGCGCTGGTCTATCTACCTGAGTGATCGCGTGCTTGAGTTCTGCCACCAAGCAGGAAATCTCAACATGGTAGCTAACTTGCTATCTAGGAATCCAATGAGTGAGCCGGAATTCAGGGATGATGAATTAGATCATCCTACAGCTTTAGTAAGAGGGAGTGCTGCTAGAATGATACCGATCGGAACCACAATGCCGACTTCTGTGCACATGCAAAAAACAATTTCTACGGTTTTTGCCGCTGATTGGTGTAAAATACAGTCTGATGACCCAGAACTCTCCAGTATTCGAGCACAGTTGTTGAAGCAACCTGACAGTGTGCCAAGCGCGATCATGATAAGTGATATATTGTACTATGTGACTGCCAATAATGCGAATTCATACGCTATCTGCCCCCCGCGGACATGGCAACAAGCTTGCCTATCTGAGGCTCACATGGGCATCTATGCCAGCCATGGAAGCTAGCAACGTACTATAGATTTGTTGTGCCAATATTTTGCATGGCCGACCTTAAAATCAGACGTGATGCAGTATTGTACAGCATGCACACATTGCCTACAATTTAAATGACACCATCTACATGCCAGGCCCCTCGGTGCAACAGGGACGCCATCTCAACCATTTGAGGTCATGCATTTGGACACGTTACAATTTGAACATGACAAACCTAATTCAAAGAAGGTGGTGACTGTGGATGCTATGACCCGCTATGTGATAGCATTTCCAGTGGCTTCATGCTGTGCTGAAACAGTTTCTAGACAAATATGGAAGAATTTATTTTTGATTGTTGGGGCACCACGGTTGATTGTGACAGACCAGGGTACAGAGTATGTGAATAGTGCTTTTCGTGCTTTGTGTGAAAAGTTCATCACATCGCATTCACCCACGTTGTCTCACAATCCAGCCACAAATGGAATGGTAGAGGGGGTTAATGGCCGATTGCGTGATATTTATGCCATTGTGTGTAAGGAAAATCCAAATTGTCATTGGAAGGATTTACTGCCTCTTGTAGTTTTAAAGCACAATCTAGCATTCAACAAAAACATGTCTTGTTGCCTGTTTTATTTAGTTTATGGGTTTCTACCACATTGGAATTTATTTTTTGTGTCAGCAAAAACTCTTGACAGTGATGCGGCTCGCATATAGCTCAGACACACAGCGACAGAACACGCACCGCATTCAAAAAATATTTTGACTCTAAACACACGGTAAATATTGAAGCTGGGGATGATGTCATGGTAAAAAAATTATACCCAGGACAGGACATTACCGAAATTTCAAGGGCCTTACAGGGTTCATTGTGTGGAGGGGCCCACAGTTTTCGTGGAAATTGATGATTCAATTGTAAAAACTCCGCACCGGTTTTGCTGGAAATTAGCCCATGTGGCTTAGTGGATGGATTTCTGATGTTAATTACAATCTACTAGTTGTTCACATTACTTTTACATTACTTTGTCTAACTTTTAATCACTAGACGTAACTCATGAAACAAGCTGGCAATTATTTCTCGCGCTAAAGCTATGTAACAAGTCAAAATGGCTATAAATTTTATTGCGGTTTTCAAAAAACAATGCAGCTGTCACTCGTCATGTGTGTGTTAATTTATGCTGTAACCAGTGGGTTAGCAGTGGGTCCTACGCCACCAGACCCACCTATGGATGATGACAGGCTGGGTATGTTGTGTTTTATTTTTACTACAGACCCTAGAGCCACAATCTTGTCAAGTGAAGAGCATGTTTTACATGGGTTGTCAGCGAGCTGAAACCAGCCCATTGCTTACTGTCAGCGAGTTGGCAGCAAGCTGTAATTTTTTGTCAGCAAGCTTGCACCATTTTAGTTGTTTGGCAAGCAAGCTGGCAGCGAGTTGTCAGATAGTTGTGTTTCACTGTGAGAAGAGCGGGCATTTCGTGATGAACAAGCCGCAGTTATAGATAGGCTCGTCCATGAGCGGAATGTCGCGCGCATGCGTCGTCAGGTAGCTACCACAGACGTGAGCACTCAAACAAAGACGTCAGTCTTTTCGATGGTGAATTTGCTTGGGGTAGTTCATTCAAAACCAGACTATCTGATTTTATTCAACTAATTAACATTATTGTCATTCTTAATAATTCAAGATGATTCAATAATCTATCTGTCTAGATTTGTTCACATGGTGCCATTAGGTGTGCCAATTTTTGAGTCACCTATGCCAGAAGCTTACTATTCCATTTTTCCAGCGCATTCGGATCGACTTTGACACACATTCAACATTTTACCGCTGCCGTGAGTATGCTCGGGAGTTGGACACAGTGCGTGAGGTGCAACCGAATCCACCCGAGGTGCGTCGACACCGTGAACAGCTTGCCACATCGGCACCGGAACCGGAACAGGCTGCAGACACCGCGGTGGAGGAAGAGCGCCTAGCAGAGCTTGGCCGCCGTCGGCAACATCCTGGCGGATGTCATCCAAACCGCCCGGCACCTCAGGCTATGTTTCGCAACACTGCTGCGCATATTAGTCACCCTCGCACACAGCGTAACACCTCCTGCCGCCATTCCCGTTCACCGCGTGCACATCATTGATTGTTTTGGAAATTTGAAATTTCCGGGGGTGAAAGTTGATGAGTTGATAGTGTGATGGGAGACGCGCATGGTTCAGTCCTCATGTAATGTGTTCTTTTCTGTGGGTTTCCTGGGGAGAGAATGATGTGGGATCCAGTGAAATGACCAATGTGATGTTTCTCTACACAGTGAAACGCAACTATCTGACAACTTGCTGCCAGCTTGCTTGCCAAACAACAAAAATGGTGCCAGCTCGCTGACAATAAATTACAGCTTGCTGCCAACTTGCTGACAGTGAGCAATGGGCTGGTTTCAGCTCGCTGACAACCCATGTAAAACATGCTGTTCACGTGTGTGCAGCTTGCTGACAACTCGCTGCCTGCTGTGCAGCTGCTGGAGAAATGTACCCCAACTTTCTGCCACTCGCTGACAACTGTGTTCCAACTCTCTGCCACTCACTGACAACTATGTTCCAACTCGCTGCCAACAGTAAATAAAGCGTTGTAAGCCAGTTGGAAGCGAGTTGTCGGAGAGTTGCGTTTCACTGTGCTAGTGTTGCTTTATAAGCGGCCACTTGGGCCATATTGAGGATGGTTGGAATGACATAAACTCGACAAACAACTCACTGCAGCTTACTATCGGCCACGCGCCCATCAACATATATACAAAATTTGAAGAAAAAACGCAATCCCCATGTTATTCTGATCATTTTAAGTGTTCATTGGCGGAAATCGGTTGAGAAATGATGGAGATATTGAGTTTTGATTTTGCACACATTGTTCTTCATGCAGTTAATTGTATGGATGGGAGACAGAAGTTTGAAGTGCTATAACTTTTGATTGGTAGGAGATATCGATCTGATTGTTTTGGTGCTGTGTTTCTCTCGACCAAGAGTACGAGATAGCATATTCAAAAAAAAAAATTTCACAAAATTTTGCATTCTGAAATTGAGCCAAATCGATTTATGGCAAATTGTAAATTGCAAATTTGACCTCAAAAATGAACTTTTCAAACATTTGTAATCATAATAAAAGTCAAATGAAAAAACCGGCCATGAAATAGCTGAGTTATTGAGATTCAAATTTTGAATGTGTCAGGTGATACACCAAAAAATCGAAAAATTTACATTTTTTCAGACCCACCCAATCTCGGGACTGGGGGACTATTTGAGGATGCCCTCGATTTTCACGTTAGCCCTGACCTGAAACCATATTACCTATATTCAAATATCAACAATTTCCGCCAAGCGTTTACAGAGTTAAAAAGATGTGCTTACTCGCGTGTATGCCCCCCCCCCCAAAAAAAAAAAATGCTACACCTAAAATCCCCTATGGCCGCGTCACTGCCGCCACTATTCACTGTGTATTGCTTTACAGTATCATACTCACACTTGACTTATGTGTAGTGATGGAAGAAGTATCAGAGTTTTGGTGCCAAGTGCCAAAAGAGCCGTGGCGATTTTCCCAGGTGTAGCGCCAAGCGCTAATGGTGCCACACAAATTTAGTGCCAAGCGCGAAAAGCGAGTGAATCAACTTTAACATGTTGGGTACCTAAAACCTTTAACAGGTTGTGTACCTGTACATAAAGTACCTTGGGGTACAGCTTTCATCTGGTCCTGACAGTTTAAACTGGACAGAGAAAGCCTTGTTCAAAGGTCACATGTGGTGGCAATTCTTGTGGGGGAGGTTCGACAGTTTAGTTTGAGGTCATTATGGGCTACGAATAGACTCTGGAGCCTTTTTGCAATGCCCAAACTATTGTACGGTGCCGAAATCAGTAGACTGTCAAAGACTCAGTTGAAGAAACTAGTCAGTCTACAGATGCATACATTTTGGCAAGCGCTTACAGCACCATGCTGGGTCAGTAATATAATACTGGCTATAGAAGGGGATCTTATAACGGTTAAGGGAGCCTATAATAAGCTTGTGGTTAGCCATAGTAAACACCTTCCCGGACAAGTTCACCTGTGCTGAATGGATGGATAAAGAAATACAGAGATTTGATAATTAGGCTCATATTTGTCCATTTATCTATTTGCACTATTTTTACATTTTATGCACTATTTTGATTTACCACACAAATTATATTTCTTGCACTATATTTTTTATCCATGGAGAATATTCAATTAAGAAAGTGTATTATGAGTTATTGATATGTTTATGTGGAATATTTAGGTTAAAAGGACATATAAGTTATTACTAGGTTTATGAATATGAAATTAGGCTCATTCAACTCGCCGTAATTTTCTGATTATTATTATATATACATTTACATGGTTTACTTGTAAGTTGATAAAGTCAAATCTTGTAAATATTTATGTGCTACGTACTTACTTAGGCCAGCGTCCTAATAGAGAAATAGTGCCCTGTGTGCAACTAGCATTTACGGTACGTAGATAAACAAGCCCTTCGCGTAGGCATAATTATTATAGCTTTGCAATGCTTTATATAATATTAATTTGACACTTTATAGTGAATTCCCTGTTTGAATTATATTAAATATGTTATATTAACCCTGCTCAATTAATATACCCATTTACCTCGAATAAGTCCCAATTTGCCAATCATCAAATATACGTTTTAGAAAGTGATTATTATTGTATTGAATATGTCCTGCTTTACTTACGTCATTAGGAACATTTGCACTACTACTTGCAATTTCCAAACTCTAGTTTATTAGTTTCAAAGTGTGTCAATGTTTTCTGACAAATTGAAGCAAATGAGTAAATCGGCCGAGTTTGCCAACTTCGCGCCTCTCAAGATTAATAGTTTTTCCATTAGCCCAATTTGTACCTGGTATTTCTTTACCATAATTGTTTGAATGTATGCACACGTAAAATAAGCCAACTGTTTCGGCTAGATATTTCTTATTATTGCATTTATGCTATATTTGTGCATTTGAATTTAGGAAATTACTGTAGCTATGTTTTATACATAATTTCCGTGTCTTAGCTACTTTGGAAGTTTTACTTCAGTCTTATGACCCAGTCCCGACCCAGAAAATAAGCTAGCGATAGAAACTTCGACTAGGAAGCTCGCTAGGCTTTGCACTTTTGTATTTGGCTGCATCTGATCAAATAAAGTACCTGAAACAATTTCGAAACCCCTTTCAACACGCAACCACGAAATAAACTCAACTTGGCTGTCGACAAGTGGACGTTCGGCTACAATGGGAAATCAACCACTCTAAAGGCCGTTTCTCACTACGGTCTTGGAGTTGCCGAATTTGGTGGTAGAAGACGCTGACTTCGGTGGCTTCATCACAGATGTGATGAAGACAACAGACCTCTATCTGCAGGGCCATGCCATTGTGCTCCAGCTGTATTTTGCCTGTGTCGGGAAGGATAGTGGATTGAATTGTGGCCTGGGACCAGTCACAAACCCTATGAAATGCAGTGCCAACTGTCAAATGTCAAGTAAAATGTCATGTAAAGTGTTACTATTTCATGAAATTTTACATGTTTTAATGATAAATTTCATGAAAAGTGACATTTTACATGTTGTTTTACATGACTTTTGACACTTGTTTCACATTTTACAGGGTCTGGGACTGTGACCAGGCTATAGACAGCTGTTTTGAGAGGTAGCTCATGGAAAGTGAGAGCTTGTGATTGCTCATTTTTGTATAAATGTGATTTTGATTTTTTGGTTTATGCTCAGTTTCAGTGATGTCATTTTGAAGTGGGACACCCACCAGGCTGTCCGCGAGATTTAGGTTATTTTGGTATACCACGTAACACGCTTATAATTCCATCTGTTCCCCCGTGCTAACACGTTTTTTTGTTTATTACATAAAAAGAGGTCACCTGGAAATCGATAGCTTACCCGTCTAACGCGCAAATGAGCGCGTGCGAAGAAAATCGATGTTTTAATAACACGCAACAGGGCGGGTCATATGTATTTGTTTACCTCGTTATTAGAAGCCACACGCGTTATAGAAAAACGTATCCCCCATCCATTTATTTGAAAAAAACAGAAAAGCGTGGTATACCAAGGTTATATACCACGTATTCTGTATTTGGGGGTGAGTAGAAAATATTTTACATATACTTTGAAAAAAAGTTCAGTATTTATAACAACTGTGCCCCCATGACCTGCTGCTGTGAACTGACTGCATTTTATTGAGTGATTATGGTGTGCAAAGCATGCGAAAAACTGTGCACATGAAATTGTTACTAATCTACTAATTGGTGCACTGAGTTTATTAATTATTTTGTCACAGTGCATTTCTAATTGCTAGATAAGTGGTAATTATCCCCCATGACTTGCTGCTGTGAACTACATTCAATTGAGTGATTAAGGTGATCAAAGCATGTGAAAAAATGTGTACATGAAATTGTTACTAATGTACTAATTGGTGCATAATTAATTAATAATTAAATAATTAATTTGTTACATTAATTAATTGAGTTAAAAAATTAATTCATACAGTGCATTTCTTATTGCCAGATAAGTGGCAATTATCACCCCATAATGCTGTGAACTACATTTAATTGAGCGAGCAGGGTGATCAAACCATGAGAAAAAATGTGTACATGAAATTGTACTAATTTACAAATTTGTGCAAATTTGTCAAATGTAAGATAAGGAAATCGAAATGTCAACGATAAGGGAATCGGCTGTGCGCTTGCATTATTGTGGAGCGCCAGGCGCCGATAAATATTTTTGATGTGATGCGAGCGTTTTTCTTGCATCACATTAGATAAAAGATGTGGCCGACAAGTTTTTATCGGTCATAGGGGATTTGACTGATCGGCTCAGTGCTGGTATCTGCTTTTCACGGCGCCACTTAGCAAACAAAAAATTCGGCACCTCGCACTTCACAGGGCAAGCGCCGCCAGCATGAACAGGCAGTTTCTAATTGACTTGCGGCGGCAGAAAATCATTCAAAAAATCTGAATGAAAAATCAAATATTATTGTTCAAATCAAATGTTTTGTCATGAATGATGCGAATGGGTGAATTTGGAAAAATTGTAATACTGGAAAAATTTCAGTGCAGTTTTTATCTCAAAAAAGTTGCAAAAATATTGGTGTCAATCAAAAACCTGTTCAGCATTTTATGCACATTGTATTTAAATTGTATTTTATTACCCTGAACCGAAACTTTGATCATTTTAGAACCGAAAGAACCGAACCGGAACCAAGTTAAAGAACCGAACCGAGAACCGGAACCGAAAATTTTCAGGAACCGAGAACCGATACCCGAACCGAAATGTTTTGGAACCGAGAACTGGAACCGAAAATTTTGAAATTCCCAACCCTAACCAGAGTTGTTAAAAGTACTGAACTTTTTCAAAGTATACATAAACGTAAAGTATTTTTTTACTTACCCCCTGAGTACAAAACACATAAAGTAATTTTTGTTACTTTCACTAAGTTATCACCCGCTCTAACCCGTGAAAGATATTTTCTTCGGGTTATGACAAATAATGTAACACGATTTGTTCCAAATGATGCGTGTTAGTGAAAAAAGTACCGCGCTAAATGATTGACCCCTATTACGCGCGCGCCTGCTTAACCCGTAGTGTGCGTGTTAGAGCATAAACAAATACGCGCAACTAATACTGGTGCGCGTTATAAAAAATGCTGTTCGCGTGGCGGTATACCACGTACATATAACACGGGGTATACTTTCACGGACAGCCTGACACCCACACGTTGTCACTATCTATTTAGAAATGGATTCTAGGAGTGAAACTACAACTGAATGGGTGAACTGTTTTTACCAGCAATCGTTGCTCCATTTTTTGCAACGTTTGAAGATGGCGGTTGTTTTGCGGAGGGGGGCCTTATAAAAAATGCAACATTGGCGGTAAACTTTGGTCGTCATGGAAAACAGGTTATAAATGACTAGGGCCAGGTTGGGCTGGTCTCACCGGCGCGCTGCATGCACACATAGTTTTGATTAAAGTTTGTTTTATAAAGTGATATGGCGTTTTGTCCAGGTGTAATCAGGGGCTGGTTCTATTTTTCCCTATTCAAGGGTCAATGTTGATTCTATATGTTTACATTTTTGGGGGGTGAAAAAGGGTAATATGTATACTAATTTTTATAGTCAAAATGATAAAGTAATTTGCACATGTACTGTTGTCATGTCCAAGAGATTGTATAAAATGAAACTTTTCAAGGTTTTTGTGGGTTGTTTAAAGTAGGTACCACTTTAAAGATTGTATTGTGTGGCCTTGACGGCCATCTGACATGAGCGTATCGGTGCGGTGTCGTCTGCTTTGGACAAATTACAAGATGTCCTAATCTGACAGATCCGATAATTTTTGGGACTGCCCGCCCTCCCCAAAGCAATAACATTATGGATGTTAAGTCACTTTTATGACCTTGAGTGTATCGTTTTTGATACGGTGTGTTCCCACATGTATGTGTTGATTTTGGATGATTGATGAAATTGAATTAAAATACCGTAATTATTCAATGTACCCCTGGGGTTTTATTTTGTCCCAACATAGAAACGTTTTTGTGGAACGAAAAAGATACAAAATCAATATAGACCAAAGAGAAAGAAAAAATATTGTTTATAAAAGCCATTGGAATAGCGTTTTTTCTATCAATTTGGTCTATATTGATTTTGTATCTTTTTCGTTCCACATAAACATTTCTATGTTGGGACAAAATAAAACCCCAGGGGTACTTTGAAAAATTACGGTATCATGATGTTTACCACTGGCACTGGTAAATATACATTCAATGTATTATATTTGAAAGTGTGAATTGCTTCGTTTAAAAAACACTCTTATGACATATAGAATACATGTTGCATATTGGAAAGCTGTACAAATATTGATAAAATGTACGATTAGAATAAATAAATAAATAAATGTATAAAACGTATTGCAATTGCAATAAATAGCCATGAATAAAACTTTGAATCAAACAAATAAATAAGTGAATATATGTTTTAATTCTGAAAAGAAAACGATCATTGGGAAATGGACATGCGAAAGCGATTTAAAAATGTTCCTTCATTTTAATTTATTTGACTCTTTTTCAAATACTATTGTTTTAAGTTTTGTTGTCGAAATGTTTTTCAGAAACGTTGTTTTCCCAACACTAATTGGCCCTGATAGTATAGTGGTTTGAAATGGGTCATACAATTGCTAAAACAAAGAAACATGCAAGTTGAAGTTTTGGGATATTTTTAATCTTGAAAAAATCCGGTTTTCGATGTACCCCCCCTAAAAGATGGAAAAAATTGGTAAACAGTCTGCTCTGGGGGTATTTAAGGGCGGCTTAACGCTGGCAAACGGCACAGAACCACTTTGGGCACTTGGCTGGGTGGAATCTCAGACATCTCTGAAGTATAATAAGCAAAGGTTGCCATGATTATGGACAACAAATATGAGTGTCGACATGGAAAATTGTTTAACAAATAATGTGTGGCAATGGCCCCGCACATGTTAATTGACATTGACACAAATGTCAACTGGTTCTGGACCCGATTCCAAGCTTGTATATGAAGGTCGATCATTAGTTTGTCAACATACTTGGAATTGGGACCGGAACCGGTTGACATTTGTGTCAATGTCAACTAACATGTGCAGAGCCAACAGTTAGAAAAGAATCGTATTTTTTGAATGAATTATACACTCATATTTTTTGTATTGATTTAGAATCATATGCAAGTGTTTTTCACAGACCACTGGTGTTTTTATCATCATCGATATCTTCGTTCATCGCTTCTGCATAGATGCAGTTCATGTTTACAACTGCCACCCTCATGTCGCGTTTCTGTTTTTGCGCCGCGTAGAAGGACTGAGATACCTGAGTATTTTGACTGGAGTTAGAGATATAGAAAAATTGTCATTTTGCCAATGTTTAGACCCCCTCTGAAAAACTTTGTAGTGCAAAAAAAACATATGTGGTTTTCGAGGGTCAGCGCAAAAAATGGATGTGGTTTTTGAGGATTTTTTATGCTGTTCTGTATATGCTGTATTATCTTGAATTGCCCCCTTGAATTAACCCCCTTGAAATACCCCCTGAAATACCCTCACCCCCAAATTCAGCTATGTAAATAATAAGTTCTCTCCTCGAAATACTCCCCTCAAACTTTACTAGTGAAATAATAAACCCCCTGGTGGTATTTTGAGTTAATGCAACAACATTCACAGCTAAAAATGGGTTCGTGAAGTGTGTGGAAGTGCGCTCTGTGAAGGCACTTCCACTCACTTCCACACACTTCACAAAGTTTTCGGTGAAGTGTCTTCCACTCACTTCACCTAGCTTCACGAAGACCAAAATTCGTGAAGTGCACTTCGCGAACTTTTGCAGCATACTTTGCATGGTTCGTGAAGTGCCGTGAAGCATCTGGGATGTAGTGAAGTGTCTTCACGCCGACATTGCGCGTCTGCGTGAAGACACTTCAGGACACTTCACCGCGCATCACACACCCATTTTTTGCTGTGATTGAAAACTGACCGCCATGCTTGTTGTGGGCACTTGGAAGGTGTCGTCAAAAGCATCATTTGTTTGTTGCATCATTGAGGTCATTTCCACGTTTTGCCTACGTTTTTTCCACAATATTGTATATGCCAAGTAAAAAAAGGCACAGGTTGAAAGGATTTAACTATTGTGCTGTTTCCAGATCGTTTGCCACATTTCCATGATCTTTTACATAAACTCTATATCCAAAAAAATATACCAATGGCCAGTACCAATGTGAGGCAGCCAAATAGGAGAATGAAGCTGAGCATTATCCTTTGTGTCTGCGATTTTGGGTTTTTCACATGTAAAACTACTACATGTGCTCAATGTTTATGCTATTTTGAATAATTCTCTCTTTGAATATTTCCCACTGGAATGGTTCCCACTTGAAGTGTCCCCTTCAAATGTCTGACAAAAAAGTTCCGCAGGGGAATTATTCATGTATATAAGATAAACATTGTTTTTAATGTCTAAAATAAATATTACATGGAAAAGTTTTACAATTTTCACATCCAAATCTGCCTTCAATGACTAGTCAAATCTGGCCATGTTTTTCAAGAGAATTTTTGTAACTTTGGCCTCAAGCTGATTTTCAAAGTTTTTTTCATATGATTGCCATATCTGAGTCGTTTTTTCAGCACTTTGCCCTATGCCCATATCAGATTGGTATTGTAGATTGGTTATTTTGCTAGTGGAAGGCATGTGTTGTGTCAATGCTTTCTGACTCTACAATGGCTGTACCATGGCTGTCTTATTGTTCAACATTGTCACAATCTCATCCAATTTGTCATTGATTAGGTTTTGTCTGCTTTCCCAAAAGTGTGTCACATGTACTGTCCAGCTGCACTTAGGAAGCAATTTTTGGTGAAAAGGACAAATAAAGAAAAATAGAAAGGATACCTCCATGTTTGACATTGTGGTGTTTATTTCAAAAAGAGCATAACACAATGATGTAAACATACATTCCACTGTGTTGTTGATATACGTTATGTTTTCACCCATTGAAATCTGTGGGCATTTGATAAATTATTATATAAAATATGAAAGATTACATAAGATGAACCATGCTGAAAAATTAACCATGTTGTTTTGGGTGTTTCTATGATTCTGAGTCAAGTGTGATGTTATTGGCATGATGTGCTTTTCAAAACTTCTTTCAATTTTGCTCAAAAATGTCTGCATGTTGTTTTCCATCCTTTGAAGACATGTGGCACTTTCCTATAAATATAAAATATAATTTAAATTTCAGCTTTTTGAATGCCTACCACTGTTGTCAGCTGTTGTCCATTTTCACATGGGTTATTTTCCAAGATAAGTGTGCTGGTTTCTTTCAACTTGACCATGAAATTGCTTTCAAACTTTGCCAGCTTTTCCTCAATTTTCCTTTCAAGGTTGGATTGCACTTCATAAATCTTTTCAATGATGTCTATGTCAAGTGGTTGTTGTTGGGGTTCCTATGTGAAGGTTTTTTAACATAACATTTAAAGCTTTAAATGTTTAAATGAAAACTTTAAATATTTTTTAAATGCTTACCACTGTTGTCAGGTGATGTCCATTTTCACATGGGTTTTTTTTTCAAGATAAGGGTGCTGGTTTCTTTCAACATGAAATTGCTTCCAACTCATAAAACACTTTTGTTATCAAATATTCTGCATGGATAAATAATAAAGAACATGAAAACTGAATATTAGTTGTGGTCAAGTAATATAGTGCATAAATAAAAATAGTTTGTGTGAATAAATTTCATAGTGCATGAAATAGGTAAATTGTGTAAATAAATGAATAGACAAAATGGGCCTAATTATCAAATCTCTGTATTCTTTATCCATCCATTCCACCACGGTCAACACAACAGTATGCCTTTAGCATCTTTATCAGTGATTTTAATATTGTTGAAGCGAGTAAGCACAAGGGTTTGTTACTTGAAGACTATGAAGACTCAGCCGGTGCCTTTCCTGGCACCTTTTACTTTGGCCCTGGTGCTAGCACCTTTGGCACCGGCAAAAAAGGGCACCACACTGTACCCGCACTGGTGCTTTTCTTTAAAAAATAGTACCGGCACTGGCAGGGCACCCTAAAAAAGAGCACCACACCACACCATTACCGATGCTGGTGCCATTCGTTGCCCAGCACTGTTGTCAAAATCCTGGATCTTCATTAGTCATTAACAACAGACTACCTATTTTATTTTCATATTCATCATGAAATATGATACTTTTGTGCATGTACCATATTTATCTATGTAAAGGACCCCCCCCCCCTGTGCACAATACCCAGAGTGTTATACAGTTGCATAGCACCCCGGGGGTGCTATGCTAGGTTCCAAAAAAGATCACCCAATGTGAATTGCTTAAATATTAAATTGCTTTAATAATGGTGCACGGCACTCTGTAATTCCGCGGCATGCATTTTTTCATTGAATCGCTGCATGCTGGGGACCATAGGCGGCGCAAGGCCAATTTGTGCTTGTGACATTCACATTAGCGAAAATTTCATCTTGTGACACCTTATTATCGGAGACCTTATGTGAAGTTGGCAGCCAGCCAAAAATTTCAAAATTGCTATAAATACAAATAAAATAGGCTAAAAATAGATATATATGTATATACCTAGATAGAAATATTGATTATGAAGGTGAAAATTGGCAAAATGGAGACAATTTAAGCAATTTCATGTTAATTTTGAGCTTTCACACTTGTTTGTACAATACACGCATGTGAAATACTCCCCCTCCTTTTAACTCCCCGCAAAACTTCCACTTTGAAACAACTCAACAAATCCCCACCGGGGGGGGGGGGGGGGTATTTTGGCTAAATATTGCACATATAAGTGTAGTTATACTCGGCGAACATCACACTTAGTATGAAAACCTACCATAATCCATCTGAATAATGGACCAAAAATTATACAATTTTTTCATCATAATATTTTGTTTTTACTATGAAAAAATCAATTACGAAAGTTATCACAAGATTTTATTCATCAAATTATGGTACGTTTCCATATTAGCTGTGCTGTCCGCCGGGTATACTTCAAAAATTTATCCCATATTAAATGTTCTAAAATACATTTTGTTTACGCGTATGCTGTAAAAATGTACGCGTACATGTGAGTACGTTACTTTTTTTTAAAGTATATGTAAACATATTAACCATGTACTCACGTACACATATTTTTCAAGTAAACATAGGTACCTTTTAGCAACTCTGGTTCCATTTGTAGGATGCAGGTATTGTATTTATATATATTTTCCAAAAAAATGATCATTTTTTCAAATGCTAGCTGTTATCTGGGCTTTATAGTATTGGTGGGCACTTTTTTGACTTTACATGACGTACACTTATATTTCTTCTATTTATGTTTAGCACTCAGTTCAATCACTTCTTTAGCGACAGACCATCTAAGCACACAAAATATGCTGTTTCAAAATTTCTAGAGCACGGAAAAGTGTGGAGAGTACCCCCCCCCCCAGCTGGTGCAAACTGCCTTTGTAAATGCAGCTGAAATGGTACTCAAACATTTGAAATGCATAAGTGTGAATGAAATAATGACTAATAATAAAAATAATAAAAGTGGGACTAAGATAGAAAATGCATCTTTTCAAAATGTTAACCATTTAACGACTCATTCAGACTGAAATTTGAATGAAAGCACAAAGGAAATCTGTCCAGGGTGCAAAAAAAACATGCAGAATGTGTCTCTTTGTTCACTTGGGCAACATGTGTTTCTGAACAAAAGACAGGTCTGTGAACTCAGAGTATAAAAGCAATGGAGAATCTCATCACTGTCATTCCCTTGAGAAGTGATACATCAAAATGGACTACAAAACTATAATTCCACTTTTTCTCATCATGAGTATTCTGGCTGTGCAAGGTTAGCTGCCTCAATATTCCCTTTAAACTGAAAAATGTTTATAAGTGAATAATACAAAAATTGCCACAATTTGCCATCCAGCAAAAGCAATTGCCTTTTATTAGTACCTGATCGCAGGTGGTGAAGGCCGTAGGTCCAAATCCAATCGCAATGGCTCCAATAAGGGTGAGTATTGTCACTGTGCATATTGTTTCTTATCATGAATACTGTCACTGTGCAAGGTGAGCTGCTTCAATCATAGGCGACGCAAGGTCCCAATTTGCGCTTGTGACATTCACATTATTATTATTATTTATGTGATTTTTTTCCCATTTTCTTAATTCTATACCTTGAAAAAGCCTATATATATTGTACCCAGCAAACCCCCCCTAACCCCCAAAAATAACAAATTTTTTGCTATCTTTCCCTCGGGAGGAGCAATTAGCTACATATCTATCTGGCCCCTGTGGGGTCAAAATTCAAACAGATCCCTTCGTCGCAAACTGTGTTGCAAGTCTACATAAATTTTTTTTTGTATTCATCTGCATACTTCTAACGTGCACATTGTTTAATGGCTTTCCACCCAAGATTCAGATTTTTTGTAAAATTTTTGTAAAATAATTGTAAAATATTTGAAAAATTTTTGTAAAATGGTTTCATTTTATTTTATTAATGACATTTCAGAATAAAATAAAATAAAATAAAATGGAACATGAATAAAATAAAAAAATACAATTTTAATAAAAATAAAATACAATTTTAGAATTTTACTAAAACCATGGTCTGAGATAATGCAGCCACATGTTGTTGCACAGATAACTGCAACAACAAATGCAAGCCTGGCTCGATTTGCAAAGAGGGTCGCAGGGGCTCCCGTTGCGTGCCCGCTTTGGACAAGGGCAGCGCTGTCTCTGATGGAAACAACCAATCCGGTCAGTTCGCAGTTGACTGTTCTGCGCTCACGGAAACATGGGTCTGTAGCATAGTTGTTAAAACGTATTTAAGTTTACTCAACTTTTACGTATACTTTTACGTATACGTTACGGAATACATTTACGTGTCCTCCCAAAAAAAATACCGGTACTCACTTACTCGCATACTTTTTGAAAGTACGCAAGTACAGGAAACATAATTCCAAAAAATAATGGGATGCAAAACAAGTGAAAACTATTCAAAACGAATTGAAGTAGCTGTGAAAATTGCACCAGCGATGACAGTGAAATTTCTGCTTGTGACACCAAATATCCTGCTTGTGACATTCAAAAGCACTTATGCCTAGTGTGTCAACAGAAACTTTCTGGCGGAAAATGACAAAATTTTGGCACTTGCCGGAAAACGGAAACGGAAACGGAAAAATTTTGGCACTTGCCAGAAAACGGAAAATGGAAAAATGAACCGCCGGAAAACCGAAACGGAAACGGAAAAATTTGCTGAAAGTATGCCGGAAACGGAAAAAATTTGCTGAGATTATGCCAGAAATAAAATTTTTTGCAGAAATCTCACTAGAAATATGAAAAATTCACATAATTGTGAACCTGCATGCATGCTTACCAGTTTGGCTGCAACAGAAAACATAAAATTGAGCTCGAAAGTGGAAAAAAGTTTGAAAAACAGACAATTGAACTGGAAAATGGAAAAAAGCTGGAAAAACTGAAAATTTAGCTGGAAAACGGAAAATGAGCCAGAAAAACAGAAACGGAAACAGAAAAAAATTTTAGCAGCCAGAAAACAGAAATGGAAAAAAATTTGCTTGCAGAAAGCGGAAAACGGAAAATGTAAAGTTGACACCCTACTTACGCCGCCAATGCTGGGGACCAAAAAAAGCCTAATTATGAAGGGACGTGTATCACAAATTTTGATTTGGAGGTGTTTAACACAACCTGACCTAACACCCAGGTGTTATACAAGTTTAGAAAAAAGGTTGCTGGAAAGGGTCTCAAATTTGTATAGCACCCGGGTTCTTTACACAGAGAAATATGGTACTTGTGCATTTGTATACATATCATTCAGAGTTTGCACCTAAAGCACATATTTAATCCCAATCTTTGGTCAGGTGGCTGCAGGGACTACGCAAGCTGGTGCGCCCCCAGGTTCAAGTCGTTCTGCAAGCCCAACAACGACGCGTGGGAGTGGTGCAAGAAGACATGCGGCAGATGCTAAGATGTGTACCCCCATCTAGCTGACTTTGGTGATAAATTACATGCTATTGACAAATTGTCCTAAAGTCATGCTGATGATTTCAGTCCATGATTGTATTTTGTTTTGATGCATGGTTATTCAAATGTTCTTCAGTAGACAATAGGAAAGTGATACTGATTGTAAGCAGTTGTTGCAAGTACTGAACTTTTCAAAATGATGTGTACAGGTGAATACCTTCATCTTTGCTCAGAAATGCATGGGTAAAGTACTTCTTTACCCAGTACTGGAAGTATTATTTTATTCATGGAAGTGTAAAATGTATTATTATCTCGGTTCTTGCATAAATGTAGCGTTTGGTTCCATAACCTGTTAAGTGCAACAGTGAAAAAAATTGAGTTAAGTGCGGATCTGACGTACATATATATATTTCTTCGTGATAGAAAAATTTTTTTCTCAATATCTCATACCGTTCCCGTGATACAGAGATATCGTTTCTTGAAAAAAATGCAATTTTGCATCTGAAACCCGTTATCTGCAGCCCAAAATAGGTGAGTTTGCACTCGAAACCCATTATCTACAAAAAAAACTATCATTTTTTGCACCCGAAACTCATTATCTGCAGAGAAAAACGTTTGCATCCGAAACTCATTAAGGATTTAGTATGGAGGTGTCAAAATCACCATACAAAAATGGAATTTGCATCCGAAACTCTTTAAGCTGCGTTCAGACTGCAAAATGTGCCGACAAATAAAAAAATGAAAAAGTTCCATAAATCTGGAATAAAGTTCCATATCTGCGAGAAAAAAACAGTAAAGTATACTCACTAGTTAAGTGCACTCACACAGGCTGTCCGCGAGATTTAGGTTTTTTCGGTATACCACGTAACACGCAAATGATTCCATTATGTACCCCATGCCAACACGTTCTTTTGTTTATTACGTAAAAAGAGGTCACCTGGAAATCGATATCTTACCTGTCTAACGCGCAAATGAGCGCATGCACAGACAATTGATGTTTCAATAACACGCAACAGGGCGGGCTATACGTATTTGTATACCACATTATTAGAAGACATGCGCGTTATAGAAAAATGTACACACCATCCAATTATTTGTAAAAAGCGGAAAACGTGTTATACCGAGGTTGTATACCATGTAAAATTTTTTTTGCAACATGAAGAAATGATTAATATTGGGTTGGACATGTGGTTAGTAAATAACATGTTTTCATGAAAAAATTGGAGTGCTGCATGACAGGGGCGGGGAATGCACTGGGGCCAGTTCAGAAAAATGAGTTACGTGGCCGTACTTCTACTACGACTTCAAGTACAACCTAATAGAATTGCTGCTCGACTTCGAGTCACTGGTGTCCACGTGTCCGTCCGAACATGAAAAACTCAACTTTCAGACTCAACAAGACCCAACACACGAGTCATGTGACACGACCCGACCAGACCTGACCCGACGCAACGCGACCACCTGACCCGACCCAGTTGACCCTGGTTGTTTTAACAACTTTGAACTCTTGAATTTCTCAATATCCTGGGTGTCAAAAGTCATTGAAAATGCCCTGCAGAATCAAAACCAAGTTGCCATTTTGCAGAACATTTTCCATGACTTTTGACATTTTATACGGTCCGTGATAAGTGCCAGGCATATTAAAAATCAACTCAACCCAGTCTCCACGTGCCAATCCGAACATGAAAAACTCAACTTTGACTCAACTCGAACCAACACACGACCCAACCAGACCCGACCCGACGCGACCACCCGACCCGACCATGGTTATTTTAACCACTTTGAACTCTTGAATTTCTCATACATGTTATTTTCTAAACACACGTCAAATTTTCGTGATTGGCGCAGCCGTGATTAAACTGGACGCTAGCATGCCACTTGGCAACGAGTTGTACTTGAGGATAGCTGTATGCAACGCTGACAATTTTACTGATGAGGAAACTATTGGCACCCATCGTGGACAGAGTTACCAGATTGGAAGTGTCCGAGTGTTGTTGTAGTTGCACTACATTTGCATTTATTCCCATGCATTTACTCTACAGTTGAGTAGGTTTTGGGTTCATGTCTGAACCCCTAAACTTTATGTTTCAGCCAAACCTTTATAAGTGGCTACTTGGATATGTAAATCAGTTCAGTCTTTTGACCTGTTCTCATTGATTTTGACTAATAAAGTCATTAAAACATCTGAGGACGTGTCGCACGGCGACGGTGCCCAAATAATAAATAAACAGCACACTACAAACGCCTCCACTCCTCACCCTCGTCAGCATCCTGTGACCTTGGCTTTGCATTGCTGAGGCTCACATGTCAATCAGCACCTCGGGTACAGACTGTCATTGCTCTGAGCCCCGTGCGTGCAACATGGTGACCGTACTGGCTTGAAACTTCTTGAGCCTACGTGAACCCACCCACCCTGACGGTCTCACATTGACACCGGTGGTACCCCCCGAACCCGAACCTGCGGCGTTGCTGAACAACGGCCCGCAGCCCGCGCACCTGTCCAGGCAAAGGAACAAGTGCGAGCGCGCCATCTGAGCGAGTCCACAACACAAAGATGTCAGAGGGACAAGACAAAATGGGCCCATCTGTGGCCAACGCGAGCTGCTTCCAGCACCCAGTGACATTCACGGAGCGGGAGCTCAGCCAAAAAGCCAGCGACTGGAATGCCACCCGCAACAGGGCGGCACTAGTCAGTGCGATCGAATCAATCAACAAATGGCGGAAACCAGGATGGCCAAAAGGTGCAATCGCCAGCAAAGATGGCACAGAGACACTGGCCCGTCGACTCCTCAAATTGCTGGAAAAATACTTCCAGTCAGTGTCAGAGGACAGAATCACCATCGAAGACCCAGAATGGGAAGACACTGCCCACAGCAGCGATGAGGATTCCCTCGCCTACGGCCCATTGATTCAGCCAAGGATCCAGCCACGGCAGTCAACCTCCCCTGTGGCGTCCCCCACCCCATTCTCGGAACAGAAAGTGCAGACATCCGATCTGGCCGCAATGGCGACCATGTTCCAGCAGATGTTCAACCAATAACAGCAGCAGATGACACAAATAACCCAAATGATCGCCAACCACATGACATCAAGTTCCTCACAACCTCCCTGTCAACAACAGGATCCAAAGCGCAGTGACGATCCATGGAATTGGACGACAGAGGACCGGTTGGAAATGATTTCAGAGGGAACACTGCTGCAACGAGTAATTGAATACATCGAAAACTTTGTGACTTGCCCAGAAGATGGCTTGCAGCCATTTGGCAAAATCCCCCCACCCAAAGAGAGAATGGGAGTTGGACATGTCTCAACAGCAGCCAGCAAACAACTGAAGTTTGATGGAGACAAAAATGATGAGACTGGGCCATTCAAATATTGGTTGCACATGGTAGCCCAGCAAGCAATCAGCATCCCCGATTGCCAGCAACAATTCTTCTGGAACAAAGTACTCATGCAATGCCTGGAAGGAGAGGCCAAGACAAGATACCGAGCGATCCGCCCCAATCGGAGGCATGACGTCCTCTATGTGATAGACAAATTAACCGGAATTTATCGACTGGAGCAGCAGCTGCACTCTGCCACGGCCTGGTACGACCTAAAGGCCATCCCGGGGGAATCTGTATCCGAGCTTCACACCCGATTATCCGAAAATTTCTACCACGTCAGCGAGACCATGTCAGACCGTGACCGCGAGCACATGATTGGCAAGAAGTTGTTCACAGAAGTCTCAAAATTGGCAGTCCCAGCCTCCTGCTGGTACATGTGGGAGCAACGCTGGCAGGAGGAATGCTGCACCCTCGACATGGCCATCACCAAAATGGATGCAGCACGCCTGAATGTCGAGCAAATCAAGAAACAGCGCAGGGAAGGGCAGAAAGACCAGCCAAGCCAACCCCGATACAGTGGAAGCTGGCAGTCTGAGCCAAAAGTGCAAAGTGCAAAGAGTAATGACACCATGGGCATCAGAACAGCATTTGATCCAAAATCCCACAAAGGTCCTTGGTGCACTTTCCACATGCACCGGGGGCCGATGCCACATGCCCCAAACAAGTGCTACATCAACAGTGAATCCCCCGAGTACCAACCAGACAGGGCGGAAAGAATCAAGCAATCACTGGCACGCCGCGGGAAAACTGAAAACGATGCCAAGGGCAACATGGAGCGGAAATGCAAAGAGCTTGGCATTCCATTGCAACAAACTGCTAGTCGGTGCACAAAAGAAGACTTTGAAGACAATGAGTCATGGGGCGACTACAAGTCAGATGACGAAGAAGACAAATGGCCAGGTCTCGAGGATTGGATGCCAGTAGTGGCAAGTGCCAGAGAAGGTACCACCCAAACACCCAAAACGGACCCCAACCCAATTGCCACAATCATGTTCATGGGAGTTCCAATCATTGGGCGCATCGACACGGGATGCAACATTGGCTTGTTCATTGAAGATTCAGTGCTGGAAAAGATCTGGAAGAAGGCAAATGTGGACCCAGAACAAGAACGTGCAAAATTCCGCCCATACACAAATGGCCCTATTTCCACCTCGGGACACAGAATCGAGCAGGATTGCTTACACGTATACGATATGAGAGTCAAGCATCAAACACCAGATGGCCAGTGGCACAGTGACATGCTTCCAGCAATTGTGAAAGTCATGGATTTCCTCCCAGCAGGACACCCGCTCTTGATCGGAGGAGTGGCAATTTGGGGACCACTGCAGATAGTGCGCACTGCCCACCATGAGCTAGAGAGGCTGTCACATGAATACATGGAGACAATGGCAAACCAAGTGGCACCCGTGAAGGCTGTTAGCTATGGCAGGAGTCCCCTGACCCAAGCCAAAGCAAATGTGCCCAGCCCCAGGAATCACACCAACTCCAGTCCACATACTCAACCACCTGACCACGAAAGTGCACCCCTATCGGGAATTGGCTGCATTGACCACACCCAGGCTGTCGGGATAGAGGGCAGTAACCACAAAGGAGAACCGACTACCCCCAGCAGTGCTGTAACTGGGCTATTGAAAGAATGCAACCAATTACACCAGCTGATCAAAGTATTGGAAGCAAAACTGCAAGTGGAGCAAGAAGAGAAGAAGTTGGTGGCAATGCTCACAACCAACAGGGACAACAGTAGCATGCAGTGGTTGGGGCTCACCTCGCAGCAGAGACAAGCAGAGAATGGCTTTGCAAGCAGCAACTTTCAAGACCCAATGCATCCAGCTGGCACAGCACCCCACAATGAGGCGCCAGAACATAAGACCTCACACTCCACCATCCTGACCACAACCAGCTCACAAAATCACCACATACCGGGCTATCCTGATCAGCTGCACCACTCTGGGGACACACCAGCCGGTTTGCCAACTATGCCATTCAATGGAGAGGGTCACCGCAAGAAGAAGCACAAGAGAAAATCTAAGGCTGAGTAGTGGTAGTGGGGATGATTTTTTGTCATGGCAGATAAATTGTCATGGCATGTACATTACAAGTACGAATTTCGCTCCCGGCCCCGAGGACATTGAGCCTCGCTCAATGTCCTCGGCCCTTTGCAAAATTCGTACTTGTAATGTACATGCCATGACAATTTATCTGCCATGACAAAAAATCATCCCCACTACCCCAAAAATTACTTTTTGTCTAAATTTTCTGTTTTTTAGTCCCTCGGTAGAAACGCAACTCAATTTATGCGCGCAGCGGGAGTGTAAAGTTGTGAAGCGGGTGAACCCGTAATGTTCATGTTTCGGTCAGTTTCGACCACACTCAAAAATACCATGCGTTGGATTTGTACAGATGTACAGTATTTATTATACCCCAGAAGGGAACGCAAGGCAACAAAACAGCCTCGGCTCTGAAGGCCACCCTTCTGTAGCCGGGGGTATCTTTTAGAGGGGGTTTTCATTTGAAAACCCCTGCTTCTTGAAATGCTCAATGTATGGCGTCAAAATTATTAACTTATTTATGGCTCGGAATTACAGGAGGCCTGCACGCGGCCCGAGCTGCACACTATTAATATAGTGACTAACTTCCTGTACCTTTTGCTACTTTTTTATTGCTACAGAAAAAACAGAAAATGTGAAACTTTTTTACGGTCAAATTATTTCAAAGGCGGACATTTAGATACTCTTAGATAGCACAATCTTTATAATAAAATCATAGTATCTATGTACTTTACTTTTTTGTTTATGAACCTCCTTTGTTAAAGTTTAGCGTTCACACCTTTCACTTGATGATTTGAACAAGGAAAAATAGGCTTTTTCTTCACGTTTACCAAAGTTATAAATAAGAATACTAATGGCAGGTCTTATAAATTTTATGCAGAATCAGATTCACGGTATATTTTGAACTTATCTTACATATTCTCATTTGTTTTCATGTTGAATTGTTTTTAGGTGAAGTAAGGCCCGTAAATGGAATTTTAAATGGAGCAACTTTTTTTGAATGGCAATATCGAGGAAACTGGTTTGAGCACATGATTACGTTGAATGTGACCCTTTTGCCTGGCAATATGGTTCCTCTAGGTGCATTTGCACAAGTTACGTTGCGACCGGTGAGAATACGTTCTTTTGAGAGATTTTTATTGTTTTGAGTTTGAATTTGTGATATTTTCAGGGTGATGGTCACTGTTTAATCTTGGAAATAAGACCTGTTTCGCCAGTTTTCTCATTTACAACAACTGTAACAGACTGTGTCCATTTTGGAAATTTGAGAGCTGGAGAACCAACATCATTCAATGTCGGCAAAATTCTGGATAGACATGTTCTTTTGGGACTTTCGAATGTGAATCCAAATGGCAGAATGTTGCATTTTGGGACAGGCGCTTTCTTACGTGATAATTCGATCATTATCCCTATAAAATTAAGAATGGTTGGCTCATATGCTGAAAGACTAGAGGTAACTTTGGCTAAGACCAAACCAGAACGCCGTTTTACTTTCTAATTACGGCTTACGGTCAAAAATATTGCGTTCCGTTCCCACGGTACATAGGTGTGATAAGCTTTGTTTACCTTTCTGAGTTGCATTTTTGTTTTGTGCCGGTTTTCACACTGTTTTACTTGGCGAAAGTGCAGCTCTCATTAAACATGACAGAAACAACTTCAAAGACGTCTAAAAGGACGCTATTTAATACTGAGACGGGGGGGTGGAATTTTTTTGGAAAAATAAATGGCGAATATGTTCACATTTATCTTCAAGCATTGCCCCCAATCGGTGAAAAAAGATTAGTTGGGACAATTTCCATGGTACGTGGTTACACATTTTTCGTTTTAAATTGCATTTTTAACTTATTTCTATCAATTTTTTGGGATTTGACATTTTTTATATAGGATGACGCTGGAAGATGCAGTGTTTATGTCAGTCTAAACCCGGATACTTTCACAGTGGTCAAATGTCAGACTTTGGATTTTATTTGTCATTTGTCACATGAATGCCCATTTGCCTTTGGGTTGGGCTCAATTCAAAACACCAATATAATTATGATGGTTCGGTCGATGAGGGAGGAAAAATTGCTTACATTGAGGGGTCGAACATCAGTTTACAGGGATATCACAAACAAATTGCTAATTAATTTGGATTTTGAGGAAAAGGAAAAAAATGAATTGACAGTTTACGACATTTCCCCAGTTTCAACGGAAGTTGTTTCTGTGCTAGCTAATGTGATTGACTCTGTGGTGGAAAATGTATAATCGAACATTTATGGTTACCTATTCTAGGTTTTGCTGATTTTATCAGGGCGGTTTGTGTGTTCGTTGTTTTAGGTTCATTTACAAGTTATTATAGGGTTAATCGGATTTTACCCATTACTGAAGAAAAAGTTCTAAAAATGTCAACCTTGTGTCGACAGTATGCGCCCGGGTTTAAACGCTTGGCGCATTACCAGTTTGCCGAAAATGGGGAGTGGAGACACCAGGGTGTTGTTCAAGGCTTTCCAGTGACCATAACTCTAAAAGCATTGCCTATATATCCGAATGCTGACCCAAATCAACGATTCCACGGAACTCTAATTACTGTAAGTTATTTATAAACGTTTTACGGAAAGTTTGAGGAATGTGAAGGATTTTTTATATTTTCGAGGTTTCATTTTGACATTTTTCGTGGAACCCCGAATAAAGTGTTGAATGTATAATTGAAAAAGTTCGCAGGGTAGAAATGGGATGGTAATGTTAGGCATTTATGACAATATGGGGGAGCATCCAGGTTGCAATCCCTGACTCTGGAAAGTAAAAGCGTGTGCTAAGATTAATGATATAAAAGCTCCATAAGAAAATAGAACCACCCCCTTTGGCGTCAACTCCAAAGGAAAATAACGCCAAAGCAACATACACTCAGGCCGCTTACCCCCCAGGTCAAAGGAAAATAGCGCCATGGACCTATATTGCTTTGGAGGTGCGGGGTCAAGCGACCCTGAGTCTATTTTGCTTTGGTGCTATTTTGCTTTGGAGCTGGTCCCAAGTGTCTTCTCTCTATTTTGCTCCGGTGCTGGAGCCAAGCGCCGTGATGGTATGTTGTTTTGGCACTATATTGCTTTGGAGCTGGCGCCATTTGCTCTGGGGCTATTTTGCTTTGGAGCTGACCCCAAGTCCCTTCTCACTATTTTTTGCTCCGGCGCTGGAGCCAAGCGCCGTGATGGTATGTTGTTTTGCCACTATTTTGCTTTGGAGGTGGCGCCATTTGCTCTGGCGCTATTTTGCTTTGGAGCTGGCGCCAAGCGCCGTTACACGTTTTTGCTCTGGGGGTATTTTGCTTTGGATCTGGCGCTAAGCGACTTGGGTTGGCTTTATTTTGCTCTGGGGCTATTTTTGCTTTGGAGCTGCCGCTAAGCGGCGTGAGACTATTTTGCTCTTCGCCGTGACAGCTGTGACGTAACACTATTTTCCAAGCGCCGGGGTGCTTTTACACGCTTTTCATTAATCTTCACACAGATTTAAATGCTTTTACGGAGTCTGGGAGTGCTCCTAGATCGAGTTCAACCAACTAATCTAACAGTTTATGGAGAAATGAACCCAAAGGTTCCATGTTGCTATTGTATAGCTGATATTGGAGGTTCAAAAATAATATTTTGTATCAGTGTAAATGGAAATGCCAGGGTGAAAATTAAGGCAGTCACTGAGAAAAATCCAAGTGGAATGATAACCCATTCATTTACATTGAAAAATCTCATAGAGACAAACGTTGCTTACTCGGCGTTAAGTGGTGATGCAAGTGAGACATTTTTAGAGCCTGAAGCCAGTACTTCAGGTAATAAGTGATTATTCTGGCTTTTTTTCATTTTTCTACCATAAATGCTTGATTATCTCCCCCTCAGACAATTTATTTTTCTCTGCAAAAATGCTTATGTTGGGGAATTTTTCAAGTATTTAGGGTAATTTCATAGGGGTGAGAAAAAAACTTTATCAATTACTAGAAAAATATTTTATTTTTTGGTTTATTCTGTGATTAAACACAGTTTATAATTACATCACTATAAGAAATAAAAAATCACCCAGTTAATTTCACAATAATTTGTATATTCTCATTTTCTACGACATGATGCAGAATAGAAAGTGAAATTTTTTCATTAGAGCAATTAGTAATGCGATATGCAACTTCCAAATTATCAATTGTTCCAATTTTTTGGGCAAACCCATGCATTGAGTCCATATGTAATACCTTATGCTCTGAGTTTCCAGTTACATTGGTTGGTTTTGATGGGTAGATATTTGCCAATATAATACCATACTGATTGCTGTTCTGAAAAGTTGGGAATGTAAAAATACAAAAGATGTTATAAGGAGATATCTACACACCTTACCGAATCAAATTCAACCTCGGGCTGTGCTTTAGTCAATTTTGCAGTTACTGTCCCTTCGGCCATAAATAGAATACGGAACAGAATTGAATAAAATCCTAGGGGCCCTTTGTATGTCGTGTTTGTAGAATTTGAGAGGATGTTGTCTAGAATATAACATGAAATGTGATTTTGTAAAAGAAAAAGAAAAAAAGAAAACATAACATACTTTTTGACATTTTTCCACATCAGTTTTTTAGCTAACACGATCAAACACGATTTCTTATTCACGACTGTTTTGTATTCACACCTTTTCTGACGCCGTATTTACACCTTTTTATAGCCCTTGATAAGAGGGGAAAAGAAATAGGGGACAAAAATATAAGGTAGTGAGGTGAAATTTTCTGGGTGGCTTTCCTATTACGCTTATTTAATTTATTACCTTAGAAATTTGGAATTTATTTGAATGTATCTCACCTGGAGAGCAGTTTCCAGTTTATTTTAGTACCACTGGCGATTTATTCCTTCCTCTTCACTGATTGCGTCAATATCTAGCTTCCCCAAAATTAATTTTGTGTTCCGTAAATTTTCTGGTGGTACACGAGCATTTTCCATTTCTCCACAAGACAAGCATCGTAAAGTTAAAATATGAGCTCGTTGATCTAAACACTGACCATTGCATCTGAGTTTAAAATCAATTTGACAAATTTAATAAATTCATTCATATTTATACCAGTCTATTCAGCTAAAAGTGATGAAAACTGAAAAGGTGGTTTTCTATGTTGAACTAAAATTACCTTATGTAAAATATTTTCCCATTTGATGCTGGGTACATAATTTGTAGTTTTTGTTTTTGCACTGCACTGCGACAGTGCTCTTCAGATGAGAGACAATTCACACTATTTTGAATTGTAGTGTGTAAATGTATGAAGCGTCCATCTGGAATTCGATCTGTAATAAGGTGGTTTCGCATTTATTTTTTAATGATAGGGGGAAGATGATTTTACTATAAATAAAAAGAGAATAGAACCTGTCATCACAGATTTATTTTCTAGCTCTTCTGTTTTTTCCTCAATTCCTTGTTTATCGCAGGCAATACGTATCCTGCTTTTTAAACATCCACCATCTGTTTCTGTGTGACTGACAATATGCATAGGCGGCATTTGTCCTTTCTCAGCCAAAAAAATATAGTAACAGATCTTTAGGGCAATACCAGACAATCTAAAAATGTAAAGTAAGGTCGCAATCATGATGGGTTTTTAGCGCTTGGCGTTGGCGCTAGAGGTAATGCAAAAAAGTATATTTTAGCGCCACAGGAACAATGTGACAAACTGTTAAAGTATCATGGCCGCTTTTTGCATTGGCGCTCACGAAAATGGTAAGGGCAAAGTTGTTGGCATTATTTTTGTAAATGACGCCAGGCATCATTCTTGCCACAGAAAAATTGGACACCATCCCCTCTATTTTCTATGAATATAGGAAGAAAATACTTACCCTCAGGATTTTTTCTGTGCCAAGAATGATGCCTGGCATCATTTACAAAAATAACGCCAACAACTTTGCCCTTACCATTTTCGTGAGCGCCAATGCAAAAAGCGGCCATGATACTTTAACAGTTTGTCACATTGTTCCTGTGGCGCTAAAATATACTTTTTTGCATTACCTCTAGCCCCAACGCCAAGCGCTAAAAACCCATCATGATTGCGACCTTACTTTACATTTTTAGATTGTCTGTGGTTACCACCTGGCAGCAGTGTGTCCCATTCACTCCAATACCGCCCAATTCGTTGTAATGATCATGGGCCATAAGCGGATTAAATGTATCCGGTTGATACACAGCTTCAGTCATTTCCCCATTTCTATTTTCATAAGTTCTTCCATAATTTGGTCGATTGTCATAGACTGTAGAAAAAGATTTTTATTTTGAATGCCGACTATATTTTAAAGGGGTTTCTAGTGGGGCACGGCCCTAAATACTTAGGACATTGTAAAATTTGGACTTGAACGTGTGCATTCCATGGCAATTTTTACTTTGTTTATTTTTTTACAAACCTGGTGGTGGTCTTCTCTGGAAAAATGGTTCATTTGTTGGAGCTGCAAAGTTTGGTTCTACCTGTAATGCTGGGTATGTCGAAGATATATGCACTCGTCGGGCAATTTTGATGTTTCTTTCCCAAATCTCAAGCATTTCTGAAATTTTTATGCATTTATATTATAAAAAAATGGATGAAAACTCCACTTATTATACATATAAGAATGAGAATAAGAATAATATGCCCAATAATCAAAAGAATATAACCTGGCGGGTTTATAGCTGGTGCAATCACTGGAACAATTGATCTTATTTCTGGGGCAAAATCAATTTCGTTGGCTCTGTATATTGGATACCAGGGCGCAGACTCATTTTCTGAAACAATCGTCTTTTTCGGTTGACTTTCAGTGATTTCATCAACATCCATTCGATTTGTGTTGTTTTCTTTGTTCAATATTTCTGAGTTCTGGGGGTTATCAGAATCTCCCACGGTTGTGTAGAACAAATCTGGGTTGTCATTTTCAGTTTCCAGCCATTCTCTGTCGAGGGTGGAATGATTAGTTTCATGAAGCAGAAGATCTTTTTGTGGGGTATATTGATTCTCCATTGATTGATCTTGGTATTGTGCCTGATAGAGAGGGGAAATCTAAAATGGCTGAAATAGAAAATCAAACAAATATCCTCTATTTACTCAAATAATGGTATTTTCATACCCAAAAATACATCAAAAATAAGTACCGGGATTTATTTGAGTATTTAGAGTATTTTGAAGATAAATTTACAGTGTAAATTTCGTCGCTAAGTATTTTCCAGTTGACTAATTCATCGCCTTCAGAATCACTGGCTTTTCGGTTTTCTTGTGGCTGAGTGGATGAATTATTTTGTCTTGGAGGCATTGGTATCTTTCGATGGGGGGTTTCTGCATTTGTTAGTTGAATAGATATACAGATATATATTTAATGAGTATCCACGTTACTAACTACCTTTTTTTAGTTTCATTAGTACATTTTCCCGTGCAATTTCATCATCCTTGGATAGATTAGGACGCCTTTGAAAAGGCGCATCTTCATTTGACAATTCATCATCACTTGACTGCGCCCCATTTCTCCATTTCCCGCTCCATACTTTGCCACCACCATCAATTCGTTTGGGTAATTCATGTGGAAATGCATTTTGAGTGAAAACTGGAGTTGTTGGTGGTGGTGGTAGCAGGCCAATTGCAGGATACCAGTGCGGATTCTAAAAAATTAAAAGTATTTATACTTATAATGTCCTCTCAAAATACGACTTTAAACTACACAAAAATAGACTTCATGGTGACAAATTACACCCTAAATTTATCCAGTTTCACGTTAAGGTGGGAGCCCAAGCGCAAAAAACCCCCATGATGCTTTTCATGGGGCAGTTCCAAGCAAGATTTACACAGCATACAAGCCAATCATGCTTTTTTGGCCCTGACCGTGAAACCAAGTGTTTTATTCGATTTCAAAAAATACGCCACTATTTTAAGGTAAATTTACCTGAGATGGGGTATGCAGCCCAGGTTCATCAGGTTGGATGCTGGTAGATTGGGCCTATGTTCAAAATGTGTGTGTCTGTCTGATGAAATACTTATCAGGAATTCTAAAATTTATTTCCAACCTCCATTTCTTCCTGATTCTGACTTTGGTCGGCATTAATGAATTCCTGAGCGTTAATTGCTTCCCCAACATATTCCATCCCCAAAAAAACCCGTTCTTCAGATGATAATTCTAATCCTTTTTCGGTTTTATCAATCAATTCAAGTGAAACGGTAGCTATGTTGTAAGTCTTCAATGCTTTTTCGGCTTTTTGTTCAGCTTTTTTTGCACTTTTGGAATTTTTTTTCTGAAAGTATTTATTTCTTTGATAGTTTCTGAAAGATCTTCTCTTTATTTTATCAAAATGAGATTTCAACTCTTTCAGTGCTGAAAAAAAAATTTAATTGAGCAATATAAAAATATATATTGATGGAATAAAATAAAATTACATTTTCCTTGGCTGTCTTGATTTTCCATCTCTTCAGGAGTCCTGAGTAGTGGTGGGTTCCTTGAATAATTGAGTTTTTGTGAAAAATGACAAAAATAAGAAATAATAGGCTTCAGAACCAACTCTTGCCGAATCTGTTCCGTTGGTATAGCCATTTTTCTTTTCCACTTTAAAGTGTTTGAAAAATAGCTGATGTATTACCGCTTTATATAGAACCCCCGGGTCTGTGTATTGTTTTTCAGTGCCACTCAGTGACATGAGAATGAGCCCCCAATAATTCAAATTCATTTTTTGGTCAGACATAACTTTCTCAGACATCTCAGACATGACTTTAAACAATTTAAGCAGTCTGTATCATGGAGTGTCACTTGACACTTAGGATATTTCAGAACAAACATGCAGATTTGATAATAAAGTGGCTGGTTTATTGGCTGTTGTTTGAGGGAGTAAATATTTTGGCTGATTTTGTACCGCGGAGTACCAGTTGACAGTTCTCATATGTTTAACTTGGAGTGTTTTGATAAGAATTTAAGCTCTTTTTCATGAATTTCTGAAGAGTGATTTTTTACTTGAGTGACAGTAAATCTTGGCTGTAAGCATGTACCATGGAGTACCATTTCACAGGTGCTAAATTTTTGACTTTGCGTGAAATATTTACTTTTCTGCATGTGTATTTGCTTTTAAATAGATGACACCTGTTCTAAGGATGGAAAAATAGCGAACGTGTCACTAAGCTGTTCTTAACATCAAAAGGAAAGCGATAAGTGCCAGAAGACCCATGGCACTATGGGGGGTGCGGGGGTTGACGTCATAGCCAAAAATAGGGTCATTTCTCTGTACCGTCTGGCAACAATCTCCCTTGGCGCGCTCTCGCGCCAACCATGGCACTATGGGGGGTGGGGGCTTGACGCCATAGTCAAAAATAGGGGCATTTCTCTGTACCGTGTCGCGACAATCTCCCTTGGCGCGCTCTCGCGCCAATGCATGCGCCAATGCAAAAAGCGTTTCGCATCAGCCCCCCAAGGGCGATTGTCGCGACACGGTACAGAGAAATGACCCTATTTTTGGCTATGGCGTCAAGCCCCCGCACCCCCATAGTGCCATGAGTCTTCTGGCACTTATCGCTTTCCTTTTGATGTTCAGAACAGCGAGACTTTACATCTTTCTGCCATTATTTCGTATAATTTTACATCACAGACTTCCCACTTGAGTTCGTTTTTATTTATCTTTACTTAAAAAAGTATCTGTTTACAGAACAGTGGTGTCAAACATAGAAAACAAGTACTGATTATATCAAGACTATAACAAAAAAGTTGTGAGACAGTGTGTACTATTTGCTCAAACTTGGTTAAAAAGACTAGTCTGCAATTGAATTTATGCTCAGTTATGAAACAAATCCAAACTTTTTGTTCTAATGGCAACTGGGAAAAATATGATCAGAATGTCACCAAATCTTGGTGAAACAGAAAATTTGCTTAATCAATATGTTTTATATGGAAATGATATTGTAATTCCAAAACCAGGGTTCCAGAATCCATATCAAATAGTGGCACCATTCATATGGTAAACTGTTAATCAATTATAATATTGAAGGCTTTTTTTAAATACTGTTTTAAAAAAATAAAAAAATTTTAGGCGAACACCCAACTTTCGCGAACTCCAGAGAGCAAAAATTGCCCTGGATACTTTAAGGTTGATTTTTTTCAAATTTTCAATTTTTTAAATAAATATTTTTGTTTTCAGTCAAATTGTGGATCAATTTGCTGCTAGCAGCAACCCAATCACTGAAATAAGAGATACCAATACTGGTGGAATAGTCTATGAATTGTTCGGCTTTCAAAAGGCTAAAGCTATACCCACGGTTTTTCAAATAAAATATTTTTAAATGTGAAAATCGGAAAACATATTTTTATTTCCAGGTGAACTCATTAACGGGCACATATGTTTTGAATCCGTATACTTTGAGAGATGTTGATCGTATTGCATTGGCTTATTGTCCAGAATTATTTAAGGAATACACCGATGACGTATCTTAATTTTTGTGAAATATTTGATTTCTTATTTTTATGCATTTTTCTTATCTTTCGAAAAATATCCCAACTCGGTACTTTTGGAACACCTTATGTTTCTAAATGGCATTTTTCGGCAGTTTTGGTTAAAACACACATTATATTAGTATCACATTATTATAAATCCATAAAAACAGAAGCAAAATGAAGGGTTACATTTTCTTGCTTGTTGCTTTTTGTTATGTTGTTGAAACATGCCGGCGAAAAATTTCATGCGAGAAAATTGGCGAATTTTGTTGTCTTGAGGCGCATGATGAAACTGAGGGTTACTGTGATGAAAATGAATTGGTTTGGCCTGATAATTCTTCATTTTCAAGTTCTCATCTACTACAGATTGATTTTTCTGGTTAGCAGATCTTAAAAATGTTTGAGGTGTTAGTATTTACAAGTGATAATTAATTTCTATTAAAGGTTGCACAAAACTGAACTGCTCTGGCATTGAAACTGCTTTTCCAAGTTTGAGGACAGTTGTTTATGAACGCCCTGGTGTTCATTTCCATACCCTGTAAAAGGACATGTAAAAAAGGCAAAAAAGACATGTAAGGTGTAGAAGACATACAAAATGTACATGCCCCAGCTATCATTCCCCCCACAGAAAAATTGGGGCGCTGGCGCCAATGCAAAAACCGCTTGCAAAAATCTGCATGCGCTAGGGATCATTCCTCCCACAGAAAAATTGGGGGCACTGGGGCCAATGCAAAAAAACATGCTTGCAAAAAATGTAGATGCGCCAGGTAGCATTCCCACCACAGGAACTTAGAAGCACCTTCAACCATTTTTTCTGTGCTAGGAATGATACCTGGCGCATGCAGATTTTCCAAGCAGTTTTTGCATTGGCGCCAGCGCCCCAATTTTTCTGTGGCGGGAATGATACCTGCCGCATGGAGATTTTTGCAAGCTGTTTTCCATTGGCGCAAGCGCCCCAATTTTTCTGTGGCAGGAATGATACCTGCCGCATCCAGATTTTTGCAAGCGGTTTTTTGCATTGGCGTCAATATCTGGCCCCAGCGCCCCAATTTTTCTGTGGCGGGAATGATACCGACCGCATGCACATTTTTGCAACCCGTTTTTTGGATTGGGCCAAGCGCCCCAATTTTTTTGTGGGAGGAATGATAACTGGGGCATGCATATTTTTGCAAGCGGTTTTGTACTGGCGTCAGTGTCCCAATTTTTCTGTGGTAGGAATGATACCTGGCGCATCTGACGCATGCACATTTTTTGCATGTTTTCTACACTTTACATATGTTTTCCCAGTTTTCCATGTTGTTTTCCAGTGTCTGGTAGTGTTCCAGGGTGCCATTGTTTGGACCCGTGCCAGCATGAATTGGATATTCAAGGCGCTGTTTTTTGCAGTCGGTTTTTATCTTTTAAAACTTAAATGAAGTTCCTTCGAAAGTGGTGTGTGTTATTGCATTATCTGGTTTACTCAATCTACTCTCTCAAAAACTACCTCTCAAATCTCCCCCGTTATATGAGCCTTGTAGGTAATCACTGTGTATTCCAACCCAATCCATGCAATGCAGGTACTACAACATCCGTGACACCTACCAATGTGATGCCATCAACATTGCCATCGACTTCGGATGGGAAATCGGCACTTGTGATTACCCTTGGCGTTATGGGCGTTTTGAGTGTGGTCGTCAGTCTAATTTTCGGAGTTTTGATGTTGAAAAAGTTGGTTTTCAGGTCTCTATTTTTGTTGAAATTTCAGGGGTGAAAGTCGCTATTTTGAGTAAGTATCATACTAAGTGACATAAATTAGTTTCCCACTGATTTTTGTGAAATCGTGAAATTGAACAACTATGAAAACTACCATAACCTATCTGAATACCCATCCAAAAGTATACGATTTTGGTGCCCTTCGAGTATATTATATTTTTCACCTAGTCATCTGTATTTTGGGAAAATTTACTTCTCATAGCATTTTTCGAAAATGTTTCACAGACAACACACAAAAAGTCGCATTTAAAAGACCTGAAATAAGTTTGTAATATATAAATGAGAATTTTGCATCATTGTTGTGTCTTTCATTTCAGATATAATGTTAGAGGTGTTCGCTTGTGTTGCCAAAATACCCCACAGGAAATGGAAAGTATTGCAAATATGGCATTTGAGTCTGAAATGCACGATCCTGCTGTTGATGAAAATTGTTTGCTGTTTTATATTTGGTCGCATTTTTGACATTCCACTTTAGAATGCCAGTATGCAGCATTTTTAACGCAGGAGGAGACAAACCTCTTGGTTGGCTACTTCGGCGTTTGATTGATTTGAATGTGATTTTACCCAGTTTTGAAAACCAACTGTTCTTTTTCTCTTCCAATTGTTTTCTTACCCCTAGTTTTAACGTTTGTCACTTACGTATCAATTTCTTGATTTTTGAGTTCTGGAAACACTCGTTTTTTTATTTTTAAATCGCGATTTGGGCTCTTCAGAATGAAAGTTTGGAGCGTGTTAATTTTTGCCCTGTGGACGGTATCTGGTGATGAAACGAATGATTGCGCCGTTTTTTGGAGCGACAGTCACCGCGGAGCGTTAGCTCTTTAATTTTTCTGACGTTTGATCCCGCTGTGTCTTTGTTTCCGTGTTATGATAAATGCCATTTTTGAATTTTGCATTTTTGATCCTTTGCCAAGAAAATATTGCGCATTGTATTTAAGACATAAAAAAAGCAAGTATTTGAAAAAACAGATGTAAATTCATGTAATTACGCCGGAATCTAACTTTAATGAAATCTCTATGCTTTCTGGTAAATGTTTATTCTCACACAATTAAATGAACTAGGATTTTATTCGATTTACCGCAAAAATAACTCAATAGATAGTTCGAAACTCATCAACGCAGGATCGCATATTGTCACAGTCTGCCCACAGACTTCAGCAATTTGAAACGCAACCTCGTCTACGTGAAAATTGAGCTCGATGGCTGTGTTCCGGGGTCGATCGGGGATATTTTTCTTGATAGAATTGTCTCCATAAATCCAAGGTTGACTGAAGAAAGTATCGACTTAGAAATTTGCAGTCCGTTGGAAGGGTGGACCAGTTAGCTTGTGGTTTTAGTATCTATTCAATGTTCCCTATTTCCTCGAATTACCCCCCCATGATCCTAGCATCCTTGGTGAAGCGCGACCATTTATAAGTTTTACGGTCGTTTTTAGCATTTATAAGTCTTGGTGAAGTCTCTCCTGATAGTTCCCGACGCTTCAGCAAGGATGCTAGTATCATGAACATCTTGGTGAAGCATCTTCTACACGCTTCACCTAGATGTTCATGATGCTAGCATCCTTGCTGAAGCGCGGTCATTTATAAGTTTTACGGTCATTTTTAGCATTTATAAGTCTTGGTGAAGTGTCTCCTGACAGTTCCCGACGCTTCACCAAGGATGCTAGCATCATGAACATCTTGGTGAAGCATCTTCTTCACCCTTCACCTAGATTCAACGCGCTCTTCATGCACAACCAAAATGCGGAAAAGACTTCACACCCACCCTAGCTCATCCACACACTTCTCCCATCCAGACATTTCCGCATTCCGCATTTTGGTTGTCCATGAAGCGCGCGTTGAATCTAGGTGAAGCGTGTAGAAGATGCTTCACCAAGATTTTCATGATGCTAGCATCCTTGGTGAAGCGCGGGAAGTGTCTGGCGTGAAGATGCGCTGCGACCTTCACTGCGCACTCACACGGTCATTTCTGTTGTAGATATAGATTCGCTTTTGATTTTCCATTGTTTATTCTATTTTTTATTCAGGTTTTTCAACCAACCGTTGGAATGGGTTTGACTGTGGGAAATTCGGCAATCCGAGACGCAACCGCCAAACCAAAATTAACGACCCAAACTGAAGTCCAGGTAATAAAAGTTTACTCAATAGTGACTGATTTACCTAGAGAATTGGACCCTGAAGGGGAAATGGTGGGTGGATACCTGTGAATAGCTCATTAAAAATTCTCAAAATCCCATGTTTTTAATTTTATGCTGTTATTTTTGCAGTATATTCCAAGTGTCAGACACGTTGAATATTGTCAAAGTATCCACTACCAAGACCATGAATGTCAAGTCTATTATTCACAAAATCCGATTTATCAAGAGTTACCAGATTGAAAAATAAATAGAAAAATATTATTTTCATCTCAATATTTACTCGAATTAGTTCTCATGAAAACTTTTTGCTCGTAAGTACTGATCTGAAACCCCCATAGTGCTAGGAGCTGGCACTAAGCTTAACATAAAATTCATGGGGTCTTCGAAGTCCGAAATAGTGCTTGACACATCACCACTTAGTTGGCGCACTGCCAGCAGTGATTGTTTAGGTGTTGTTTTGGGTGGGTCATTCCCCCATACAAAATAGCGCTTTATCACAAGGCCTTGAGCCTTGACATCGGGACTAGCCTCAATGCAAAACATTCTGGCGTTTTAGCGCATGGTGACACATTTGTTCCACTATCACCAAAACAACTGTTGGGCCCAATCCAAAAAATCTCATAAGATTTTAGGATGCTACTTTTTGATCGGTATGCGGTAATCCCCCATGAATTTTATGTTAGGACTAGCGCCAGGGGTCGGCGCGATGGCGCTTTCACTAAGAACACTAGAATCTATGAGATAAATTTATATTGAGATAAATGTATATTTTTGAATTTATTTTTCGAAAAAGGTATGTTATGGCAAAAGAAAAGTTTTATGATTACATTACTTCTCTTCTAGCGCTCCAGCCCGGAACCAATTAGCACGACTGTTACTACCCCCATAATAGCTAACAATCAAAACAATGCGATTGGTGAAGTGACTGATTTCAACATGTGCCAAATGGAAAAATTAAATTTAAATTCAACTCTAAATAGGCAGCTGCTCCATGTTTTGGAAGTAACACATAATTTAGAAAACTGTTATAGGGATCTGAACGCATCCAGAAAAGGTCATTTTTCAGTATATTTGTTATTTTTTTGATTTTTTATTGTTTTCTGGAATAATATTTCTTGTTGTTTACAGACTTGACTTTGTCAACTCATTTATTAACCCAATTTGAAAGGAATATGAACAAAATTGACACAAAATTAAATTTGACCGCTGCTAATTTGACTAATTGCTTAACCCACCAATTTCATTTAAACACTAATATTTCAAACATGCACCCCAAGTATTTATCGGCTATACGTCAGAATGGTGAATTGAATGAATCGCTCAAACGGTGCTGGCAAACTTCCAAAGAACATCAAAAAGGTTCAACCCTATGAATATTTTTGCTGAGATAATATTTTTAGGCGCATATTTCTATATTTTTTCAGCCGTTACCAACTCAACCCTATTGCTAAATCAATGCAATTTAGAATCAAAACAATGCCAGAATCAGACAAAAGCGATCAGCGGAAATTTGTCTAAGTGCATAGAGTTACAGAATGAGCTCAGATTGAATGTTGTAGCTTCTGATGAAATGGAAAAAGGTAAAAATTTGTATTCAAAATCAGTATAGGCATTATTATTCGGTTAAACACATTTTTCAGATTTGAGCGAAGTAAAGTCTTTATTGGAGAGTTGCCAAAATGCTTCTCTTCAAAAAGCCACAGCTTTGGAAAAAAGTCAAATCAGTTTGGGAAATTGCGAGCTCGAAAAAGATCATTTTTTGGCAAATCTATCCCAATTCTATCCACAGTATAAGGAATTATTGTTAAATGTGACACAGCACAAATTCAATTTGACCCAATGTAGACAGGGGGCACTCCCAACTCCCTGTAAACTGTAAAGTAAAGTGTCAAATGTAATGTCAAGTGTAAAGTAAAGTGCCAATTCTTATGTAAAGTTCAGTAATAAAATCTCTTCTTTCTTATTTTGATTGGCACTTTACTTTACACTTGACATTACATTTGACACTTTACTTTACAGTTTATAGGGGGTTGGGATTGCCAGCAGGAAAACATTGCGCTGAAGCTGGCGGGAAACACTAAACATGATGACTATACGGCTGCACTCAATATTCAAAAAATGTCTGCCAATAGCTGTGCTTCAGAGAAAAAAATTATCCAAAATCAATTGGATAATTGCCTAATGAATTCAACTACTGCACTGGAAAATTCTCAAATCACTTTGGAAAAATGCCAGCTCGAAAGAGATCATTCTTTGGCCAATCTATCCCATTTCTATCCGCACTATCAGCAATTATTGTTAAACATGACAGAGCACAAATTCAATTTGACCCAATGTAGACAGGGGGCACTCCCAACTCCCTGTAACTGTAAAGTAAAGTGTCAAATGTAATGTCAAGTGTAAAGTAAAGTGCCAATTCTTATGTAAAGTTCAGTAATAAAATCTCTTCTTTCTTATTTTGATTGTCACTTTACTTTACACTTGACATTACATTTGACACTTTACTTTACAGTTTATAGGGGGTTGGGATTGCCAGCAGGAAAACATTGCGCTGAAGCTGGCGGGAAACACTAAACATGCTGACTATACAGCTGCACTCAATATTCAAAAAATGTCTGCCAATAGCTGTGCTTCAGAGAAAAAAATTATCCGAAATCAATTGGATAATTGCCTAATGAATTTAACTACTGCACTGGAAAATTCTCAAATCACTTTGGAAAAATGCCAGGTCGAAAGAGATCATTCTTTGGCCAATCTATCCCATTTCTATCCGCACTATCAGCAATTATTGTTAAACATGACAGAGCACAAATTCAATCTGAGTCAATGTAGACAGGGGGCAATCCCAACTCCTTGTAAAATGTAAAGTAAAAGTCTCAAGTATAAAATCAATGCAAAGTAAAAATGTCAATTGTCATGCAAAGTTCAGTAATAAAATCTTCTTTTTTATTTTGATAGGCATTTTACTTTGTATTTGACTTTTACATTTGACACTTTACTTTACAGTTTACAGGGAATTGGGATTGTCACTAGGAAAATATTGCGCTTAAAGTGGTGGGAGAAACTAAATATGGTGACTATACAGCTGCCCTAAATATTCAAAAATTGGCTGTCAATAGCTGCGCTTCTGAGAAAAAAATGATTCGAAATCAATTGGATAATTGCCTAATGAATTTAACTAGTGCAATGGAGAATTTTGTGAAGCATGAAAAACTGAATAGATCCAACTATTTACAATGGGAAAATGAAAGTGATTATTATGTCACTAATTTGATCAAGTTAGAAGAAAGTTTGTCAGCGTGCCAGAGCGACTTATTCATGAGCCGAGTTGAAAATCAGAATCTCACTTACATGTATGATGTCATGGAGCAGCAGTATGAAAATTTATCTGGTGTCACTTCCGTAAAACGAGAAGTAAAATGACAAAGTTGAAGTAAACGCGCAGAGGCTATGTGACATGGAAATAATTTATATGGAAATAAATTGACAAAAATGACTTGACAATAATTTCTCTTTGCTTTTGTCAATTTATTTCCCATGTCACCTAGCCTCTGCGCGTTTACTTCAACTTTACCATTTTACTTCTCGTTTTCTGGAAGTGCCCCCCTGATCGATTCTTATGTGTAGCCGAGCAGAAAGATTTTTATCTAAATGCTTCCAACTTTTTTGAGTTGCAGTGGCTTACGCTTAACACCTCTTGTATTCTGGGTGAAAATTTTAGTTGTCCGGTGTGTACCTTATTTTCAGTATCTCATATAAAAATGGAGAATTTTTAACCATCAGAAATATTGAACAAAATCATTTTTATATGAGTGAAAAATTCTGTTTATTTCAGTTACATTATTATTTTTAACAACACTAATAATTTCAGCTCCCTCATGCACAATACTGGATTGGACCGTTGAAAATCGAAATGAAGTGGGAACAATTGCCAGGTAAAAACTGTTAAAACTAGTAAAAAAAGTAAAAAGTTAAACAAATCTGAATTTTTTCAATTTCAGACTTGCTTGTGCGGATTATTGGCTCATTTTGGCTATTTACAACTCTGGTTTTAACTCCAATTGCCAAATTAATCGATCAGAAAATGCAAGAAACATCATTAAATGACACAAGACTTCAGCACTCCATACACAACTTTACAGAGATAAACTTGAGCAATATGGTTGCTTATGGAATAGTAAGTTTATTTTTGTAATTTTAGTAAGAAATATTACCCTTTGGTGTTTTATTTGATGATTTAAAAAATATAACATAATTTCTTGAATTACCCCCGGCGGTTTTATTTTACAGCGTGAAAATTTTGAGGGGACAGTATGAAAAAAAGGAATAATATCTATATATGTTTTATAACTTTTAGAAGCATATTTAAGGTTATGGATTTCCCGAACCACAAATTCTAAGTGCCTATTTTGAGGTGGTATTTCGAGGGGAGTATTTTGAAGGTGGTATTCAGAGGAATTAGAGTATTTATTAATAAATCATTTTCTCAGTTCTGGGTACTGTCAAAAATGGTCAATTTCATTTTGGCGCTAAGCACCAGAAGCGCCATTCTTTTTTGGTTTGGTCCTACTCCCCAGCCCCAACGCTACCTTAGCGGTATTTTTGTCTGCCATCTGGAAGAAAATCCTTGACAACGCCGCTTAGGGGTATTTTTCTCTGGGGTGAGGAACAAAATGGTTGTCCTTGATCCCTCGCACTAGCATCAAACCAAAAAAGAATGGCGCTTCTGGTGCTTAGCGCCATTTTTCTCTGGCATCGTTGGGGGGCTTGGCGCTGGGGGTTAAAAAACCACACCGGACCTCAGACCACCCTGAAACCTTTGAATTGAAGAACGATGGCTCAGCAGTATTTTTATCCGGCGTCAAAAGCATTAAGCTGAAACTTTTGGATTAAAGAACCCTAGCTTAGCTGTATTTATATCTAGCGTCAGAAACAAAAGGTTTGGCGTTGGTGGTTGAGACTAGCGCCAAAGGAAAATGATGCCTCTGGCGCTTAGCGCCATTTTCTCTGGCGTCATTGGGACTTTCGCGCTGGGATCGAGAAAAGCGCCAGGGCCTCAGGACACCCTGAAAATTGTGATTTGAATCATCAAACTTTTATTAAAGGGGATTCTCTTTTTACGGTATTTTTAGAATTTATGAAGGACTTTAGACTGATGAATTGAGAGATGTTTTTTCGGTAACAGAGTTCTCAGAAGTTTCTTTAATCCACCCCACAACATCTCAAATCCCTATTGGGCCGGCGCAGTCTACTCCAGGTGAACTATGCTCTCTACTATTTTTGTAGATCTTCGGCGAAATACGAAATTCACTTTTATTCTTACAGATCCGTCCAAAATCCTGAAAGATGATGTGGGGGCTAAAAGGAAAGTTTGGTTCGCATCTGAAAACTGAAAGAATGATTTCCGAGAACTGTTTTAGGGTATTCTTTTATACCGCTCTATAGTGATTGATTTTGTGTGTGTTTTATTTTTTACACATATCATATCAGTTTAATTGAGACATTTTGAGTTGTACCACTGTGAAAGCGACACGGGGACTAAGTGCTTGACTCAGACAACAGTTCTGGGGTGCAAAAAAGTAGACATGTAAATATTGATGTGAGTTATGTTTACGAGACCCACTTTTTACCTGTCTACAAATACCTGTGTATTATTTACAATTGTCTGTGTATTATTTTTGAAAGCTAGACAGTTATCAAATCAGATAGTAAACATGTAGTCACTAGCAATATTTGCATGTGTACTTTTGCAGAGTTTTTCATTCTTTAACATACTGGATGATGTGTGTGCTCTCTGTGCTGCTTTTTGAGTGGTACAACTCAAAAATAGTAAACACTTTTGTCTCTTAGTAAGTGGGTTAAAAAGTACACATGCAAATATTGCTAGTCTCTACATGTTTACTATCTGATTTGATAACTGTCTAGCTTTCAAAAATAATACACAGACAATTGTAAATAATACACAGGTATTTGTAGACAGGTAAAAAGTGGGTCTCGTCAAGATAGCTCACATCAATATTTACATGTCTACTTTTTTGCACCCCAGAACTGTTGTCTGAGTCAAGCACTTAGTCCCCGTGTCGCTTTCACAGTGGTACAACTCAAAATGTGTCAATCTAAATTAAACTTGTGTACTGTTTTCAAAAATATTCCGAATATTGTGGTGTTTACTATTTTTGATAAAATAAGTGTCTTATTAGCTTTGTGGGTTGAATATTTGATTTGGGGGTAGAGATAAAAAATTTCTGAGTATAAAACCAAGCGATTTCTCTGGACACTTCATTCCACTTTTCAAAACTGGAAAACCTTCAATATGGAAGCTAATAAGAAAAGAAGTCGTAAAGTGAACCCACTAGTTTCTATTGAACAGCAAGAAGAAGTTCATGAAGAATACAAAACCGACTCCGATATGGATGAAGAAACAGAAGAAATGATTATAAAACCCCGTAAAACATCCAGTAAAAAAGAAATACCCCCTAAACCTAAAAGAATGAAAGCAGGTGTATTTGATGGTTTGTCAAACTTTCCTTGTAGGTAGCTTTTGAATACGTCTCCAATGGCATTGACGCTTGAGCCATGGTCATGAAAATAGCCAGGATAGTTTCGGTGCTTCTCAAAGCCGTCCCAAGCCAGAAGCGCCATGCCTGCAGGAGCTCTCAATGATATTTGGTGTGAAAAGCGTGAAAAGTCCCCCTGCGGCAGCTCCCAATGATATCTGATCTGAAGACCGTGAAAAGCGCCCGCATGCATGACACTTCTGGCGCATAGCGCCGCTGGGCTTCAGAAAAGTACCATGTTCCTAGTCCCAAGCGCCATCACTAGGCGTTTTGTTCTTGAATCTTTTTATCCATAAATCCATTATTTTGCAGATATGTCTGAGCACAGATCTGTAGAAAATGATGAGAAAACAGATACTGAACAAAAAGATATTGAATCTATATATGAAAAAGAGTTTGAAGAAAAGCAAAATAAACAAAAAGAAGCAATTTCGAATAACTTAATAGCATCTCAGCTATACTGGATATCGAAAAGTACAAAGTCTGAGGCATTTCGTATAATTTTTAAGGATTTTTTACCATACCTTCAAGCAAGTTACCATTTTAGCATAAAATAGATTGATCTGAGAAAATCTTGATGTTTCTTACAATTTTAGATTGGAAGTTTCGAGTATGATAGAATTACAACAACATTTCGCCCTTCAAGATCATCACCCTGGTCAAATCCAAATAGTCAATTCAAATCAGTTGCAGAGGTAAACAAAAAGCTATTTCAATCATAATATAAAAATATTTTACTTTTAGAACTGATTTTTTACAGATACCAATAGGGGATAGCCTCATTTTTGATCTGTTCAAAGGCAAATTTGAGAAAGACTTTACAAGTGCACTAAAAGAAGCTCAAGAGAAGAAAACCGAATATGAATCTAAATTAATTGCACAACAACAACGTTATCAACAGCGTTTTGGAGCCCAGAAATTTAATTTCAATTCTTATACATAAATCATTTTTAGTTTTGTGATTGAAAATACAAAAAAAGGATTTTTGTGATTTTAATGTTTTATTTAAATAGGTATATTTTTTGTAAAATTTTGTTTTGAATACCCTATTTTTACAAAGAATGAAAAATAATATGAACCCCAACTGGACATCTATATATTTATGAGTTTTTGAATCTCAATTGGCGCATGTAGCCTATCCTACTGATGCCTCATATTTAAGTATATTCTTGAAGAGTTTAGTTTCACAGGCAACTATAAAAATGGTTTGTTATGTTTGTGAGGTTTGTGATGAAAAATTTCATGTTCTAAACATGATATTTCGTCACATGGAGAAAAATCACGATACTAAAAAAAGTAATATCTGCTGTGACAAATCCAATCCTGAGATGTTCAAATATAAACCGGTCTGTTAAAAAAATTTTTTCATAGATAAAATTATATTGATTATCCCTTTTACAGTCTTTTTACAAAACAGTATCGAGTGTTCCATATTTGAATTTCAATTATCGCCTGTACCTACAGAAACCAAATGAACAGAAAGAAAACAAAAACTTGAAGAATGAAACACTGGTCATTCTTGAGGAATTATTGGAACGTACAAATGCACTAGAAAGAATGGTTATTTATTTAACTTTTTTATTTTATTAATATTTTTGCAATCTGAACATTTTCACAGACTGAGGCAATTTCTGTACAATTACAACAGATGGAGTTAAAATTATCTAGTATTTTAGAGTCTCAAAAAGTGGGTTACTTATTGAAAATAAAAATAATTTATAAATAATACTTATTATAGATATTTATAGATAATGCCTGAAAATTCCAATGAGCCATTACAACCCAAAAAACATGTACCTCAAAAAAGAATGAGAAAACGCTCACATGACAGTGGGGAGGATCTAAACGACAGTGATATTGAAAGTCAGTTTCCATACATATCTCCTAAAATAGAACATTCGGTTGGATATGGGCTTCCATCACCAAAACTTGCAAAAAGCCTAGCAGAGCGAGAAGTAGACTTATCTGAATTCAAGGGTCAAAATTCATTTTTAAAGCAACTGTATGTCACCGAATACAAACCTCGTATAATATTATATAGAAATGGAACCCGAATTGAATATCGATTCCCAATATTTATGCGCAGCAACCTAAGAAAGCTCCTGCACAATGAATTGCAAGATTTCCTCCGTGAATTCCCTAAAATTTATAGAATAAAAGTACAATTAAGTTTTCTATTAATTGAAATTGATCACCCTGAAAATCATAGATATTTTAGACCAAGTTATAATACCCAAATTTTTGATGGAGTGATATCTGAAACTCTTTTTAACAACTTTAATAAGGAAATAGAACCTTTGATCGATGGTCAAGTAGAAACCTATTGTAGTTATATTAATGACATGTTCAGTTCTGGTATGACATATAAAAGTGTTCCATTTTCAGTCAGTTACATTGGTCTTGTTTTATAATTACTTTTTTCAGCGGCTACAATTTACAGTGGTGTGAAATCATTTTTACGTATCTTTGGACGAATGAACTTTCCAAAAGACTTGCAACTGGAGATTACAACAATACTTGCTATTGCATTTGCATGCAATGAAAAAACTAGGGAAACAAAAAATTTTTAATTATTATAATTCATCCTCCCCAAAAAAATTCTCTAAAAAATACTTAGCATGGTGCGCAAAAAAATTTCACTGTGCACTGAAAGTGTATAACGGCGGATTCGAAGAAAAAACCTACTTTGAGTCATCCGCCAGTACACTAGCAATACAGAAAAATGTATTCTTAGTCATTAGCAGAAACCCTTCCGAATGTCAATTAATTAATCGTTTTAATTTATTTCGGTCAGTATTACAGTGTAAGAAATGCAACCAAATTTTTACTCATCAAAACTGTTATTATAAACATAATGCAATTTATTGTCCACTGTCTAAGTATAAATTAAAGAAATTGAAAAACAATCAAAAAATTGTTCAATTAAATGAAGATGGTGGGAAAAGAATTGTAGTCTATACTTTTGCTGAAGGGAGATGGAAAATGAAAGCATCATTAATTGATAAGATACAAAATATCTTAGGAGTAAAATTTGGTTCCATAGAAAATGAAAATGTTGATATAAAAACAATTGACCCACTTTTAAACGCAATTTTAAACCTAAATTATTTCTGTACATTTGATATTGAAACAACCACACCAGTTAGTAATTTACCACCAGACACTAAAAACATGCGTTTTTTAGGTAGACATATCCCATTGATAATCACAGTAGCCAGGGCTGATTCTGAAGAGGTAACAGGATTCTTTATACAGTCGCATGATGAAATTCGAACTGTCCTAAGAGATTTTGTTTTACACTGTCTTGAAATATCTGAAAGTTTTATAATTCGAAAAACCCGCGCTTTATTACCAATTATTTCAAAAATTGATGAGCTAATACAAGCTACAAGAAATGGGTTTGAAAGACAAAAACTAATTTCATTGAAACACAAATTGCAAACTCATATTGATGTGATGCCAATTTTCGGGTATAATAGTGGACGTTATGACCTAAAAATACTTTGCAATTCTGGCTTAATTGATGCACTTTTTCTGTATGATGTTGATTTTCAAGGGAAAAATGTTATGCCAACTACAATAAAAAAAATGGAGAGATATTTGATATTAAGAAGCCCCCATCTGCTTTTCACGGACTGTTTAAATTTTGAAGCCGGGTCTGCAAAATTATGCGATCTCCTAGAACAAACTTTTCCAAATGATAAAAGTCTACGCAAGCTTCAGTTGCCATATCAGATTTTAAAGCATGGATATAGTTGTTTTAAAGCTAAAATACCCCGCTATGAAGCTTTTGAAGACGAAATGTGTTATACTAATTCTCTGAACATCGAATTTTCTGAATATCAAAGATGCCTCAATCAATACAAAATGTCAAGCAAAGAAGCTTTGAAACATCTCAAGTTAAAGGCTATACCTAAAACAGGACAAGAAAAATATAAAGAAATAATAGAATACTGGAAAAAGAACAATTTTAAAAACTTTGGTAAGTTGAGAATTATTTGAATATACCTATTCCGACATCTCCATTAAAAATTTGATTTTTAATATTTTCAGGTGAAATTTTGTGGGACTACTGTGTAGCCGACGTTCGACCGCTCATTAAATTCTTACAGAAGAGAATAATTTCATATTATATGATTGGAAACCAATATCTACACAGTTTTATTAGTATCAGTTCATTCGCTTTCTATCTCAGTTTTAAACAAGTTATGCAACAACCGGAAGAATTATTTTATATACCTGGAGAAAACCTTTATAATCATATAAGAGATGCTATTTGTGGGGGAATGGTTCTCGTTGTGACTAAACATGTCGAACTTGGAGTTACAAAAATTAGAGAATATAAATATGGGAAAGAAGCAAAAACAGCCAAATTAATTTCTGCTTTTGATGCTAATAGTCAATATCCTAGTATGATGGTTCAAGATATGATGGTTGGACCTCCTATATATCGCTGTGCCACTGTGAGTTATAAAAATGTTAAATTACCCCTTTGAAACATTTTAAAAATCAATCCCCGATTTTACAGGATGGCTTCAAAGCCGATTTTATAAAAAGGCGTAAATTAGAACCGCTTCGTTTTGTGGAGTACATAAGAGTGACTGAAAACGCCCTCTTTATGCATTCACTAGCTAACAAGGGAGAGATCAGCATAAATGTCAATGAAATAGGGGAAGTATACTACCTTGATGGCTATGGGGTGAAAATAGAGAATGGTAGAAAAACACCTATTGTAGTAGAATACATGGAGGTGAAGACACTTCTTCTATTTCAGAACGTAATTTTCAATTTTCCATGATACAATAATATTTCTCTCTACAGTGCATGGGTTCTCATGGTTTTTGTTTCACTGACTCATGCGTGAATAAGAAGCACTGGCATGAAACCAATCGAAAATTTATCAATGGTCTTACAATGGAAGAAAACAGGAAAAATACGATTATTAGAATTAAAAATTTGGAAAATATTTACGGAGCAAACTTCAAATGGATATGGGGGTGTGAATGGCTTGACAAAGAGCGGCATGACAACCTCGCAAAAAGTATAGTACAATACTATACAATTGGCCCCACTTTTGTACCTGGAAAAACTTATACTGAAAGAGAAATTCTTTCTGAAATTTTTGACAATCGGATAAATGGGTTTGTCGTAACATCAGCAGTAGTGAGAGTACGTTCAAGGGGAAAATTCCAGGACTACCCTCCAATTGTAAAAAGAGCTGAAATAACCTATGACATGCTCAGTCCAAAAATGAAGTTGTATGTCGAGAAGTACAAGCTAATGGAGGGTGCAAAAAAGAGAATTGTTAATGTAGCTGGATTTTTTGTACATTCCCGCCTTTTTACAACAGAAGAAATGCGTGAACTAGCAACAAAATATGACACTAAATTTTACAACGTGACAGAGATATTCCAATTTAAAATGAGTCCTGTTCTACGACCAATCATGGAACAACTCTATAACAAACGAAAAGAAGCCAAGGTAAACTAATTATATATATTACTAGGTTGCCACATGAAAAATATAAAATTCAACAAAAATGATAGGCAAGCGGTCAACCAAGTCTAAGTCTTACATGCAAAACCTTAATGAACAGCATTTTTGGGAAGAGCTTACAGAAGAAAACGTCATACAAGAATGTGCAATTTGTTGATATTTCTACAGATGAAGGAACAAAAAGACTGAACAAAGTTATGTGCAGCCCGCATTTTGTTGATGAAAAACAAATTAGTCAACAAATTTGTGAAATTACAATGAGGAAAAGCAAAGTAACATTTGACTTACCAATTTCATTAGCTTATTTTATTCTGTTGCACTCTAAACGCCAAACCCAAAATTTTGCATATGATTTTATAGCAAAATATATAGATGAAAGTGATTTTCAAATACTTATGTCCGATACAGATTCAATTTTTGTCTGCTTTGGAGAAAATGATATGGCTAAATGTGTCCCATCACACTTAAAAAGTAGCTTTGAAACTGCCAAAAATGAATTATTCACTGATGATTTAATGGGGTGGAAATCAGAAATTGAAGTATCAAATTTTGGCGCGTATTGTGCTCCTACTGAAAAGATTTATGGAGTTTATAAAATGAGCAGTGGTGGTAAATATTACCGCTCTAAATTTGCGACAAAAGGGATTTCTCTCACAAATATTGAAAATCATGAACTATTCAATTATGAACATTTAAAGGGAATTGTGTTTGGAGATATAAAACCTCCACTAAGTCGTTCAACCACATTTCGAACAGTGAATTCGGGTATTGTCACAACAGAGATGACAAAACGAGCAATGACAGCAATTTCATTCAAAAGATACTTATTAGACGATGGTTATAATACTATTCCATTCCCAAATTTATAGTCATTTTATTTTATTATGAAGATTTTATTTCATTATAATCATTTATTGATTCTTTTAAAAAATGCTCGTACCGTGAAATTTGGAATATTCTTTGAGTTATTTATATTGAAATTGTGCATGGCTAATAAATGTAAAAAAGAACCCAACCCTGGAATATCATTTATATCACTCTTAATTTTTCTAGTTTTTCTTTTTAAATTAAATATCAAACCTAATATCTTAACCAAATTTCCTCCTTTGCCAAAAACAGAAAAGTCACCATGGTCCTTTAATTCAAATCCTTTATCTAAATTATTTTCCAATATCTCAAATATCCTGTTGGCGGCATCTTTTGTTCCAGAATTATCCAAAAATGGCTTAAAAATGCTCATTAATTTAACTTTTTCCACCTCAATTTTGTTGTTTGATTTTATTTCACTTCCCTCATTTAAGTTGTCCTCATGTTTGTTTACTTCACCGTTGCTACTCAAATCTTTTCCATCCATGCTTTTTAATTGGGGTGGTGTAAATTGAGATTCTTTCGAATTTATGTCTGAAAAAAGCAAAACTATTTAAAGTCATTTTATATACCAAATCGACTGTGTGTCAGATAGCTCAGGTCGTAGCATCATGGTTACAAAAAATAATGCTTTATATGCTTTTGAAAGTTCAATTTCATCTGGTTTGTGGAGGAAAAAGGGTATTGAGGGGTATAATGAAAAAATTATATAGATTTTTAATATATTCCTGACACCAATTTTTTGTTAGGCAACATACCAGGATCTGATTTTTTATCGGCGTTTTTATCCACACTACTGATTTTTGAAATATGATCATCACGGATTTTATTTTCAAAAATTTTCAATCGAGCCAATAATTTTTGATATTCATCGGCTTTTATTAATACCAAACCATCAATTTCGTATTTATTTTTTTCAGGCATATTTTGGTTCAATTGAGAAAAAAATTGGGGGTTTTTCAACTGATGTTGATGTAATGCCAGCACGCACCTTATATTTCAAGTCTGTATGTGTATTTATAGAACAAACAATGTACCCATACTCATAACGTGAAAATGCTAACTGAGAAATATTATGTAAGACCCCCCCTAAGCCACTAAAAAAGCGTTTCTGCAACTCAGTTAAAATACTAGTGCCCAATGTCGTACTAGACAAAAATAAATAAGTACAATTATCTATTATTGGCGTTAATGAATTTTTTACACTTCCACTTCCATTAGTACTTTGAAGAGTTAAAATACATGATAATGACTCATGGTGGCTAACGCGTTCAAAAATATCACGAATTGATGTATGAACATCTTTAGAAGATCTTAATAGGGATGCCATATCTTCAATCACACATAAAACATCATCCGACTCGCTACGAGTAACAGCCCAAGAATAGTCAGACAATTTCCAATCAACATCATATCCAATTTGAGAGGAAAAGTGTAGCGTTGAATTCTCAATAGCTTCCTTATATTTATCAACAGTTTGTTGATCCTGAGCAAATAATATAACTCCCAACAATTCCCTTCCAGGGCGAACGGTATTCCAGTTTTTGATATAATTCATAATAGTTGAAGATTTGCCACTGCTGCTGGATCCTAAAAATACCCCGGTAAAATATTTTTTGCCGCGATTATACAAGCTCATTTCCTTTCGTAATGGCGAAACTTTCTCAGCTTCCATATCCTCAGAATCAAAAAAGTTCTTTATTTTTTTTAGTTCATTATCCATATTATCGAAAAGTTTTTTTAAACCAGTTATTCACAATTACTTCATTAGCATTCAAATCAGTTTTAAACTGACTCCTTATATAAGACCACTTTCGATTGCTGCTTAAATAGTGCCCAATGAAAAACAAACAAAACTTGGCACAGGATGAGCTAGAAGTGCGCTGAACTGGCGCAAGTAAGTATGTAACCTCCCCATACATTTGAAAAAAATCCAGTAAAAAGGGTTTATCCAGAAAGTTAATTGCCAAACTATCAAAATAAAAAATATTATTTTCTTTCAATGTGTAATCAATTACTCCGACTGAAAAATGTTGTTTATCAAAAATAAAAAAGTAATTTGGTTGATTTAAATCCAAAACAATTTTTTTAGATATATCATATTGTGTAAATATCCCTCGATAAAACTTAGCAAAATCAGAATTAGTCACTAAATTATGTAATTCTCGCGCCTCCATTTTTAACTTCCTTGACCCAAAAGACTTGATTGATGAACGTTCCTGTAAATTAAAAATAAATAAAAAGTTTTTAAATTTTTTTTAAATTTAATAAACTTTTTTAAATAAATTAACCGATGAATATCAACTGTCATTATTTGTTGCTGTATACATATACAGTACATATGGTAGGTTTTCTTGAGGGGGTCTTTCAATTCAATTTTCACTCTAGTATTTCCTGAAATGTTTTTACTTTAAAAAGAAAATAATTAATTAAAAAAATGAGAAAATATAAAGTAAAATGACCAGTGTCAGTTGGGACATTAGCACTTGCGTTATTTATACCATGAGCTTGAAAAATATAGGGTAAAACAGTAGCGTTCATTCCAAAATCCTTAAATGAAATTATTGATGAGACATTGTTATTAAACGCTCCTTGTAGTTCTAGTAATTTTCCATACATCTGCTGCAGAGTAACTGGGTCTCCCTCAATCTTTGGCATTATTGTCAAATATGGATTTGTCGGAACTCTGTCAGTAGCCTCAAATGAAGCCTGACTTGAAATTATCCCTAGATTTGAATACTTATGAGGGTTTTTATTGTATTCCCCTCTATCACGATCTGACTCCACAAAAAAAATTGCTAAAGCATCTGGTCGAATACCACTGACAACTTGTGTGTCAATTTGAGAAATCCCAGCACTGAATGAAATTGGACCGAATATCTTTAGGCCTAAAAATTTTTAATTAGAATTTTTTTAAATTTTTTCATTTTTTCAAAAATTTAGAAACAAACCCTTATAGGAATAATTAACCACATTTGTTTCATTAAATTTTACAAATACAGCATCCGCTAATTCTGGTTGAAGACTGTAGCGCTCAATCAATAAATCGGACTCCAAAATTTTTATCTTTGGTTGAATCGATGTGTCACTAGTTTGAATGACCCTTCTATCATTAGCCCATCTTATTTCTACACTAACTTTTAACCCTGGGACCAATAATTTTCTGCAGTTTTGAATTAAATTTTATTAATTAAATTTAAAAAGTTTTCCAAAAAGTTATACCTTTGAAATGCCATAGGCCATAACAATCGTGAAATACATTCTGTAGGTTTTGAACCTTCCCCATTGAATGTTATAGAATGCCGGTATCCAAAACCAGGATTTAAATCATCTAAAAAAGTAAAGTATCAAATAAAAGTACTCCAAGGTAAAAAATTATTCCTATTAAACTGAGGTTACCATTTAAATCATAATTATCCCCATCAATATGGTACAATCCTGTTTCTTTTTGAAAATTCTGTAAATTTTCTTTTGAATGTCCAAATGTAGTTGCAAAATATCCTAATTGGGAATATGACCCATCATATCCACAAACTATTCTATCAGATACCTTCACTATCAAATCTGCTATTATTGATTGTGGGAAGGCATTTGCAATTGCAACTTTTTTACCTGAAACGAAAAATTTTTTACTCTCTCAGATATTTAATTATCCTCTAAAAACAAAAATAGTACCTGTTGGTATTTTTGACCCCTCAGCACCCACTAATTGAAATTTCATATAGAGTAACAGGTTTGGACTCGTGAACAAAGTGTGACTCTATGAAAATAAGAAAATGAATAAATAATTAAACATTCTTTCAACTAATTAATCTACTTATTAAAATTTTTTAAATTACTAAAAACTAACAACTGGTATATCAAATGTGACAAATGTAGGTGTAACAACATTTGGTTTTATTGCATATTCAATTTTTTCACTCACTTCATAAATTGTTGGTATTTCCGCAAATAGATCACAACTGGAATTAAAATATAAAACCTTAGTAACTAAAAATAAAAAATATAATAAGTAAATTACCGGCTGTCTAATAAATTCGGAGACTGTTTGGGAATAATTCTTGTATCCATTATTTTTTAGTTTTACGCTTTTTAATATCAGATGAAGTAGATGTATCAAGTTTATCAGAAAGATCACCAGCAGTGGAAAAACTTTCCTCAACTGTTTTAGATATGTTACTTTCTTCAGGCTTATATACTGCTTCATTTGCTGCTTTACGTTTCCGAGGAGCTCTATTTGTTTTTTTATTTACATATGAATCACCACGAAAAGTAATCACATCTCTTGAGTCAACTTTCCCTGGTTTCATCTGCCCACTAATTAACCCACGCAGAGTGTGAACTCCCGAAACATTCTGGCCATAAATAGTATCTGCTGCATAATTTCTGTAAAAATATAAACAAATAGTATTTCCCATATACTTTTTAATACTCATTAATAAAACTATTTATTTACCGAGCCTGTATCTTAGAAACCTCCATCCTTGAATCTTTATACCATGGAGCCACATGCAACCCAAAACGGTCTGCAGGTGATGCCATTAATCCTATTAAACCTGGTTGAGATGGTTCAAGAAATGCAGGGTTCAAAATATAATCTTGATCCGACATAATTGTAAATTTATTTTCTTGGAATAAACTGTAGAATAAAATAACCAATTGGTGGTGTATTAAAAAGTGATTTACGACTGTCCAAAGTAACTGGTTGGTTTAATTCTGAAAAAAAATCAAAACTAATTGTATAAAGCGGGAATGCACTTGTAGCTAAATAACGTTCAGAATGAGGTAATATATAATCACGTGACTCAAAACCCATTATTTTATCTATACTTAATAACTCAACTATACCCGGTTTATTTGTGGTATCTACTTTAGAAATTGACCCATGTGTCACTGTACCAGATTTACTTGAAACAATGCGTGGAACTATAGCTAACAATCGTTCATAAGAATTATGCACACGAATGTTTTCACAAATATTAGAGTGAATTTTTAACCAATGGTGTCCATAATCTATATCAGGATTTGGTAAAGAAAAAACTTCATTATGCCCAACTTTAAACCCTTGCCAGTCAAAAAGAATTCTGTTTAAAAAACCTAATTTTTGAGCTAACACAGGACTAAAAGCAAGACTAACTACTAAATTCCTCTGTAAAGGGCGCCTTTCTAATTCTGGTGCCCGCAAATAAAAATGTACGTTATCATTCACCCATTTAATATCGAAATAACATGTAATTTTTGAACTTTCCACCCCTAACTGCCAATAAAATCGAGTAAATTCTGAAGATTGGAAAATTCCATTTACATTATTTTTAAAATCATCCATAGAAAAAATGGCTGTACTAGGAAAACGAAATCGTTTTATCTCCTTAAAAGTAGTACCCTCAAAAAGTGCAGCAGTAATGTACGCATCTTTAGGATTTAATAGTGAAAAATATGGAGAAAAATAGAAATGTTTTATAGCTACTTCCCATTGTTTGCTTGTATCCAAATGAAATGGCGGTGTTAAATCAAATTTACAACTAGTTGAATCCTTATCCCATTTACATTGGGATAAATCAACAATAAGTTCATGCGTCTCACACATTTTTTCCTATGTCAGTTGCTAGAATCAATTTATTCTCTTGAAAAGAACCCAATATATTTAATCCTGTTCTCACACTTTTTATTATATAACTATGAAAAGGTTCTGTGTCCAACACCTTAGTGACCACACACGGATCTCTCATATATCTTGACTCTCCAATTTTTCGAAACTTATTCGCTGCCAAGTTCTCTCGTATATAAACTTTATCCCCAATACCGAATTTTGGTGGATAATAACTTTCTTTCAAATTCTGAGTATCTCTCAGACGTTTCGCAACAGCAAAATGTTCTTGCACAGCCAAATAATTATTCTGGGTCACCTACATTTAAATATATATATATATATATATATATATAGATTAAAAATAATTCTAAACAATACTAGTATAATATCACCTCCTTTGGTGTAATAAATCCTAGTGAAGGCCTTTTTTCGTTGTTGTATGAGGAAACAACATTATTTATAGCCGAAAGCAAAGTAACGTTGTTATTTGTATTCAAATACATCGAAACGCGTAGGCGTATCAACCCAATCATTTTTTCAGCCTAAAAATAAATACATAATAATAATCAAACAACCAAATCTGAAACATAGTAAAATAAATCTACCTGTACAGTTTTATGGTCAGAGTAAACACTTGTAAAGCTATGTTTGAACCCTAACTTCTGAACTCCTTCATCAAAACCACCCAAAAATTCTTTCCCATTATCAGTTAATATAGTATACACAGGTGTTTGAAATTCTCTAATACCCTTTTCAAACGCATTGAAAACATTTTGCGCCAGTATAGCTTTCAATGGAAATACCTTTGTATAACCTGTCAGACATTCTACCATAACCAGCATGTACTTAAACGGTGCACCTTTCAAAAATTTTGTTAAATACATTATATCGCATGCGACGGTCCCCACTGAAGCAAACAAATGCCTTGAGCTGACACCGGGTTTGATTGGTTTCTCAGAGATAGGTTTATTAAGCAAATAACCCTTCTGTTTAATCAACCATTTCTGAATGTAAGGTAAAGTTATCTTATACCCATCATCGTTAACAACACGCCACAATTTCTTTGCACTTCCATATGCCCCTGGTAATCCAGCATTAGTCCAATAATGAGTCAAAATATCATCAGTTTCATTCTCCATCATAAGCAAATCAAATATAAATTCTTGTATTATTAAAGAATTCTGTGACAACTAAATAAATCAGAAATGGGGGTCATATAAGTATAAGTACAAATACAAATACAAATACAAATAGAAATACAATCACAGATCAGATCCGTAAGTATCCGTATCAATACAGACATTGGTAATTTTTGATGGTAGTGGGGATGATTTTTTGTCATGGCAGATAAATTGTCATGGATTACGATGAACAAATGCAAAATTTGCAAGGAACGAGGACATTGAGCCTCGCTCAATGTCCTCGAGCCTCCTAGCAAATTTTGCATTTGTTCATCGTAATCCATGACAATTTATCTGCCATGACAAAAAATCATCCCCACTACCACTACTGGCTGGGCAATAAGGCACCACGATTCCATGATTCTGTGATATGATTGATTTTTTGTGTGAAATTGTTTTTATTGGTTTTATTACTTTTCATGATTTGTTTTCTGTCAGTTCCCCCCAGTAGGGTGAACTTGGGGGGGGGGACTGTTGTAGTTGCACTACATTTGCATTTATTCCCATGCATTTACTCTACAGTTGAGTAGGTTTTGGGTTCATGTCTGAACCCCTAAACTTTATGTTTCAGCCAAACCTTTATAAGTGGCTACTTGGATATGTAAATCAGTTCAGTCTTTTGACCTGTTCTCATTGATTTTGACTAATAAAGTCATTAAAACATCTGAGGACGTGTCGCACGGCGACGGTGCCCAAATAATAAATAAACAGCACACTACAAACGCCTCCACTCCTCACCCTCGTCAGCATCCTGTGACCTTGGCTTTGCATTGCTGAGGCTCACATGTCAATCAGCACCTCGGGTACAGACTGTCATTGCTCTGAGCCCCGTGCGTGCAACAGTGTAACGTGAATTAAAATTTGAATGTGTGATGGAACATGTGTCTTTGTGATGTTTTTTTTTGTTTTTTCCTGTTGTTTTTTTCAGCAGACAAAAACGTCGCCATGCGACACATGAAGTCAAACAAATTGCATATGAATTCATGTATTTTTACAAATGCATGAGGTAAAAGTAGGAGAAAATGAAAGTGTGAAATAAACAAATGAAAAATCACTTCGTTGTTTTCTAAATGTGATCTATGGTTGACAAATTACCGTATATCCTCAAAATTTTTACCCCAGCTCAAAAACACATGGGGGTAGTTCGAGGAAATACAGTATGGTTGAAGAAAAAAACTTTTTAGCTGACAAGTGAGTAATGACATCATAGTAACACAATGACTGTTTGAATGACAAATACAGGAATGGAAATCGCAAATGACACCAGGGGGCAGCCCCAAGCCCTGTAAAGTGTAAAGTAAAATGTCAAATGTAAAGTCAGATGCAAAGTAAAGTGTCAATCAAAACAAAAAAGAAAAGATTTTATTACTGAACTTTGCATGACAATTGACAGTTTTCTTCGCATTTGACTTTACATTTGACACTATTTTAAATTTGACTACATTTGACTCTTTACTTTGCATTTGACTTTACATTTGACACTTTACTTTGCATTTGACTTTACATTTGACACTTTACTTTGAATTTGACTATACATTTGACACTTTACTTTGCATTTGACTTTACATTTGACACTTTACTTTACACTTTACAGGGCTTGAGATTGCCACCAGGGGGGTTAAAATCGGGGGTATTTAAGGAAATACGGTGTAAAAATATCACTGCCGGCATGGACATAAAATGGTTCAAAATTCTGGCGGTGACAGTGAGTGACAGGCATTTTGGTGGTGGTGACACCAATATATACCGTATTACCCCAAATAAACCCCTTGAATTAACCTGCATCAAAATACACCCTCCCCCTAAAATTTAGCAGGGGAAAAAATAAACCCCCTTCAAATACCCCCACCCAAATTGAGTGTAAAGAGAATGTACACAACAAATACCGCAGTTTGTGACCTGTGTGATGCAGAACACAGTTGAAGTCTAGGGTGTCAAAAAATTTGTTTACGGAAAACAGAAACGGAAAAAAATTTGAGCGACCGGCAAATGGAAAACAAGGCCGGAAAACCAGAAACGGAAAGATGAAATTTGCATGGAAAAGGAACAAAATTGCTGAAATTTTGATGGAAAATGGAAGAAAAAACATAATTGAAAACCTGCATGCAAGTTTACCAGTTTGGCTGAAGCAGAAAACAGACAGTTGAGCCGGAAAAAGGTAATATGAGGTGGAAAAAAACATAAAATTGAACCGGAAAATAGAAAAAACGGTGGAAAACGAAAAAATTGAGCTGGAAAATGGAGAAAACCCCCCCAGAAAAACTGAAAATTCAGCCGGAAAATGGAAAATGGAAATGGAAATGTAAAAAAATTTGGTGGCCGGAAAACGGAAATAATTGGCTTTCGGAAAGCTGAAACGGAAAACGGAAATTTGACACCCTAGTTGAAACCAATGACTGAGTGATGTTAAGGCGGTGTGTTAGGGTGATTTACAGCATAATGACAAATAAGAGCTGGAGCAACAATTTCAGTGTTGACAAATTACAAATGCTCGAAAACGCTTACATAGGTATTTGACATTCCCAATTTGACATGTTGAATGCAATAACCAATATTTACCTAGAGCGTGTCCAAAAATTATCCAAAGAGCTCCAGTGATTCTTAAAATATGTATGAGTCTAAATGGAAATTTCGCTATTTGTTGTCAACATTTGTCTTTGGAATTGCTGGCAAATAGCGAAAAAAAAATTAAATTTTTATTTAGAGACAAACTGTGTTGCCATCTTGGCAAGAAAAGTGATAAATATATTTTATGTAGGAGCAAACCAAGAAGGCAATTAACCATGACTCCAAGAAGGAACTCAAGAAACTGGGACAAGCCATACAATACAATGTTGGTAAAGGTGAAGTCACACTGGCTCAGGATGGTCACAATGAACTTGGGCAACCATTGGTGAAATATCAGCAACACTGTGTCATCCAAGGGGAAGACATTCTGTGATCAATGGGCAGTCAAGCATTGGGTGAATTACTGGTGGCTTCACACATTGTCCTCTGGGGAGTGTTGCCATCTTGGCAAGAAAAGTGATAAATATATTTTATGTATTTAAACTGTCACTGTGAAAGGTATCAATGTATTTCACTAAATATAAGTTTACTGTAAGCTGAATCCTACTTCTAAGTGCTAGTAAATAGGCAATGTGAACATTTGTTCAAATGTTTGTTTTGTGGGTGCCATGTAGGTGTCACCTAGGTGTATGGTAGGGTGTATGGTATGGTAGGGTCTACAGTATGATCAATTCTATTTGCATTGGTGGCACAATTGAGTTTGGCATGGCCAGTTTGCCACATGCTTTTGTTATATTTAGATGTTTGGCAAACAGTTTTTGTGCTAACTGAGGAGTATAAAAGCAAGCCTCATGTTTAGTAGGTTTCATTCGAAAAGCATTGCATAGCATTATTGCATCTTCAAACCTTCCTTTCCATTACTGTTGGACAAAGCTGAAATACAGCACCCAAACCAAACCACTGGACTTCCTGAACTAAAGGCCAACCTCCTCAACCATCAAGCAAGGAAAGCACCAACACAACAACCATCAAGCCAACCTGACAAGCCACAACACAGGGGAGAAAACACCCATCACTGACCACAACCTCACAACATGGCGCAGCTTGCAACTGGAACAGGGACAACATCAGCAACAACAACAGCTGGACAAGGCCAGTCAAATACAACTCAGAGGACTTCACCAAGGTTGATGGAAGCCAAGTTGCCAAAGTTGGAGTTGAGGGACTTCAATGGTGACATCATCCAGTGGGATGCTTGGTGGCAGTCATATGAGCAAGTCATACACAAAAGGGCAGATATGGCAATCATCACAAAGTTCCAGTATCTGCTGAAATATGTGACTGGGGAGGCATTTGATGCCATCAAAGGAATCAGGGTGGTTGAGCAAAATTATGAATTGGCCATTGAAATTCTGCAAAAGCAATATGGCAAGACAAGAGACATCAAAAGAAGACTGTATGCAAAGCTCCAGCAAGTACCAGAGCCAAAAGGGCACTACAAGAGCTTGCAGAGTTTTCACAGAGAGGTGCAATCACTGGTGTATCAACTCAGATCTCAGAATGAAGATATGAACAATTATGCAACAGTTGAGATGATCAGATCCAAAATCCCTAGTAACATCAGACTTGAAATTGTCAAAATAAAAGGAGAAGATCAAGAATGGTCAGTTGCAAACATTCTCAGCAGTTTGGAGAAGATCATTGAACAGAGGAAAGAGGCTGATACAGACACATCAGACAAACAAGAATCAAACTTCAGCAAGAATTTACATCAGAAAAGAGATCAGAAACCAATAACAACCACCAGTGCATTCTCAGCTTCAGCAACCAACAACAACCCATATTGCATCTTTTGTGAAGGGAGTCACTTCAGTTCAGAGTGCAGAAAATATGCAACAACTCAAAACAGAATACAGAAATTGATGCAATCAAAAGACAGATGTACCAAGTGCACCAGAAAGGGACATTTCAAAAGAGACTGCAGGACCAACCTCAGATGCTTCTATTGCAAGGTAAAAAACCAACATGCTTCAGCACTTTGTCCAGAAACATTCAGTAATGGAGTAAAGGAACTTAACAAGAGCAGTGGTGGGCACAAATCCACCAACCAAAACACCAAGCCACAGACAATGACTGCCATGGCAATGGCAGGCAAACCAAGTTCAACAACAGAATTGAACAGATCAAATGCAGTAAACAGGCTACAGCAATCAACAGAACAGACAATAAAGTCAACAGTTGATGTAGACGACACAAATGCAACAGTGAACAAAATGGAAACAGAAACAGGGACATTTCAGTACAGGCCAGTCAGAATGCAAACTGCCAAAGCAATGGCATATAACCCAGAGGATCAGTCAGTACCTTGGCAATGTGCCAAGATTTTCTTGGATTCAGGGGCACAGAGGACATTTGTGTCAAAGGAGTTCATGAAGAAGTTAAAGCTCCAACCCAAAATTGCAGTAACTATTGGGCTGGGCACCTTTGGGACCAAAAAGAAAATGGATGTCAATGCTGAGATTGTGGAGCTGGACTTGCAATTGAAGGATGGCTCCAGACAAACAATCACAGCAAATGCAATAGAAACACTGGCCACAATTCAACCCCACCAGGACTTGTCACAAGATGATTGGGAATTCATCCATCAGAAGTGGGGCCAACAGGCAGACAAGTTGTTTGCAGAACCAATCAACTCCAATGGAGAACAGAGTGTCCCTGACATAGTCCTTGGTTTGGATGTGTATTGGGACTTCCTGACCAAACAGGGCACAATCAAATTGCCATCTGGAATGCATGTGGTCAAAAGCAAATTTGGGCTGATGATCAATGGCCAGGATGGTACATCAAACAAAGATTCATTCACCAGATTTGAGAGCAGGAGGAATACACCACATAAAGTTTGGTTGGATAATGCACCACAATTCAAACAATTGGCCAGGAATCTGCCAAATATACAGTGGAATTTCATCACTCCATTTGCACCATGGCAAGGTGGAGTATATGAGAGAATTGTGGGCATCATCAAACAACTCATGAAGAAAGCCCAGGCAGCAAATTACAACCCATTGTTGAACTGGATGGAACTCAGCACAATGGTTTTAGAAGTGGAAAAGATGTCAAACAGCAGACCACTGACATATGTGGGTGACACAATTGACACACTCCAAGTCCTGAGGCCAATGGATTTTCTGCTGGGGGACCACACAGGATCAGATCCTGTGGAAAAAGTAATGTCAGATGATAAAAGCCATCAAAGTATGGATGCTGATCCAGAATATACACCAGCCAGAAATGAAAAACAGAAAATGAAAGAAGTATGGGATGCAATTCAACAGAAAAAGGAGAAATTATGGCATTTATGGCAGAAGCTGTATCTGGATATGCTCAGACAGAGATACAACTTTGGGAAACAAAGTAATAGAGATGTAATCACAGAACCCAAAGTTGGTGCAGTGGTACTGATCAAAGAACAGAATTTACCAAGAGGTGCATGGAAGCTTGGAAAAATTCAGAAGTTGAACAGAAGCAAAGATGGATGGATCAGAAGTGCAGAAGTACAATTAAAAAGTGGAAAACACATTGAGAGACCAATTGTACATCTGTGTCCATTAGAAGTTCAGGACTATAATGAACAAAGACATGAAAAGGATGACAAAAACAAAGACAATCCAATGGACAAGAAACCATCAGACCAGCCACCACAAGCACCAGAAACCAGAAAGAATCCACACAGAACAGCCAGAAGACAGCAAACATATGCAGATTTCTTCATGGTGGGATTGCAGGTTTTGACCATCATATCAATTGTCATGTCTGGCACAAATGGAACAGGCAATTGGCAGCAACAATATAACAAACAGTTCAACTTGTGCACAAAAGCAAAAAATGGGCATGCCATTGCAATACCAGACAAGATATATTGCAAATTTCCTGTCACAGACAAAGTTAGGAAACAGGAAGTCAATTTGTGGGCACAAAGGTTGGAGCCACAAAAAGCAGTAGCATACAGATGCTACATTGACCATCACATCATCACAACCAATATGGGATTTTTTAGCAGCAAGGGCATAATTGGAGACATTCATAAATTTGAAAGAGTGGATACCAATGAATGCTGGAATGCAGTCAAAACACAAAAATGGAAAAGGCAACAAATAATACAACTCAATGATGACTTATGGTCAACCAAACACTTCATGTGGTATACAAGTGGTGCTGCATTGACAAAAAGAATGAAGCAATTAATTTTGTCATTGAAAAGGGACAAGTGGCATCACTGGATGGGCATAGATTGGTGTCAGACTTACAAGACCTGTCAGCATGCTCTCCACTGGCTGGATATTGTCATGATGTCATGCATGCGGTGACAGTCTGGAATGGAACAAAGTTCAAGCATCAATGTGCCTATGAATTCCAAGGAAGATATGTTGGTAGCATCAGCAGACAGAGTGTTATCATAGAAGAGATTCAGAGTGCATATTCAGTGACACACAAAAATAAATGGCCAGCAGACACAGAATGTGTGCCACAGGATGTATTTTATGTTGATCAGGGTGCAGTGTTCCTGCAATTCACAACAGAGCAGACAGAGTTCACTGTATTCAAACCAGAAACAGACAACACTACAATCAGCCAGATTTTTGAAACACCAATTGAGGCTGTAGAGTTGGGGAAAATTCAATATACAGCTCAAAAGATTCTTGAAATGGAAAAAAGAGAATTTGGATTGGTGTGGCAACAAATGTGCACAATGAAACAGAGTCAATTGGATATGATCAGACAATTCTTCAGGCTGAATCCAACAATGGGCATCAGAGCATTGATGGGTAGAGAAGATGTTCATGCAGAATGGGCAGGAGAAGCTGTCATATTCTGGGAGTGCAAGAAAGTGACACCTGAAATAGTGCACTTTGCTGGAAATTATGAAGGGACTTGTTACAAGTACACCCCGGTGCAGATTGAGCCAGGGGGACAGTTGTACTTCATCAGTCCAGGCAGCTCAGATCGTCTGCAGCATTCACCAACAGAGGATTGTAGACATGCCACACCACATTATTTCCAACTGAATAATGGTGAATGGACAACAGCATATGGACCAGGACATGTCCATGTATCAACTTTGCCAATTGAATTGACATGGAAAGGCAAATGGACAGCCTTCACACTGAATGCATCAAGCATCTTCCACATCAGCTTGGCCAACATCAACTTCAATTTATGGGAAGCAAACTACCACTTTCAAAAGCTTCAACAGCTGGAGCAGATGACAAGGAAACTGACAGACTACACAGCCAGCTGGGCACTGGATCCAGCTGTCATCAAGAATTCCATAGCTGGAGTTGGCAAGGGCATTGGAGGATTTTATGAAGGAGTTGGCAAAGAAATTGGTCATATTATCAAAGGGACATTGAGTGGCAGTAATTCAATGTGCAATGGAATCCTGAAAGGACCAGTGCAGTTCATGCTGAACTTGCTACTCATTGGAGGGGCAATATTTCTCATTGGATATGGACTGTACATGTATGGGACATACAGAGTGAGCAAGGGACTTCCACTGCTTCCAGTCAGAGCATTGGGAACATGTTTCAGAGCAGTCATCAACATGTTTGGAACTTGTTTCACACTGACAACCAATTTGGCAAAGGCAAAACCAAAGCAGGAGCAAACCAAGAAGGCAATTAACCATGACTCCAAGAAGGAACTCAAGAAACTGGGACAAGCCATACAATACAATGTTGGTAAAGGTGAAGTCACACTGGCTCAGGATGGTCACAATGAACTTGGGCAACCATTGGTGAAATATCAGCAACACTGTGTCATCCAAGGGGAAGACATTCTGTGATCAATGGGCAGTCAAGCATTGGTTGAATTACTGGTGGCTTCACACATTGTCCTCTGGGGAGTGTTGCCATCTTGGCAAGAAAAGTGATAAATATATTTTATGTATTTAAACTGTCACTGTGAAAGGTATCAATGTATTTCACTAAAAATAAGTTTACTGTAAGCTGAATCCTACTTCTAAGTGCTAGTAAATAGGCAATGTGAACATTTGTTCAAATGTTTGTTTTGTGGTTGCCATGTAGGTGTCACCTAGGTGTATGGTAGGGTGTATGGTATGGTAGGGTCTACAGTATGATCAATTCTATTTGCATTGGTGGCACAATTGAGTTTGGCATGGCCAGTTTGCCACATCAGGCTGTCCAGGAGGGGCACATACGTATGTGCCCCTGCATGTGCCCCCTATGTATGTTCCCCATATTTGGGAACATGCACGCAATAAAAATAATGTATGTTTCCAGCTTTGGGCACATGCAACTTTCGAAAACAATGCATGTGCCCGTGCTTGGAAACATACACGCGTGTATGTTCCCCAAGATTTCGGGCACATACATTTTAGAAAAACGTGTATGTGCCCAGTTTTGGGAACATACAGACTTTTTAAAAATTGTATGTGCCCGCACTTGGGAAACATACTCGGACAAAAATAATGCAATTTTGATGGATAATTTCATCAGCCCACCGCAAAATATCATTCATGTATTTATGTATACTCGGCGGATTGCAAAGTATGAGCTGAATCCTACCATTATTTAATGAAGACCATCTTGTGTTAATTTTCATTATTAATTATTCCATGATAAAAATGAAACATATGATAAAAACTATGATTTTTGGTTAATTATTCAGATGGGTTACGGTAGGTTTCCATACTAGGTGTGATTTCCGCCGAGTAGATCTGAAATGGCATCACATAAATTATCGTTTCACATGATGTTCACATGACTTCACACGATTTCACACACATGAGCAACCAATGCAAAATGTCTGCGCCGTTAGACTTCAAAGATGGGTGCCGCTGAACAGCTGGCCGCTAATTTCTCATGCAATTATGGTGTATGATTGTGCTGACCGTGGCAAAATGAATGGATAAAGAAATACAGAGAATTGATAATTAGGCTCATATTTGCATATTTACTTATTTGCACTATTTTACATTTTATGCACTATATTAATTTACCACGCAAATTGTATTTCCTGCACTATATTATTTACCCATGGAGAATATTCAATTAGGAAAGTGTTCTATAAGTTATTGATAGGTTTATGTGGAATGTTTAGGTTAAAAGGTCAAATAAGTTATTATTAGGTGTATTAATACAAAATTAGGCTCATTCAACTCGCCGTAATTTTCTGATCATTATTATATATACATTTACATAGTTTACTTGCAATTTGGGAAAGTCAAAAGTTGTAAATATTTATGTGCCACGTATTTATTTAGGCCAGCGTCCTAACAGAGAAATAGCGCCCTGTGTGTAGCTAGCATTTACTGTACGTATTTACGAAGCCCTTCGCGTAGGCATAATTATTGTAACCCTGCTCACAACTTATATTTATATTTACTTAATAATTATAATACCCTGCTCAAGTTGAATATATTATAAACCCTGCTCAATTAACACACCCATTTACCTCGAATAAGTCCCAGTTTACTGTTTATTCAACATACGTTTCCAGGAAGTGATTATTATTATATCGAATATACCTTATTCTATTTACGTCATTAGGAACATTTACACCACTATTTACAATTTCCAAACCCTATTATATTAGTTCCAATGTGCGTCAATGTTTTCTGACAAATTGAATCAAATTAGTAAATCGGCTGAGTTTGCCGACTTCTCGCCTCGTAAGATTAATAGTTTTTCTATTAGCCCAATTTGTACCTGGTATTTCTTTACCATGAGTATTTGAATGTATGCCCGCGCAGTATGAGGCAACTGTTTTGGCTAGATATGTTTATCTGTTGCATTTGTGACTTATTTGTGTATTTGTATTAGGAAATTACTGTAGCTGTTTTTCTATACATGATTTCCGTGTCTTAGCTACTTTGGAAGTTTTTACTTCAGTCTGCGGACCCCAAGCTACTGAACGAAAATAAGCTAGCGATAGAAACTTCGATTAGGAAGCTCGCTAGACTTTGCGCTTTTGTAACACGCTGTATCTGATCGAAATAAAGTACCTGAAACAATTCGAAACCCCTTTTCAACACACAACTACGAAATAAACTCAACTTGGCTGTCGACAAGTGGACGTTCGGCTACAACGGGAAATCAACCACTCTAAAGGCCGTTTCTCACTACGGTCTTGGAGTTGCCGGATTCGGTGGTAGAAGACGCTGACTTCGGTGGCTTCATCACATGGCGCAGCGAGCAGGGTGATTGCATGACATTGTGCTATCACCAAGCCGGAACGGACATTGTGCGGCAGTTGGCAGAACTTCAAAAGTCCTGCTGAACATCAATTGGCCTTGGCTGAGCGTTGGCTGTTGATTTGCAGACAGCATTGTGCCAAAGTCACGGCACTCCTGTCTACATCCTGGGAGCGGTTCTACGCTCACGCGCGGAGGACACTGGAGTTCTGACAAGCCTGTCAGGATTTCAGGCAGCTTTCACCAGTGTTCTGGCAAGGTGCTAGACGCTGGGCGGCACCGGCATTTGACAAGGAGTCATTGTCGGACGGTGGTCAAACTTTTGCTGGACGCTCCTGGACATCCGGACGCCAGTGACCACTCGCACGTCCTTCCTATGCCGAGGGAGGGTGACCTGACGGAGACAGGATCGCCACAGAGCCACGCTAGTCAAAGGGCTGTTTTTTGGGCATTCGCGGAGGTCCCTCGCTCCACTGGGTAAGAGTGGACTCATACCTCGGAAGTGCAAAAGTAGGGGTATCAGTGTACAAAGGGCTGTAGCTGACAGAGGGCTGTAGCTGACAGAGAGTGGATTTGAAAACCAAGTATTAGGATACTTGGTAGCGTGTAGGGGCTTTGCGGAGCTCCCATTAAATATACACGCTGTGCCTGCTCGGTACCATCAGATCAGACAGCACAAAAGTGCCAGAATACTGCATTGCACAGGCGCAATTGCAGAGCAGTGTACAGAAACACTGCCCAGAATCAGAAAGTGCACCAGAGTGCACAGAAACGTGTCACAGGCGACACGGCAAGCGCAGCACTGCGCACGGCGGCACAGGGGCCGCTCAGGAAAGCAAGTGGCCGGCGTGGTCGCAAGGCACACAGGCGTGCCAGAAAGAGCGCCAGAGCGCTCAGAAAGAGTGTGTACGGACCCTCTTTGGGCGCACACTGCTGGGCAAAGAACTTGTTTATTGTCCAGGTAGATTTGACTGGTGTGTTGAAGTCAACGCGTGTAAACAATCACGTCAGGGGCTTTAGGAACACACCTGGTGCCAGTGCAGTAAAGGTCAACGCGTGAGAACACGTCAGGGGCCTGTAGGACTGCATTGGTATTGTGCGTGGCACAACAAATCCGTGGTGCACAGAGCACTGTACAGAAAGACGCAGAGAAGCGTCACAAGCGTCACAGGAGACGCACTATAAAGAGAAACAGCGAAGGAAAATTCATTAGCAAAAATGGTTTCACCAACGGGTCACATCAGAAAGACCCTGGGGCCAGCAAAGCACAGGGTGGAAAGTAGATTGGCAAGAGAATTTGCCAAATATGACCTGGAACTATTTGCGGAAGCATCAAAGGATGATAAGAGAACAGAGATGAGAAGAGTGATTGCATCTATCAAACAGGAGGGTGCAAAATTGGAAAGTGCAATGAATGCAGTGAGAACTCAATTTGACGCATGGAGGGATATCGTCAAGGACATTGACGAACCCGACCAGTTGGAACAAGAACAGAAGCTATACCAAGACTCATATGAGGAATATGCAAATATGTCAGACTTGGTGACACAGAAAGTTGTAGCGATGAATGTGTACATCGAAGAGTTGCAAGACATGATCCAGCAACAGAGCGGAAATACCATGTATGAAGTCAATACAGCATTCATACAGCAGATGGCTGCCCAGATGGCTTTGACAGCTCAGGGAGCTGTTCAGGGAGCCAGTTCAACCAATGCAACCACAGCAAAAAGCGTCAAATTGCAAAAACTGGAAGTGGAACAGTTTACTGGGGAAATTGTCAAATTTCGATCATGGTGGCAAATGTTCGAATCCCACATTCACAATCGGACAGATTTGGAGGACATTTCCAAGTTCTCATACTTGAGGAGCTTGCTGAAAGGCTCAGCATTTGGCATGATCAGTGGATTGAGTGTGACCGCAGAGAATTATGCACCCGCAATTGCAATGCTCAAGAAGAGATATGACCAGCCAGTTGTGGTCAGAAACACGCTGATGAATAATATCATGAAGTTGCGACAGGCCAGGAATACCTGTCAGGATATGAGAATTTTGTTTGATGCAATTGAAAGGCTGCTCCAGCAGTTGGAGTCACTGGGTGAATCAGTGGAACATCCAATGCTGTTGAGCCAGCTGCAACAGAAAGTACCACCCGAGGTTCTCAGAGAAATCCAGAAGGAACAGGGAACTGAGGAAGCCTTGACGGTGGAGATATTCAGAAAGCTGTTTGGCAAGCAGCTAGCGCTCAGTGAGGCTGTACAGCACGCACAGCAAACTGAGGCACCAGTTCAGCAATCGCGCCAGGGATTCGGGAATAATCCACGCGCACAGCAATTCAATAATCGATTCCAAGGCAATGGGAATCGATTCAGAGGGCCAGAGAACCCAAGGACCAGCACAGGGAGCATGTCTGTAATCCAGAATGGTCAGAGTGCACCACAGGCTGGATTCATGAATCCTGGGAGGCCGTGTGTGTTCTGCAATGACACACAGCAATTACACTTTAATGATAAGTGTCCAAAGTTCAAAACTGCCAGAGAAAGGAGAGTGATTTTGTCAAAGGCAGAGCGATGCCTGAGATGCCTGCAGAGAGGGCATTACATGAATCAATGTCAATTTACGAGAAATTGTTTCTATTGCAAGTCCAATAGGCACCACACTGCGGTGTGCCCAGAGAAATTTGGTGACAATGGCAATGGAAACGCTGGACGGCAAATTCCAGCGTTCAGAGCGAATGGTCAACAGAATGGCCAGCAATCAGCAAACAATGGCAGAAAGTCTGTGCCGACGGCCGGTCGACCAGCACAGAGCCAACAGAGAAAGGCTACAGTGAATTGTGTCACTGTGGAAGAAGCTGGACCAGAAATGGTAGAGACAGAAACCATATCCAGCACAGTGGTTACAGAACCAAATACAAAGCAACAAAATACGTCAGTGAACCTGTCAGTAAACAGGAATATGTCAATGTTGATGACAGCCAGAACCGTGATTGAGGCTTCAGAAATGGATACAGAGATGGAGCCTGAACAGCCACCACTACAGATTCAAGCGTTCCTGGACACAGGATCCCAGGGAACATACATGTCAGAGAAAGTGGCCAAGAAACTCAATTTGAAGAGTACAGGTGAACACCACATCCAGGTGTACACATTCGGAAATGAAAAGCCGCACTATAAAGTAGTACAGCAAGTGGAATTCAGAATGCGGCTCAGAAATGGCCAGAAAGTTGATATGGTGGCTGATGTGGTCCCGACGTTGACCACAGAACAAATCAAAGTGCCTGTGTCAGAACAGGACGAAAAGTACCTGCAGAAGTACTTCCCGGATGAGAGTTACTTTGCAGACAGAATTCCCAAGGAAAAAGGGACTGAATGCAAGTTCAAGCCAGACATTATAGTGGGCTTGAATTATTTCTGGGACTTGATGTCCAGAAACACCAGCACCACCAGACTTCCGTCAGGATTGTATGTCATTCCATCAGAATTGGGATTGCTGATGGGAGGTGGGCAGTTGACAAGCAACAGAAATCAATGGACCACGGATGGCGCATATCCAGTGGTGGTTAACACAATTGTGCATCAAATTCAGAGAGAAAAGTGGTACGAGGAAGCACCGTTGTCAATTGCTCCTGTACCAAATGTCAAAGACATGGATAGACTGGATACCATTGGCATAATGGACCAGCCAGACCTCGTCGAGGATGATGAGGCCATAAAGCAATTCAATGAGAGTGTACAGAGAAGCCCAGATGGACGGTACTCTGTAAAGTTCATGTACAAGCCAAATTTGCATGAACTACCAGACAACAAAGCAATGGCGTTCAAAAGGTTCAGATACCTCACCAACAGGCTCAAGAGAGACCCAGAATTACTGGAGAAAATTCAAGCAATCATGAAAGCACAAGAGGAGCAAGGAGTGATTGAGAAGGTCCAAGAGGATATTATGGATGGCAGAAAATTCCTTATTTTGCCTCATCAACCAGTGATAACGCCAGAGAAAACTACCACAAAGGTCAGAGAGGTATATGATGCTTCAGCGAAACCATCAGGCATGCCAAGCTTGAATGAGTGCATGTACCGCGGTCCAGTGATACTACCACAGCTGGTAGGGATGCTGATGCGATTCCGGTTGCATGGAATCTCCCTGGTCGCAGATATAGAGAAAGCGTTTCTGCAGATTAGTCTGCAGGACAGTGATAGAGATGTGACAAGATTTCTGTGGTACAAGGATCCCACGAAACCATCCATGGAGGACAACATTCAGATTTCCAGATTTGCCAGAGTGCCATTTGGTATAATCTGCAGCCCAGCGCTGCTAGCGCTGACAGTCAGATACCACCTGAATCAAGCTGGCACAGAAAATGCAAAATTGATCGATGAAAATCTGTATGTGGATAATTTGATCCTCAGTGTGGACACAGAGCAGAAAGCAATCGAATTGTACCAGGAATCCAAAGTGTTGTTCACAGAGGCACAGATGAATCTGAGAGAATGGAACAGCAACAATAAGAGCTTTACTTGGCAATTGGCAGAGTCAGATGTAGCCAAGGAAATTGTCACAACAGTCCTAGGAATGAAATGGGACACAGAGAGCGACCAGATGTGGCTGAAAACGCCAAAGACAGTTCAGCAATCACAATTATCAGAAACTGACCAGAAAATCAAACTTCCCACAAAAAGGACAGTTGCAAAGGTGACTGCGGGATGTTTTGATCCAATGGGACTTGTCAGTCCTGTCCTACTGCCAGCAAAGAGATTTTTGCAGACATTATGGCATTCAGGACCAAGTGCCAAAGAGTGGGATACTCCCCTGTCTGAGGAACAGACAGCAATTTGGCAGCAATTGGAGACAGAATTGCTCAAAGTTGGACAGATCAAGTTCAACAGAAATTTGAATTATCAGAGTGGTGCAGATGCACAACTGCACATTTTCGTTGATGCCTCAGCAATGGCATACAGCGCATCGGCATACGTATGCCAGAAAACAGAAAATGACAGCGGCACGTCAAGCCTGCTGTACTCCAGATTGAGACTCGCTCCAAAGAAACCAGAAGTGACAATTCCACGGCTGGAATTGTTAGCAATGTTGATCGGCAGCAGAATGTCAAAGTTTATTCACAAAGAGCTCAAGGACGTCAAATTCAGTCAAACAGTTGTATGGTCAGATTCAACCTGTTGTCTGAAGTGGCTAACAACAGCGAAGCCACTGGCATGTTTTGTCAAAAACAGATTGGATGAAATCAGGAAAATTCAGAGTGAGACAGAAAACATGCACATCAGACACATTGCAGGACTGGAAAACCCAGCTGACATGGCCACAAGAGGCATGAATATGTCAGAGTTGGAAAGCAGTAACCTGTGGTGGAAGGGGCCAGAATGGCTAATGACTGGAGAGTGGCCAGAGCCGAAAGTGGAGCCAGTTACGCCAGAAGTAATGGCAGAAATCAAGAAAGAAGAACTCAAGTTCCCAAAAGCCAGTCCAATTTACCTGGGCGCCACACAGCAAGTGGCCAGTGACCCAGATGCCAGCAATGAGCAAGCTGATGAAAGCAAGCAAAGCAACCCATTGGGAATTGAGATTCAGAGATTCTCATCACTGACGAAATTACTGGATGCAACAGTATACGTGATGAGATTTGTGCGACAGATGCACAAAAAGCGCAGCAAAAATGACAGTCAGAATGGATTGTCAGAAATCATGAAAAGTATCTGTGGTACAATAAAACCACAGGGAATTATCAGTATTGAAGAGAGAGAGATTGCGTTGAAATATTGGATCAAAGTGACGCAACAGAATCATTACAAAGGAGTGGCAGAGATTCTAGCAACAGGCCACAGCAAAGGCAGCCAGAATAGCAAGAAAACAGCTGCAGACCAGCAGTTGATCAAATGGCTCAATGTGCAAATGCATCAGGATGGAATCCTGAAGTGCCACGGCCGAATGGAGCATACTGACCCACAGGAGGTCACAGTGCCACTCATACTGTTGCCAGCAACGGCTACAGTGACTCAGCTGATCGTCAGAGACCAGCATGAGAAGTTGATGCACGCAGGAGTGCAACACACATTGGCAGCAATCAGACAACAGTACTGGATTACACAGGGCAGACGGGTGATTTACAATATGACCAGAACCTGCCCAACCTGTAAGAAATTGGGAGCGAAGCCGTACCAGCTTCCACCAATGCCAGATTTACCAGAAACCAGAGTTCAGAGAGCCAGACCGTTCCAATACACGGGCTTGGATTATTTGGGACCGGTTTGGTACAAAGTGGACAAAGATCACAGGAAAATGTGGATCTGTTTGTTCACATGTATGGTGACACGTGCAGTTCACCTGGAAAGTGTGCTGGACATGACAGCACAGGAATTCCTGAACGCAATCAGGAGATTCATCGCCAGGCGTGGAAAGCCTGAGGCAGTGATTTCAGACAATGCGATGCAATTCAAATTGACAGAGAAAGTGCTCAGCACAAGCACTGACAAGGCCATCAATACTGGAAAGGAATGGTCAGAAATGGTCAAAAATGGAGCAGTACAGACATACTGCTCACAGCAACAAATCCAGTGGAATATGACTACTCCTATGGCACCGTGGCAGGGAGGAGTCTATGAGAGAATGGTGGGCATCACCAAGAAACATTTCAAGGCAGCTGTGGGGCACAGAATGTTAACCCAGCAAGAATTATTGACACTTCTGCCAGAAGTCGAGGCAGTGATCAACAGCAGGCCAATCTCTTACATCTATGGTGATGTGAAGAGCCTCAGAGTGCTGACGCCAAAAGACTTCCTGACAGGGGAAGGTCAGATTGGAACACCACAGTTTGACGCAGACAAAGATGGAGAATTTGTGCCCAGAATGGATAACGCAGCGAAACTGCAGAAATATTGGGAGACAACCCAGCAAACTTTGGATAAGTTCTGGGACTTGTGGCATCAAGAGTATATCCCAAGCTTGAGGGAAAAGACTCAGGTGACACACAAACATGGCAGATTGACAGCGACTCAAGAGCCCAAAGTGAATGAAGTTGTGCTGATTTATGAAGAAAACATGCCCAGAGGTGCATGGAGGATGGGTCGCATCGAGCAGTTAGAGCCTAGCAAAGATGGACAGATTCGCTCAGCAAAAGTCAGAACTGCCAACAGAAATGTGGTCAGCAGACCACTCAATCAATTGTATCCGCTGGAAATCAATTCAAAGACAATGGATATCCCAGAGACAGCAGTGACAGTCAAAGTGGATTTACTGGACCCAGCAATTGTCCAGGAACATGTCAGAAATCAGAGCTCGAACAGAGACTCTGTACCAAACCCTGCTCAGAGGAACTCAGCATCAGATAGAGTCCTGAGGAGTGCAACAGGGAAGGCCACAGCAACCACCAGCAATCTGGTGATTGGAATGCTATGCATGGTGTTGATGCTGACAGGCATGTCAGAGTCAGCAACGCTGAGAGAAGCCGGCAAGGCTTACAGCGAAGTATTTTCCAGAACATACGTTCTAGAAACCTCGACAGTAAGGCCACCATCATTGGCAGCGCATCATGGATTGCCGCCTTTGCCTTCAGAATGGCCACCAAAATCTGTCAGAGAAATGCAGACTTATGAGAGATTCAAGGATGCAATCAAGGACCATCCTGTGGAACAAGTGATCAGCTCACAAAGCCAGAAGTATCAGATTTGCACCAGTGGAAGACATGGACATGCGCTTACAGTTCCTGAAGAAGTGCAGTGCCATATCCCACCAAGTAATTTTGTCAAGGCAATGAAAGTTACACTTTACGCACAGAGACAGATTCCACAGAAAGAGAAAGCATACAGATGCTACATCAGAATCAAAGAGATCATCACACACACCAGTTTCTGGGGAGCGAAAGGCATTACAGGCAATTTTGAGAAATACCAGCAAGTTGGCGTGGTAGCCTGTAACTATGCAAGAATTCACAAAATGTTCAGAGGAACACCTTTGGTAGAAATGGAGCCCAGAGTGTGGACAACCAATCAAACCTTGAATGTGGAATATTCATGGTGTTGCCATGACAAAGAGAATGTCGTCAGTAACTTCTACATGGAAGAAGGAACTGTGGCTTCACTTGATGGAAAGACTGTAATCAGCGACTTGCAAGATTTCAGCCAATGCAGAGCCATGATGGGACATTGCAGAGACCACAATTATGGAATCACAGTGTGGGATACTGAGAATTTCAAGCATCAATGTGCATATGAGAGAATTGGCAGATTCAAATCAGAAATATCTGGCCAGACAATTATTGTATCAAAGTTGCAAGCAGCATACTCCCACAGCAACAAGACAAAGAGGCCAATTGGTTCAGAATGTGTTCCGGGAGACACATACTACACCGATCAAGGAGGTGTATTCATCCAGTTTGACAGAAGAGAAGATGTGCCTGTAGAATGGGCAATGCCAGGAAAGATAGTGGAGGCGAGAGAGTCGACAATCAGTGGAACATTATATGCCAGATTGGACGACAGAAACTCCAAGTTTCAGTTCCTGCAACATGTGGTCAGAGAGATGACTCAGGCACAATTTGCGATTGTATGGCATCAGCTATGTCAACTTCGCAAGAACCAGCTGGACATGTTGACTCAGCTTTTCCGCATCGATCCAACACTGGGGATTCGAGCCATGCTGGGAAGACAGGATGTTCATGCAGAATGGGCTGGAGAAGCAATTATGTTTTGGGAATGCAAGGAAGTGCAGCCATACATAATTTATCAGACAGGAAAAGTGGGAGAGACATGTTACAAGTACACCACAGGGAAGAGTAAAACGCTGACAGCTCGCTGACAGCAAGCCTGACAACCACTTGTTTATAGTTGTCAGCGAGCTGTCAGCGGTTGGCCGCCTGCTGTCAGCGAGCTGTCAGCGGTTGGCAGCGAGCTGCAGCAGTTTTGAAAAATGAACAGTCTCGCTGTCAGCGAGCTGTCAGCTTAGTGAGTATCTTCACGATGTGCAATTGTGTGAGTGATGTACAACTCATTTTTTGACCCAAAATCGATCTGAGTAAACAAACAGACAACTCAATGCTCTGTTCAAACATGCAGCAAAACATCAAATCACTATTCCTCATGTAAATAAAGTAAATAAAGTCACCTCATGAGCATTGAAAAACACTTTTACTGTTCAAGAAACACTTTCTAATAATTCATTGCAAGTACATCGCTGTTGAGAAGAAAGGGTCTCATTTTGATTGGTACTGCACTGCAGTTAGAAGTCCACACTTCTTGCACTGAATGACATTTACATTTTCTTTTGGGTCAAATGAAACATCATTTTTTCACATTTTTGTCAGCGAGCTGTCAGCGAGCTACATAATAGTTCAGCTGAGTTGTCAGCGGGCTGTCAGCAAGCTGAAAATTTTTGTCAGCGAGCTGCCCATTTTTCTACTGGTTGGCAAGCGAGCTGTCAGCGAGCTGTCAGCGTTTTACTCTTCCCTGTGCACACCAATGAGATTGGACAAAGACGGGCCCTTGTGGTTCAAGAGCCCAGGCAGCAGAGACTTGGTGGAGAAATCACCAGAAGAGGATTGCAGCCACACCACACCACACCTGTACAGAAATGAACATGGACAGTGGAAGTCCGCACATGGAATGGTGCATGTCACAGAGACTCCAATCGAAATGACATGGAAAGGACAATGGCAGGCCTTCACGTTTGATGCGCCTCACCTGTTCACCAACATTGTCAACAGAGCGACCAATTTCATGGATGTCAGAGGCCAGATTCAGAGATTACAGAACTTAGAGCATGTGCAGAACCAGTTGATCGATTACACAGCAGATATGTCATTGGATCCCAGAGTGATCAGAAATTCAATAGAAGGCATTGGAGCTGGAATTGGACAGACAGCAGCAGGAATCGGCAAGGCATATGGCCATTATATATCTGGAGTATCAAAAGGGTACACTAACTTTATGGGAGGAATGCTGAAAGGACCCTTTCAAGTAATCATCAACACGATCGCAATGCTGTTGGGAATCACAATCCTGATAGCTGGAATTGTAGCTGCAGGATACCTGTGGTACAATTGGAGAATTGCCACAGGGAAACCAGTGATTCCACCATGCGTATACACATGCATATGGAAATGCATAGTGTGTCCATTCAAGTGCATATGGCTATGCTTCAGAGCCGTCAGATACACTATCAAGAAGTCAACTCAGAGAGAGACCAATTACCCACAGAGGAAAGTGCGCAAGACAGAGTTGAGACCAGCAATCAAAAGGAGAGCCAGATCCAACTCAACACAGTCCGTCAGATTTGCCAGGAGAGCAGAAACAGAGGACAGAATGGCAAAGTCACTATCAGCATACGTTCAGCCAGATGAAAGTTCAGCTGATGAAGGACAAGTCAGAGCCAAGAACAGAGACAGTGTTCACATGCCCGATATCCGCAAATTCACCTCACGCGAACGCGCAGGAAGCGACACGGGCAACTACCTGCTTCATCATCAGGCTAGGTCAGCGTTGGCATCAACAGCAACCGGACCTGCAACTTCACGCACGCCCACGACTTCGCGCACGACCACGTTCACCACCGAGGCAACTGTGGAAACGCCACTCATCACTTTGGCGCCTACCACCACCAGCATGTGACGTTGCTGCAACAACGGGGTGCAGAAACTCTTCCGCCCGGAGTGTGCTGACTGTGGCAAAATGAATGGATAAAGAAATACAGAGAATTGATAATTAGGCTCATATTTGCATATTTACTTATTTGCACTATTTTACATTTTATGCACTATATTAATTTACCACGCAAATTGTATTTCCTGCACTATATTATTTACCCATGGAGAATATTCGATTAGGAAAGTGTTCTATAAGTTATTGATAGGTTTATGTGGAATGTTTAGGTTAAAAGGTCAAATAAGTTATTATTAGGTGTATTAATACAAAATTAGGCTCATTCAACTCGCCGTAATTTTCTGATCATTATTATATATACATTTACATAGTTTACTTGCAATTTGGGAAAGTCAAAAGTTGTAAATATTTATGTGCCACGTATTTATTTAGGCCAGCGTCCTAACAGAGAAATAGTGCCCTGTGTGTAGCTAGCATTTACTGTACGTATTTACGAAGCCCTTCGCGTAGGCATAATTATTGTAACCCTGCTCACAACTTATATTTATATTTACTTAATAATTATAATACCCTGCTCAAGTTGAATATATTATAAACCCTGCTCAATTAACACACCCATTTACCTCGAATAAGTCCCAGTTTACTGTTTATTCAACATACGTTTCCAGGAAGTGATTATTATTATATCGAATATACCTTATTCTATTTACGTCATTAGGAACATTTACACCACTATTTACAATTTCCAAACCCTATTATATTAGTTCCAATGTGCGTCAATGTTTTCTGACAAATTGAATCAAATTAGTAAATCGGCTGAGTTTGCCGACTTCTCGCCTCGTAAGATTAATAGTTTTTCTATTAGCCCAATTTGTACCTGGTATTTCTTTACCATGAGTATTTGAATGTATGCCCGCGCAGTATGAGGCAACTGTTTCGGCTAGATATGTTTATCTGTTGCATTTGTGACTTATTTGTGTATTTGTATTAGGAAATTACTGTAGCTGTTTTTCTATACATGATTTCCGTGTCTTAGCTACTTTGGAAGTTTTTACTTCAGTCTGCGGACCCCAAGCCAGGCTTGCCACGACGGAAACCCTTTAAGGCATAAACGCGTTACGCGCTGCCTTAAAGTGTTTACCAATCGGCAAGCGCGCAGTGGCACATGCATCCACGCGACTCCACTCGCGGAACCACGCCGCTTAACGGGGTTCCCAAAATTATAAACACGCAGGCGCGCGCGCACTAAAGTGTTTGCCGTCTGGAAACCCGCTGCTAAAGGGTTTCCATGACCGCAAGCGCTTTAAGATAATATAAACGCGCTGGAATCGCGCGAGTTGGATGGTTAAAAAAAATTATTTTTGATAATCTTAATATACTCGGCGGACCGCAATGTATTTAGGTATGCGCACAATACTACTGTAATTCAATGGAGAACAAAAACTTGTGATAAATTTCATAGATAATTTTATTAATTATATTTATATTGATTATTAAAACAAAATATGTATTAAAATGAAAAACTGTAAAAATTTCGGTTCATTTTTCAGTGTGATGTCCGCCGGTGTACTAAGAAAAAAGAACGTCCGGCACAGGGGCACCAACGGGATCGGCCCCGTGACGGCACACAATTGATGACTAAACAAATGATTCACCTATGTTTCATCTATTTAGGATAGATTCGAGTTTACCAGAATCTGTCATTTCCAATCTCAGTAGTTGACACATTTCCCTGATCACAATCATGAATCGATTCAGCGCTACACGGAACCAGCGCAATGGAACCACGCACTCGTTGCATGTGTTCATTGCTGGCTGCAGTGACCGCGGCAAGTTCACAAGGGTTCGCAGTAACTTTGTACTTGCCGCCGAGCTGCGGCTGCGCTCAATTGAGATGGGTATACTCTGCAGACTATCATAGTATAGAAACCTTTACTTAGTATAGAAACCTATCATAACACATTTCACATAGAACCGAAAATTTTACAGTTTTATCATCATAATATTTCATTTTTACTACGGAAAAATTAATTTCGAAATTTTCGAAGATTTTATTCATTAAATTATGGTAGGATTCTGCACATACTTTGCGGTCCGCTGAATATAATTGGTAAATATCACACAAATTACTGTGTATTGCATAATGTATTTGCACTCACAAAAACAATATGATACCACCGAAAGCACACACAACCTGATGAATGCCTAAATAGCTCTTTGATGTTCAAGCCGCTTGATTGCGGCCGCGCACACTATAGTACACCATCGAAATTTGGGAAACTCATTAAACTGTTTTGAAAACATTTTAATTTACCACATAATGAATGATTTTCGATCGCGGTCAACCGTAGTAACAATGAACTGAAATGCGTTCAAAACAGATTTACGAGTTTCCCAAATTTCGGTTGTGTACTAGTGTGCGCAGCACCTTTCAAACAATCAATAACTGGGGAATTCCTTATCCATGGTCGATATACAGGGTGTCTCAGTGGCTAGTGAACTTTTGCATAGAATTTTGATGAGTAATTATGATTATACTTGTACATTTCACTGTTTTTTTTCAGGCGGAATATGAGTTAGTTGAGTTGAGTCAGTTGATAGGTACAAAAAATTTTTGTTCTGTTTATTGAATGTCAGATACTTTTACACTAGTTTCCTATTGAAATGCTATTTATGAAATGCATTAGTTCTCTGAGACACAGCAGTGTAGGAAACTCAATTTCAAACTAAAATAATTGCTTTAAATTTTTGAGCAAAATAATATTTGATATAAGCATTTTTAGATATCAAAATTCACAATTTGTTAAATATAACTGTGCTGGATCAGTTATGAGGAAAAAATTATTTTTACGAGAATACTAAACACAAACATCCAGCTGCTGAGCCACCCTGTATTTTGATCGAATGGAAAAAACAACATGTGCAGTGATGCAGTCCCCATTTATCGACTGTTTGGATCAATCGGTTATTTTGTGCCTAGTCCATAATTAGTGCAGATTCAAGTATAAATATATGCCACTTTTCAGTAAAAAGTATGTACTCGGTGGGTATAGCAACATAATGCCGGCCTTCATTTGTGTGAGCGGTTTGCTCTCGGTACGCCGCGTGGGATATCGCGAAGCGTACTTAGGTCGCGTGCTGATGCGTCGCAGTGTCATTTTGCCGCGGCGGCAATTAGTCTTTGGGGATGTACGACTTGGTGAATTTTTGCGCGAGTGTGTATTTGACTTTTTTCGTCTCATATACAAATGTTTAGTGTCACTTGTTAATTTATTGAGTTGTGCCACGTAACTCATGTAAATAATGTTAAAATGTAAAATGACAAAATGTCATAATGTCAAAATCAACTGTCATAATGTCAATTTTTATATGCTTGGCAGCGTACTATCCAAATTAGGTACTTTTTTAATCGCTAATTATTGGCAGATCATAATTATCGGAGATTAAATATTTTTGCATATTTTACTGCCTTGCACGCTAATCATAGTGCGACGTACTGAAGTGAAGACAAGTCGAAATCCGACAAAAATGCCCAAAGTCGTACTGGGGCTGAGACGAAAGAGCACGCGGTGGATCGGCCCGCGTCATAATGCCCGGCGACTAATGCCGACCACACCGTGTGAGCGACAAAAGATCCGGCCTTGGACTGTGGTTTTCCATTCTATCTGTCGTTGCATTTTCGGGGTAGAAAATTTCAGCCATTTTTATTTCAATTTCGACGCATGACCATGCAAAATAATCGGAAAAAAACAGGGATTTCATTTCTGGGGTCGCTTTTGTCGTGTCACATCCGCGATGACCCCAAATAGGTGGAAATGTATTCATTGAATGGTCCGTCACCTCCCACGGATGACATTGCACTCAACGTGTATACCGCGACATATATTTAAAGGCTAATGTCATCCATGAGTTGTGTCGATGACAACAAATTTATATTTACTGAGTTTATGGCAGATTGTGAGTGAAAAAAGATTTTACCCATTGTGTGCAGGGTTGGCAAAATAAATAAATAAAGAAAATTTCATCATAAAAATTGTATCAAACTTAGAAATTTTAGTACAGTTTCAGAAAAATTGTATAGAAATTTGTATTTTTGTAAAATCTTATGGAAATTGTGCAAAAATTTGCAGTTTTACATAATTCATATATATTTTTTGTATTTATCTAAATATTTGCTGAAAAAATCACAATCTTATGGCACTTGATTTTACTACAATTTTACAATTTCATTTTTTACAATTTTTACAATTTTATTTTGAATTTTCCATTTTATTTTTTTTCAATTTTCCATTATATGTTTTTCTCCTGAAATTTTGCCAACCTTGCACACAATGGTAGGATCCTTTTCACTCACTCTTATGCCATAAACTCAGTAAAATATAAATTTGTTGTCATCGACACAACTCATGGATGACATTAGCCTATAAATATATGTCGCAGTATACACGTTGAGTACAATGTCATCCATGGGATGTGATGGACCATTCAATTAATACATTTCCACCTATTTGTGGTCATCGCGGATGTGACACCTTGAATAACTCCCCCTCCAAAACGTCTGATGGAAAAATAACTCCCCTGGGGTCTTATTCGAGGATTTAGGGTAAATATAAACATTAGAATTAGAGAGATTTTCATATATTTTTAAAAATCTCAAAATTTCTCTCAAAAAAATATAATTAAATCTCTCTGGAAAATCTGAGAGAAAAAATATAAATATAATTAAATTTAATTTCTAATTTAAATTATATTTGCTGAGATTTTTTCAATATAAATCTCCCAGTGATTTTTAGAACGCTAGTCACAATCACTACATAATGTGTATGTTAAATCTAATCTGAGTACATGTCACCTACCAGTACCCAGATTTTTGTACTGTTGCTCTTGAGGTATTTCAAGTCCCTCAACAAAACGACATAAAACGGCAATTAAAAAACGGAGCATTATGATGAAAAACTGTATAATTTGTTATGAGGACTATACCTCATGCAGTGTGAACATGTGTTTATGAACCTTGTATTCGTAACCATCACCTGGATTTCAATAGTAAAAAGAGCAAAAAATTGACGCATTCTGATAAACTCAAATGTGTTCAAAGCTGATACATGAGTTTTCAAAATTTCAGCCTCATTTCTATCACATATCAGTGAAGTTCGTCCCCACTTTTTATTGACTTTCTTTTTATTGATCTTATTATCAGAGCATCAAAAATTTCGCAGCCCAATATTTATCAATAAATCGTTAAAGCGGTTCCCGGCTGCAAACACGCAGCCAATGTTTTCTTAAAGTGTTTGCAACTTGGGAGACGCGTGCGCCTAAAGCGTCTCCCCCCGGCAAGCGCGCAGGTGGCACATGCGCTGCGCGACTCCCGCCCGGGAACCACGCGCGCTAAAGCGACTCCCCCCCGCAAACACTTTAGTGTGCTGCCCTTAAAGCGCTTGTGATTTCTGCGGGCGCGCTGTGATAAACGCGCCGGAAACACTACGCGTTTCCGGCACGGACAGCCTGCCCCAAGCTACTGAACGAAAATAAGCTAGCGATAGAAACTTCGATTAGGAAGCTCGCTAGACTTTGCGCTTTTGTAACACGCTGTATCTGATCGAAATAAAGTACCTGAAACAATTCGAAACCCCTTTTCAACACACAACTACGAAATAAACTCAACTTGGCTGTCGACAAGTGGACGTTCGGCTACAACGGGAAATCAACCACTCTAAAGGCCATTTCTCACTACGGTCTTGGAGTTGCCGGATTCGGTGGTAGAAGACGCTGACTTCGGTGGCTTCATCACAATGATTGAAATTATGTTGAAGGGTGTTAAACACAAAAAGATTACAAAAATGAAAGGCGAAGTGAAATGACATGTGAAACAAATAAAAAACAAATGTGAAGGATGAATTCAGACTTAGACAACACTGTTTCTGATATGGTGATGTAGTGGGAAACGTCCCGATTTTTCGCTTGCGTCGGAACTGTAAAATTTTAAAGTTTAACCCTATTAAAAAAACTTCACAAAAATTTCACTTTGCTTTTCACATCTCATTCACTTCTCACGATCTTAAGGTGTCAATAGCACACTGGTGTAAGTATAAATGCACATTTATTGAGTGGTATACTTGGCCGACAGCACACCTAGTATGGAAAACTACCATAATTCAATGAATACGATTTTGGGATACATTTCATAATTCATAAAAAATAAATATAACACAACTCCATAAAATTATTCATGAAACACAGCTCACTGCAAGTCAAAGGCTCAGTGCGGCTCAGTGCGCGCGAAATATTATCTGTTCACACAAAAGACATGATATTAAGTAGCAGCGGCGAGGAAGTTCACACTTATTTCATCTCTAATCTCAAATGTGAAAATGTCACTGCGAAATTTGACAATTATGTGCCACAGACATAGGGTGTCAAAATTTTTTTATACGGAAAACAAAAAGGAAATTTTTTTGCACTTGCTGAAAACCGAAAACAGAAACAGAAGAAAAGCAGCCAGAAAATGGAAAACAAGGAAAAATAGAAACGGAAAATTGAAATTTGCATGTAAATGGAAAAAAAATAGCTGAAATTTTGCCAGAAAATGGAAAAAAATAGCTGAAATTAGCTAGAAATGGCAAAAAACTGCAGAAATTTAGATGCAGAATGTAAAAAAATTCACAAAATTGAAAGCCTGCATGCATGTTTACCAATTTGACTGAAACATAAAACACGGAAATGGGAGAAAAAAATTCAGCAGCCAAAAACAGAACGGAAAACATCAGCAGGCGGTGACAATCACTGCATCACCGCCACATTTTATGTCACTGACTGGGCTTAGGCTTAGGCTTAGGCTTAGGCTTAGGCTTAGGCTTAGGCTTAGGCTTAGGCTTAGGCTTAGGCTTAGGCTTAGGCTTAGGCTTAGGCTTAGGCTTAGGCTTAGGCTTAGGCTTAGGCTTAGGCTTAGGCTTAGGCTTAGGCTTAGGCTTAGGCTTAGGCTTAGGCTTAGGCTTAGGCTTAGGCTTAGGCTTAGGCTTAGGCTTAGGCTTAGGCTTAGGCTTAGGCTTAGGCTTAGGCTTAGGCTTAGGCTTAGGCTTAGGCTTAGGCTTAGGCTTAGGCTTAGGCTTAGGCTTAGGCTTAGGCTTAGGCTTAGGCTTAGGCTTAGGCTTAGGCTTAGGCTTAGGCTTAGGCTTAGGCTTAGGCTTAGGCTTAGGCTTAGGCTTAGGCTTAGGCTTAGGCTTAGGCTTAGGCTTAGGCTTAGGCTTAGGCTTAGGCTTAGGCTTAGGCTTATAGGCTTAGGCTTAGGCTTAGGCTTAGGCTTAGGCTTAGGCTTATAGGCTTAGGCTTAGGCTTAGGCTTAGGCTTAGGCTTAGGCTTAGGCTTAGGCTTAGGCTTAGGCTTAGGCTTAGGCTTAGGCTTATAGGCTTAGGCTTAGGCTTAGGCTTAGGCTTAGGCTTAGGCTTATAGGCTTAGGCTTAGGCTTAGGCTTAGGCTTAGGCTTAGGCTATAGGCTTAGGCTTAGGCTTAGGCTTAGGCTTAGGCTTAGGCTTATAGGCTTAGGCTTAGGCTTAGGCTTAGGCTTAGGCTTAGGCTTATAGGCTTAGGCTTAGGCTTAGGCTTAGGCTTAGGCTTAGGCTTATAGGCTTAGGCTTAGGCTTAGGCTTAGGCTTAGGCTTAGGCTTATAGGCTTAGGCTTAGGCTTAGGCTTAGGCTTAGGCTTAGGCTTATAGGCTTAGGCTTAGGCTTAGGCTTAGGCTTAGGCTTAGGCTTATAGGCTTAGGCTTAGGCTTAGGCTTAGGCTTAGGCTTAGGCTTATAGGCTTAGGCTTAGGCTTAGGCTTAGGCTTAGGCTTAGGCTTATAGGCTTAGGCTTAGGCTTAGGCTTAGGCTTAGGCTTAGGCTTATAGGCTTATAGGCTTAGGCTTAGGCTTAGGCTTAGGCTTAGGCTTATAGGCTTATAGGCTTAGGCTTAGGCTTAGGCTTAGGCTTAGGCTTAGGCTTATAGGCTTAGGCTTAGGCTTAGGCTTAGGCTTAGGCTTAGGCTTATAGGCTTAGGCTTAGGCTTAGGCTTAGGCTTAGGCTTAGGCTTATAGGCTTAGGCTTAGGCTTAGGCTTAGGCTTAGGCTTAGGCTTATAGGCTTAGGCTTAGGCTTAGGCTTAGGCTTAGGCTTAGGCTTATAGGCTTAGGCTTAGGCTTAGGCTTAGGCTTAGGCTTATAGGCTTAGGCTTAGGCTTAGGCTTAGGCTTATAGGCTTAGGCTTAGGCTTAGGCTTAGGCTTAGGCTTAGGCTTATAGGCTTAGGCTTATAGGCTTAGGCTTAGGCTTAGGCTTAGGCTTAGGCTTAGGCTTAGGCTTAGGCTTAGGCTTAGGCTTAGGCTTAGGCTTAGGCTTAGGCTTAGGCTTAGGCTTAGGCTTAGGCTTAGGCTTAGGCTTAGGCTTAGGCTTAGGCTTAGGCTTAGGCTTAGGCTTAGGCTTAGGCTTAGGCTTAGGCTTAGGCTTAGGCTTAGGCTTAGGCTTAGGCTTAGGCTTAGGCTTAGGCTTAGGCTTAGGCTTAGGCTTAGGCTTAGGCTTAGGCTTAGGCTTAGGCTTAGGCTTAGGCTTAGGCTTAGGCTTAGGCTTAGGCTTAGGCTTAGGCTTAGGCTTAGGCTTAGGCTTAGGCTTAGGCTTAGGCTTAGGCTTAGGCTTAGGCTTAGGCTTAGGCTTAGGCTTAGGCTTAGGCTTAGGCTTAGGCTTAGGCTTAGGCTTAGGCTTAGGCTTAGGCTTAGGCTTAGGCTTAGGCTTAGGCTTAGGCTTAGGCTTAGGCTTAGGCTTAGGCTTAGGCTTAGGCTTAGGCTTAGGCTTAGGCTTAGGCTTAGGCTTAGGCTTAGGCTTAGGCTTAGGCTTAGGCTTAGGCTTAGGCTTAGGCTTAGGCTTAGGCTTAGGCTTAGGCTTAGGCTTAGGCTTAGGCTTAGGCTTAGGCTTAGGCTTAGGCTTAGGCTTAGGCTTAGGCTTAGGCTTAGGCTTAGGCTTAGGCTTAGGCTTAGGCTTAGGCTTAGGCTTAGGCTTAGGCTTAGGCTTAGGCTTAGGCTTAGGCTTAGGCTTAGGCTTAGGCTTAGGCTTAGGCTTAGGCTTAGGCTTAGGCTTAGGCTTAGGCTTAGGCTTAGGCTTAGGCTTAGGCTTAGGCTTAGGCTTAGGCTTAGGCTTAGGCTTAGGCTTAGGCTTAGGCTTAGGCTTAGGCTTAGGCTTAGGCTTAGGCTTAGGCTTAGGCTTAGGCTTAGGCTTAGGCTTAGGCTTAGGCTTAGGCTTAGGCTTAGGCTTAGGCTTAGGCTTAGGCTTAGGCTTAGGCTTAGGCTTAGGCTTAGGCTTAGGCTTAGGCTTAGGCTTAGGCTTAGGCTTAGGCTTAGGCTTAGGCTTAGGCTTAGGCTTAGGCTTATTAGGCTTAGGCTTAGGCTTAGGCTTAGGCTTAGGCTTAGGCTTAGGCTTAGGCTTAGGCTTAGGCTTAGGCTTAGGCTTAGGCTTAGGCTTAGGCTTAGGCTTAGGCTTAGGCTTAGGCTTAGGCTTAGGCTTAGGCTTAGGCTTAGGCTTAGGCTTAGGCTTAGGCTTAGGCTTAGGCTTAGGCTTAGGCTTAGGCTTAGGCTTAGGCTTAGGCTTAGGCTTAGGCTTAGGCTTAGGCTTAGGCTTAGGCTTAGGCTTAGGCTTAGGCTTAGGCTTAGGCTTAGGCTTAGGCTTAGGCTTAGGCTTAGGCTTAGGCTTAGGCTTAGGCTTAGGCTTAGGCTTAGGCTTAGGCTTAGGCTTAGGCTTAGGCTTAGGCTTAGGCTTAGGCTTAGGCTTAGGCTTAGGCTTAGGCTTAGGCTTAGGCTTAGGCTTAGGCTTAGGCTTAGGCTTAGGCTTAGGCTTAGGCTTAGGCTTAGGCTTAGGCTTAGGCTTAGGCTTAGGCTTAGGCTTAGGCTTAGGCTTAGGCTTAGGCTTAGGCTTAGGCTTAGGCTTAGGCTTAGGCTTAGGCTTAGGCTTAGGCTTAGGCTTAGGCTTAGGCTTAGGCTTAGGCTTAGGCTTAGGCTTAGGCTTAGGCTTAGGCTTAGGCTTAGGCTTAGGCTTAGGCTTAGGCTTAGGCTTAGGCTTAGGCTTAGGCTTAGGCTTAGGCTTAGGCTTAGGCTTAGGCTTAGGCTTAGGCTTAGGCTTAGGCTTAGGCTTAGGCTTAGGCTTAGGCTTAGGCTTAGGCTTAGGCTTAGGCTTAGGCTTAGGCTTAGGCTTAGGCTTAGGCTTAGGCTTAGGCTTAGGCTTAGGCTTAGGCTTAGGCTTAGGCTTAGGCTTAGGCTTAGGCTTAGGCTTAGGCTTAGGCTTAGGCTTAGGCTTAGGCTTAGGCTTAGGCTTAGGCTTAGGCTTAGGCTTAGGCTTAGGCTTAGGCTTAGGCTTAGGCTTAGGCTTAGGCTTAGGCTTAGGCTTAGGCTTAGGCTTAGGCTTAGGCTTAGGCTTAGGCTTAGGCTTAGGCTTAGGCTTAGGCTTAGGCTTAGGCTTAGGCTTAGGCTTAGGCTTAGGCTTAGGCTTAGGCTTAGGCTTAGGCTTAGGCTTAGGCTTAGGCTTAGGCTTAGGCTTAGGCTTAGGCTTAGGCTTAGGCTTAGGCTTAGGCTTAGGCTTAGGCTTAGGCTTAGGCTTAGGCTTAGGCTTAGGCTTAGGCTTAGGCTTAGGC
>OZ038460.1:23756799-23862802 GCA_964036195.1 Sphaerolaimus hirsutus
TTAAAACCAAAAAGCTCACGCTGCTATGATAAACTTGAGTGAATTTTTTTTCCTTTTTGTCTCAGATAGTTGAAGGGTGTGAAACTTTTTTTACATGGATGTGTACGTCTAACACTGTAATCTGCCTTGAAAACTATTGAATAAATAAAAGTCTGGGTTCAATGTGAGACATTTCTCACAATGCAGATGTAATTAGGGTGTCAAATTTCCGTTTCCGTTTTCCGTTTCCGCCTTTCCGCAGGAAAATTTTTTACCTTTCCGTTTTCCGTTTTCCGGCAGCAGAAAAATTTTTACCTTTCCGTTTTCCGTTTTCTGGCAGCCGAAAAAATTTTACCTTTCCGTTTTCCGTTTTCCGGCAGCTGAAATTTTTTTACCTTTCCGTTTCCGTTTTTCCGACCCATTTTTCCGTTTTCCGGCTGAAAAATTTTTACCTTTCCGTTTCCGTTTTACCAGGCCATTTTTCCATTTTCTGGCTCGATTTTCAGTTTTCTGGCATTTTCCATTGTTTTTCCAATCTGTATTTATCTTCGATTGGCTCATCCCATTGTGTTGTTTTTGTCTCTTGGAGCAGCATTGACAACTGGGATTTCAGGGTCAGTGAAACAGGTGCTGTGAACCCAATATGCTGACACAATAATTTATTCAAGTTTCATCTGGTTGGTGTTGTGATGCTGTCAATTTGCAATTTTGGTGTTGATATTGCCAGCATGTCCGTTCAGTGATTTTATTTCATGGCCATTACTGCGACAATTTTATTCACCTTTGGACTCCTGTTGTTTTCTGCTATTTCATTCATGACTGATCTGGAGTTTGACAGCCATTCCCTCATGTTCATACAACATTGGTTAAATAAAGCTTGACTTTGTAATATAGTTCTAAAGCTTCAACTTCATTCGTGACACTCATGATGAAGTTATCAACGTAAATGTTGTTTATTATCATCGCCAACTGGTTTCGTTCCCATTCATTTTCTTCATATTCATTCATGTTGTTTATTGTCACATTTAAATGGTATTTTATGACTGCTCCCAAAATTGCTGGGCTGCAGACAAGTCCAAACAGTACACGTTTAAAACAAAGTACTATTAAGTTATTTTCAGTTACTGGTTTTGAGGCATCTTTCAGCCAGAAAAATCGTGTGTAGTCTCTAGCTTGGTCATGCAATCCTATTTGCAAAAATGTCTTTTCAATATTGGCAATTAATGCTAGATTGCCTGCCCTGAACCTCAGGAGTAAGCCCAGTGCTAATGGTGTTGTAATTGGTCCTCTAAAAAGGCACTCGTTGAAACTGGGCTTACCTGCCGACCCATCGTACAAGATTCTGCATGATGTCGATTTGCCTGGCGTGATTACTGGCTGGTGTGGCAGGTAATGAATCCCCTTGTTGTCTGTTTTGTCATCACAGATCTCAATTATTCCCTTTTCTAGTTGGTCGTCCAAAACTTTCCGGTATTGTTTGAATAAGTTTGAATCTTTGTTGAATCTTCTTATCAGTGATTTAAACTGCACCAAGGCTTCTGCTTGTCCCGTGGGCAGGTCACTGATACTCTATTTATACAGCCAGTCAATATAGTATAGTTTGTTGTTGTCATTGAATTTTATGCTATTTATTATCATCTCCTCTGCAATGTTGTCATCAATTGCATAGGGGTCATCAGTGATTCCCACTGCTTCTAGACTGTGAAATTGTTGTAGTGTTTCCTTTCCTATGGCCACTATGGCTACTTTTTGATGATTTTTTGTTGGTTCAGTTAAGCTTGAACTACAAGTGAAGTTACAGGCATGATCCATAGTTGCAGAATGTACAGCTACCGCAATCAAAGCCAAACAGGCAAACCTGCATGCAGGTTTACCTTCTGCAAATTTGTCTATTACCGTGCTAATTTCACTTTATTTTTTTCCGTTTCCGTGAAAATTTTGCTTCCCGTTTTCCGTTTTCCGGCATTTCATTTTTCCGTTTTCCGTTTTCCGGCCGACAATTTTTTTTTTACCTTTCCGTTTTCCGTTTTCCGCTGAGTGAAATTTTTTTACCTTTCCGTTTTCCGTTTTCCAGCAGAAATTTTTTTTTTACCTTTCCGTTTTCCGTTTTTTGTAAAGTGAAAAAATTTTACCTTTCCGTTTTCCGTTTTCCGTAAAAAAATTTTTTTGACACCCTAGATGTAATGATATATTGCTTTTGTGCATTTAACAGTCAATACATGTAACTCTTGTGATGTAATACAAATAGTTTCTTTTTTCAGGTGGGATATGTAACCACAGTAAAGTGTGTTATCAGTGAAGTGTATTCCATTTTCTAAGCAATGATACATTTCTTTTGTGCATCCAATATATACTACTGTCCATTTGAGAGATGCACTTCATGTCCATTTGAGAGATGCACTTCATGTCCATTTGAGAGACACACTTCATGTCTATTTGCTGTGGAGGCAGCGTCCACTTTTTGTTTGGCTTTAGCCATTTTTTTACTGATATACTCCTTTTGTGTGGCCAGTGGCCCAGGCTTCCCCGAATGACACCCAGTAGGTGTCTTGCTGAACAATGTATATGCTGGCGAGTAGATGGCGCCACTCAACAAAAATGGAGCCATTTTGGAGTAGATGGCACTGCCGTTTTGGAGTAGATGGTGCCACTCCATGAAAATGATGCCGTTTTGGAGTAGTTGGCACCACTCCATGAAAATGGCACCGTTTTGGAGTAGCTGGCACCACTCCATAAAATTGCACAATTTGAAATCATAACCCTTGAAGACCCATATAGTGGCAGTATCACATCAAACAGCACTATATTTTGATCAAAAATATGCAACCCATAACTTGGATGTGGGCCAAGTTTATATGTGACCGGGTGAATTTCATCCTACAAATATTGGCTGGCATGGTGCCAACGTGTGCCAACAATATTTGCATATGCTTGTGTTAAATGACATATCCAAAACTCATTGAGAAATGTCTCTTAAACGAAATTGGTCCACCATTAAGAGTTAAGGAGTGTATCATGCTTCTATGTACAACTCATATTTGTGACAATAACATGATGTGATTGTTCACAAAAAAAATTGACTAGAAATATGGATCACAGTTCAGTATCAATTTATCAAAGTTTTTCAATTTAATTTTTTACTTGCCATTTCACTTCTCATTTGACTTTTGCCAATTTTCTTTGCAATTCACTTCTCACTTCTCTTTTTACTTGCCATTTGACTTGACTTTAGACTTGACATTTATAACTTGACATTTGACTTGATATTTGATCACTTGACATTTAACTTGACATTTGATATGACATTTACCACTTGTAATTTGACTTGACATATGACTTGTTATTTGACTTGACTTGAAATTTGTCACTTGACATTTGACATGACATTTATCAGTTGACATAAAACTTGACATTTGACTTGACATTTGACATGACATTTATCACTTAACATTAAACTTGACATTTCAGTTGAAATTTATCACTTGACATTTAACTTGACATTTGACATGACATTTATCACTTGACATTAAGCTTGACATTAAACTTGACATTTGACATGACATTTATCAGTTGACATTAAACTTGACATTAGACTTGACATTAGACTTGACATTTGACATGACATTTATCACTTGACATTAAACTTGACATTTCACTTGACATTTGACTTGACATTTCACTTGAAATTTATTACTTGACATTTCACTTGAAATTTATTACTTGACATTTCACTTGAAATTTATCACTTGGCATTTGACTTGACATTTCAATTGAAAGTTATCACTTTATATTCACTTTGACATTTATCACTTGACATTTGACTTGACTTGACTTTAGACTTGACATTTATAAGTTGACATTTGACTTGATATTTGATCACTTGACATTAAACTTTACATTTGACTTGACATTTATCACTTGAAATTTGACTTGACATTTATCACTTGAAATTTGACTTGACATATGACTTGATATTTGACTTGACATTTATGAGTTGACATTAAACTTGACATTTCACTTGAAATTTGTCACTTGACATTTGACTTGACATTTGACATTACATTTCACTTGAAATTAATCACTTTACATTTGACTTGACATTTGACATGACATTAAACTTGACATTTCAATTGAAATTTATCAGTTGACATTTGACTTGAAAGTTATCACTTGAAATTTGACTTAATACTTTATCACTTGATATTTTATAACTGTCTATCACTTGACATTTATCAATTGACATTTCACTTGAAATTTATCACTTGACAATTATCACTTGACAATTATCACTTGACATTTCACTTGAAATCTACCACTTGACATTTATCACTCGATATTTGACTTGATATTTTATCACTTAATATTTTATCACTAGACATCTATCACTTGACATTTATCACTTGACATTTGACTTGACATTTATAACTTGACATTTATAACTTGACATTTGACTTGACATCAACCACTAGACATTTATGGCCTGATAGTAATCAGCATGCAAGGTCACATGCTCAGTATCACATGAAGCAGTAGTTCAGGCATGTTTGCGCATTTTACACAAAATAAGCAAACTTGAATAACTTTTGTAAATCTGTACCAAAATTGCCAAAAATTGGCTCATTTGAAAGCTCTAGTCATGGCACACATCAACAAATTTTTTTTATTGCCCCATTTGTATTCAAATTTTAAATTTATTGAGGTTTGAAAATTTCAAACAGGTACCGTACCAAAGTGGGCGGAGCCTGTGAAAAAAAATCCCGAAAATAAGAAATGGCATCATATTCTCTTTCAAATGAGCCATCAACCATGAAAATCGGTCGTGTTTCAAGGAAGTTATTGCAGTTTGAAGATTTTCGGGAGAACAAGAACAACAACAACAACAAGAACACTACTTGAAAAAGAAAATGCGTAATAACTTCCTCCGAACTCAACCGTTGGATCTGAAAATTTGCATGGTGGTACTTTTCGACACGGGCTTTTTAATGGCGCAATCGGTTTTGCACTAGCGCATTGCGTTCCAAAGTTATTGCGATTTTAACGTTGCGATTTCCGCATTTTGGTGTGTCTGACCATATTATGGGTGGGTCGCTTGCGAGGGATGGCGCTGGCGCGCCCACCCGATTAACAGTTTGGGTATGCAAAAGGCTATCCTTTACTATGGTCTTTCACAAAAATTGCTGACGAAATAATAACCCCCCCCCCTAAATTAACATCGCTTCAAAATTTAAACCCTATTTGGGTATTTCAAGGTATTTAAGTACATATTTAGATAGCAGGCCGATTTGAGTTTTGAGTAATAAGAAATTTGAGTTTTAACACCATTCAATACATACGCCAAGCCAATCCACAATATATCATGATGTGGTGTGGAAATGCGCGATCCTTAATCCTTTATCCTAACCCCCCCCCCCCAAATTGGCCAGCTATCTATCTATCTGGAGCGATTTTAATAAAAAATTGCCCCAATTTTCACTCAAAATCACTAATTTTCATACCTGTTTATAGTTTTTCACCTTCAAAATTTTAATTCATGTTCTGTATTGCCTATTTTTGGCTTTTTTGTACTATATGTGATTATATACACCTATTTTTAGCTGTTTTTCACCTACTTTTAGCGATTTTTTCTCCATTTTCTTCCTTCTATACATCGGAAAAGCCTATATATTGAACCCCGCAAACCCACCCCCAACCCTCCCCTCAAAATTTTCCAGCTATCTCTATCTTCAGCGATTTACTATCTATATGAACCCCTGCGGGGGTCCAAATCTACAAAACCCTGGGTAACGCTGCCCCTTGGCCACCCCCATTGGAGATATGTGGGTATCAAAGCTTTTATCATATCGGGAATAGGTATTCTTCGATATATGAAATTGATAAACCGATGTGCCCGAACCGGGTTTCGGGTTTCCGGGCGGATATTTGCGGCTGTCGGGCCGACACTTTACACTTTCCAACGCTATGTGCGGGTGGCGCTTGCAAGCTGCAGAACACAGGACACACTGTAAATATGTGTGTAGAAAATACTTACAGGGTGGTTCAATTTTTTAGACGCACTTTTTACATTTTGGAACTTTATATATTCAAATTGCAAGCATCAAGATGTCACATAATTCAGCATCACGTGGGAACAGAATAGTAAGAACAAATGTTGGCAAGAAGTAAAAGTATAGAACACTACAAATTCAAGGAACTTCAACTTTTAATGGATCCACCAAAAAAAATATGGAATTATAAACCCTAGCTTACCTGAATGACAAGTCAATAAGCACCATGGATTCGATATTCATTATACATCAAGAAACTGGATAAACTGGACTCAAAATAGTCCAATTCAATAACTATAGATAGCTGCCACAAATTCATTCACAATTACTGTCTAAACAACAACACTAAAAAAGCACCACACTATCTTCCACAAACAACAAGAAATAATCACAAATTTTACTTTGACCACCCTGCAGAAGAGCAGTGGTATGCAGCTGACCCCAAGGCTGGAGCCACAATGCCAATGCCAATGCTGCCTACTAAGCATTTGCACAGCCATAGCAGCACAGATCACATCTCCACATGCAAATTGTACACTGCATTGTGCCATGTTCCATTGTGTACATATTTACATTTACATGCAAATGCTTGGAGGGGTGCAAACATTACTGTTTGGTGCACACATATGTTTCAATACATACATACAAGAGCATTGGCACTCATTAAAGCTACAAGGCACCGGTTTTTGGGGGGTGACCCATTTGGTATGTATTTTTAGCTTTTGAGTGAATATTGTGCCTGAACAGATCTGTTTTCAACTAAAATTTTGAAAACCAAAAAATCAGCTTTGATGTATTTCAGTTTTATAGAATAAGGTGATCATCTAACTACAGTTGATGGAGATTTTATATTTCTCATTCTATAGAACCCAATGCATTCAAAGCTGATTAATGAGTTTTTAAAATTTTGGTTAAAAACTAGTGTGAGAGCATATTTTTGTAAAATTTCTAGTCATGAAATGTGGAAGAAATCGGGTAAAAAAATTTACACTATCGTATTCAAATAGATAAAAAGCATATAAAATTAACAAAAACTGCACAACAAACCAATGAATCACCCTGCAAAATATTTTTGGTACTGGCTGGCGACAATAACAAGGAACGCTGGCCACGATTCAATAATGAGCGCAAATGAAAGGCGCCTGGGTAAATTGTAAATTGATCCATTCCGATTTCGCGTTCGATAAATTGCGGATGGGAGGAAATAATAAAACGCTAAGTTCAAGTCAGATTTTTCACACCAAACACGTAGCGGGGGTTGAATGTCATTTCAATTTGAATTTCACAATATAAATCTTCAAATTAGATACTTCAAAAATTACTGACACGCCTCTTCCCACCCCACGCAAGCAATGTGTCCCCCACATTTGTTAGAAAAAACCACAAAAGGGCACAGAAACTTTGCAGCGGTGGGAAAAAACCCAGTAACAAAAGAAATATTCACGCGTTTTATACTCAGCGAAATAAAATTGGCAGCGTGCCAAACAAGTTTGGCGGCGTTTCGTGAGCGGGACGCTTTTTGGGGACGTGAACTCGATTAACTGTATGGAACGTGACCTGAGGCCAATTCCGCAAAAATACACACAAAGTTAGAAGTGGGAATTAAAAAGTTATAAGCCAAATATACTTTCACTTTTCTCCAACTTCTTACTTTTAAACACTTTCACCATTTAATTTTTCACTTATAAAATGGCTTTTTAGTTCTCCACTCGAGGAATTGACCCATGCCTCCCGATTCAAAACGTTTCTTTTCGTCTTTTCGATTGAGCGAATTGAATCGGGGCAGCCACCAAATCGGGTATTTGAAGCAAATGGCGTCCAGTAAGTTTTCTGAATTTCGAAACAGCTGTGCTTCTGGCACTGAGCCAAAACAAACAAAACATTTTACAAGATAAAAAGGAATAGTAAACAAACACGACAAAAATGCATTATGATACAAATGACATTAGAAAAAAGCGACAAAAAGACATGACAAACCTGGTATTGCATGAGCACGGACCACATTTGTCCTCAGCGCATGTGAAAAATATAACGATTTTTTTAGAATTTTTGTTAGAAAAATAATTTCACGGCCGGCCGATTTTCCCTGGAGAAATGTCCGGCGGGTCTGCGAAAGAGAAAGCGATTAAATTTTACAAAATTTTCGTCGCGAATATAGCCGCGTCAACTGGAATTTCCACTTGTCAACTGAAATGAAGTGGGGAATCCTTTTTTACAAATGTTTCTGTTTTAGACAGTGGTGTTTTAAGTTTTTACTGGTATTTGAAGAGCCGGGAAAACAACTTATATTTACATGCTTCATTTGAATATCTTACTCTGTTTTAACAAATGTTGTTCGTGTCTTTCCTATTCCATCAAAATTCGTATTTATTACGCCCGCAAATTCACCAAACTTTCTTTTTTCATTTTTGTAGAAAATTTCAAATATTTAGCAAAATTGGACACGTGCCAAATGCGTAAAGTTCTCCGCAGCCAATAAATAAAGCAAAAATAAATTATATTTTATGATGCGATCACACCGTTTAGATGTCAAACGAAATTAGTGCGTTCCCACAGCCAAATATATGTCATTACACCTAATAAAATAGTATTTATTAGCTCCGAAAATTTCCGTGTTATTTGAACAGCTGTCAATTGGAATGCGATCTAATAACAATTTTTCTAATAGAACACGAGTTCACACTATATTTATAGCCGCTGAAAAATATACATTGAATACCTAGATAATTGGATGCTGGAATGAAACAGCGTGTTTTTGAAACACACTTCCAGAGCGTTTTTTTAGGACGCTTTCTAAGCTTGTGCAATGTTTCCTTAGTGTTGTCATAATTAAAAATTCAAAGCAATTTAAAAAAATAAAATGTTTAAAAAATGATACCTATTCAGGTTTGAACGCATTTGAGTTTACCAGAATGTCTAATTTTTAAACTCCATGAACTGCAGTTGACAGACACCTCATTCAGCTGTACGCAAATGCGTTCAAAGCTCAAAGCATTTATGAGTTTTCGACATTTTTCGAAATTTTACCAGAAAACTAGGTGTGTAGTCAGTAGACCATTGACAAATGACGATTAAATCATAAATAGTTAAAAAAAGATCACGAAAGTTCATGCTATTTTTCGAGTAAAAACTCATAAATGCGGCTTATATACTCACTAAAAGAGCATAATAAATGGACGTCGAGAAAAAGCAAAATACCGTATTTCCTCGAAATACCCCCCCCCCCCCTCGAAATACCCCCCCTCAAAATGGGCACTATGGATTTGTGGCCCGGGAAACGCAACACAGACGTTCAAAACACTTACATTGTTATGTTAGAACATCGTTTATACCATCTACATCCTTATATAAGGCTGTAAAAACTTTAAAATGGTGGTTATTGTTGCATTTTTCACGTTTTTCTCTCAAAATTCTCACTCTGAAACAATAAACCCCCGGGGGGTATTTCGAGGAAATACGGTAAAGCCAAACAAATTGTTCAAAAGTTGAAACATGATTCATCATTTACCGTATATCCTTGAATAAGACCCCCCCCTTGAATAATACCACCCTTGAATAACACCCCCATGTTGGCCACGTGAGGAAAAAATAACGCCCTCCCTTGAATAACTCCCCCCTCTTGAATAAGTCACCCCTCTGGGTAAAACGACAATGTGCATTTGAATGATTCAGACGCCGATCAACACGCATTTTAGGATGGATACGTTGTTTTTGTTCTTGTTGAACTGGTCATTTTCTGCATTAGATGTGTTGACGGAATGCATACAAACAATGAATAAAGTGAAAGTTTTCCTGGAAGTTCTGAGGAAAAAATAACTCCCCCCTTGAATAGTACCCCCCCTTAAATAACTCACCCCTCCAAAACCTCTGACGAAATAATAACGCATTTGGGGTATTATTCAAGGATATACGGTATGTAGTATTTGAATTTTCACCTAGAATGGAATTCTAAGAACTGAACCGACCTCCAAAATTTCTAATAAAATACTCATTTTGATCAATAAAAACCTCCATCAAAAATTGCATAAACCCACAAAAATTCCAGGTAATTTCAATCTTAATGAAAAATTGCCTGTGAATATAAGGATCAAGGTTTTCATTTTATGACTGCATCAAGTTACCTAGTGGTGGGAAATTAATGTTTACATTTGAAAAAATCCAAAATGATAATTACCAGTGGAGATTTTACTCTAATTTGGACAATGAGATTTTGAAATCAGGTTGAGAATTATTTTATACTACATTTATACTTACATTTTTGAATGAATACAGTACTTATTACTGAATTACCCCTTAAAATTCAAGTTGCTACTTAAACACCTTCCCGGACAAGTTCACCACCCATTTTTTTATTTCACTGCGAATGCAATATCTCCGTTCATGGGGGTGTTATAAAGCTGAAACTTTGTATATAATAAGATGTAAGACCCCTCTACTCCCCAACAATGGGGGAGGTGCGGCGACTCACTACAGGGTGGGTCGACCTATATGCAACATTTTTTTTTGGCGTTTTTGGTGTCCCAATCAAGTTCACCACCCACTTGATTGGCTACACTACGAGAGCCATATCTCCAGCTGTGATGGCGGTATGAAGCTGAAATTTGGGGGATGTCTTGCCAACAACCCCCCTCACAATACACCAGTGGGGCGGCTGCCGACGACCCACTAAAGCATGGGTCACTGCATATAAAGTTGACCATTTTGTAAAAACAGCCCATGTGTCTCAGAACAAGTTCATCACCCAACTGCATGTAAAAAATGTTGCAACAACATATCTAATATAAAACTAAATCGGGTTGGAACCCTAGTTCAGCCAACAAACCTGTTTTCAGTAGGGCACCCACCCTGTCACATAAACGCTAGACCGAAAATTTCACTTTAAACCAATTTTTTGTTTCACACTTAAAAAGTTGGTTTACAAAGTTCACTAGAGAATGGTCTAAGGTTCAAAGTTATGTAAACAACATATCCTCTCAAATGCTTCCATAAGGAAATTTATTTGGGGTGAATGAAAAAGTGAAAATTTTGTCAAATTTTGTTCCTGCAATGACATCATTTTGACATCAAAGAATTCACCCCAAGTAAATTTCCTTACGGAGGCATTTTAGAGGTTACCTTGTTTACATAACTTTGAACCTTAGACCATTCTCTAGTGAACTTTGTAAACCAACTTTTTACGTGTGAAACAAAAAATTGGTTTAAAGTGGAATTTTCGGTCTACCGTTTATGGGACAGAGTGGGTGCCCTACTGAAAAAATTTTTTTGGCTGAACTATGGTTCCAACCCGATTCAGTTTTATATTAGGTATGTTGTTGCAACATTTTTTTAAATGCAGTTGGGTGATGAACTTGTTTTGGGACACTTGGGCTGTTTTTAGAAAATGGTCAACTTTATATGCAGTGACCCATGCTTTAGTGGGTCGTCGGCTGCCGCCCCACTGGTGTATTGTGAGGGGTGTTGTTAGCGAGACATCCGCCAAATTTCAGCTTTATACCGCCATCACAGCTGGAGATATGGCTCTCATAGTGTAGCCAATCAAGTGGGTGGTGAACTTGATTGGGACACCAAAAACGCCAAAAAAAATGTTGCATATAGGGCCACGCACCCTGTAGTGAGTCGCCGCACCTCCCCTATTGTTGGGGAGTAGAGGGGTCTTACAACTTATTATATACAAAGTTTCAGCTTTATAACAAACCCATGGATGGAGATATTGCATTCGAAGTGAAATAAAAAAATGGGTGGTGAACTTGTCCGGGAAGGTGTTTACTACTTTCCTTGAGACTTTTCTGCTTTGGAAAATAGTAAAAATTCCTATAATATTTCACTTCTAGTTGTCAGGTGCCAGTCCTGCACCATGTAAAGTGTGAAATCAAATGTCAAAGGTCATGTAAAATATCATACAAGTTTGTCACACGTTATGCTAAATTTAAAAAATATCAGTAATAAAATTGTTTATTTTTGATTGGCATTTCACACCTTGACTTTACACATTGCAGAATGCAGGACTGCCCCATGGAGGGGGGGGGGGGCAGTCACAAAGCCAGGTTAAGTTTCAAGTAAAGCTTCAAATGTCATGTAAAATATCAATCAGACCAATAAAGAAAAGAATGTTTTACTGAATTTTGCATTACAATTGACACTTTGCCTGACACTTTGCATGACAATTGACAAATTTATCTGACATTTGACACTTTACATAACACTTTACAAGGTGCGGGACTGGCAACAGGTCTCCTATATTTTGCCAACCCTACCTATAGTTCAGCGCTATTCTGCGTGTAGCGGCAAACACGTGCAAAAACACGAACAATGAGACTCGGGTGACTCATTGATTGACGCTGCAATTGTATAGAATCCATTCCACAGCGCATTTATCACTGTGATTGGTTATTGTTGAATGCACTTCACACTTCCGGTGCCTATTGACATTTCTGCCGCATTTTAGTGGGGGGAATTCAGAATTTTTGTCCAATTTTCGCAGAGAAATGGATGTAAATAGCAAAAAGCGACGTTCCGACTGATTTTATACTTGAATAGAGTTTATGAAGTATTCATGGCGCGATTGCGTTTCAAACGATTTTTTCAAGAAATAGATCGAAGGTCATTTCAACCGTTTACATCGCTAAGTATCCGAATTGACACGGAAAAAATAAAAGTGTACCCTGAAAAACTGTTAGCCTTGGGGGCACTCCCAGACCCTGTAAAAAGCCCTGTAAACTGTAAATGTCATGCAAAGTGCCAAAAATCATGGAAATTGCCCTGCCCTGGAAATTTGCAGAAAATGGTAACTCGGTTGCCATTTTGCAGAAAATGGTAACTCGGTTGCCATTTTGCAGGAAATGGTAACTCGGTTGCCATTTTGCAGGGCATTTTCTATGACTATTGAGATTTGACATTTTACAGCGCTTTTTACAGGGTCTGGGATTGGCACCTGGCCCCTGCTATTCAATACCTTGGATCCAATACGTTGGTAGGGATTGAAAAAGCGCCTGAATTATAAATTGGCACCAGCTGCCAGTATTAAAATAGAAGTTAATTAAATTTAGAACAACTTGAAAATTGAAACATGGCTGCGGCGCTATTTTTAAACAATTGCGCCAAGTGTCACTGGCGTCATATAAAATAACAGCTCCAGAAAAAATGGCACTATGCGTCCGTCATGTTGTTATGGGCCTTCGGCGCCATAAAAAACGCCAGCGCCATGGCGCCATCCCATCACTTTTGGGTTATTTTGAGTCTAGTGACTACCAAACTCTCGTGCGACAGATGAATTGGTAAATATTTATGTAGAAGTAAATAATTAAATATTTGGCAGGCCAAGTGTCTAAGTCATGTAAAATGCCTTGCAAAATGTCATGCAAAGTGTCAAGCGTCATGCAAAATGCCCTGCAAAACATGACCTTTTTCTTGGGCATTTACAGGGTCTGCGGTGGCACCTGCGCACGTGGCGCCTTGGATTCCAATTGAATTTGGACCCTGGCGCTGGCGCCACGCCAAACCCGTAGGCCATGGCGCCATTTCATTACTAGCGTGCGGTATTTCTTAAGCCCAAGGTCACACTTCTTTTATGGACAATTGACACGCAATCAGAAAGCCCATGATAACATGCTCCATGAATTTTTATATTGCGCCCTCAATACGAATTCATGCATGCATCATGCGTATACCGTATTTCCTCTAATAGAACGGCATACCTCCAATAGAACGGCACCTCTAATTGAACGGCAGGTTTTGGTACATTTTTGCGCTCACGAAAACAATAGAACGGCAGCCTCCAATTTAACGGCACCTCCAATAGAACGGCAGGTAGAAATTATGGTGGGGTGTGCCAAAACACAAAAATAAGTCAAAAATGGTTCAAAGCATTCAAATAGGTGTTAAATTTCAAATGGATGCTCTGATATTGAATTATTGCTCAGGCCTCACTAAAAATAAGCCTATGTTGAAGTGAGAAATCTGTGAAAAAATTGGTGAAAAAAATAGAACGGCATAGTTGACGCAAAAAATTAGAACGGCGCTCTTCTATTACCGTATTTCTTCGATCATATTGACCGCCAATGTATTGTTTCATAAGCGGTTTTGGGGGGTCAATGTAAACGAGCACGCCAATGTAAACGAGCATGGCAATATATTTTTCAGATCGTATTCATCATTTAAGTGCAGTCATTTTTTGTGACATAAAGCTGCACAATACCGTATGAGTATATAACGAAAGCAAAACAGGCTGAACAAAAAGTGAAACATAGCAAGACGAGGTCAAGTGCAAAAAGCACGGACAGACGGTGTGCATATGTCGGCGGACATCAAGGGATAAATCGAATCATGCACCGTTAATTTTGTTCCTACGGCAATGTATTCGAGCACGGCATTGTATTTTTCAGATGCTCTACAAACCCGCCAAAGTAATCGAGCAAGCCAATGTAAATGAACACGTCAATAAGATCGAAGAAATACGGTAGATTAAATACGGTACTGCGTGCAGTTTTCCTCGATTTTCTTTTGCACTGTAAAATAATTTTACGCGGGTAAATTTGTTCGCCGGAACATTTTTGAATGGCATTTTTCTTGTATTTAGTGGTGGCAGATGAGAGGAAATGAGGTTCAATGACATTGGCGAAAATGCATGGTGAACGGCGGCCGGTCACTGTTTATTTTCTCTGGGGTCTGATAAAACAGATTTAAAGAAATTTGGAAAATAGGAAAGATCTCAAGATCAAGATCCAAGTAAATGTTTTGGCAGATTCAAGATACAAACGCAATATCAATAAATATACGATATTTGCACAAATAATTACCCTCTAAATATTTCCCCCTTGAATAATTCCCCCCTGTTGGACGACTGAAGAAAAAATAATCCCACCTAGAATAATTCCCTCCTTTAAGCATGTGATAAATTTGTTGCGTCGAATTTGAATGAAAATTGCATGTTATTTTGTTAATAAAGGATAGTTCATGAAAATGGTTGATAAAAACATGCTTGAAAACTATGATGACATAATAATTCCCCCCTCGAATAATTTCCCCACTTGACTTGAATAATTCCCCCTGGGAAAAGTCTCACGAAAAATAACCCTCCAAGGGAACTACACGGGTAAATACGTTATTATTTATAGACAAATACAAATATGAAACTTGGAGCCCAATAAGAAAAGTAGCCAATGCAATAGCCCATCACAGAAATATGGCAGTTTAGCAAGTGATGATTGCACTTGAAATGACTCAATGGCAAACTCCATGGATGATGGAAAAATAAAATACCTAAAAATGTTTTGTTAGGATTTTGTCATAAATTTCGACTGTGGTGGACATAGATATCGGATTGTTATCACGAAAAAATATCAAATTATACTCGGCGAACATGATACTCTGCCCTCGCACTCATTTATGTCTCACGTTGGAAGCGTGCCAATTATGCCAAGCATGCAATTTTTGTATAAATGATGAAAAAATCATTGTTGTGAATATATTAACGTATAGCGTTATAACAGAGGTAACGTTTTTCAACCTTTTTTTATGAAGATCGCATGCGTAAAAAATCGTTGGCTCACTTCCAGCGGAAACCACGCGTGCAGGGAGTATAGTTACTTTCATGAAGAAGATAAATTTTCGAAAATTTTTCACCGGTTTCTAATGGCACTGCGCACACGAATTTTCGAACACTCATAAATGAGCTTTGAACGTGTTTGAGTTTTCCACGATGAGTCATTTTTAATCTCCGTCAACTGCAGTTGACAGCCACCTCATTGTGGAAAACTCAAATGCGTTCTAAGCTGATTTGTGAGTTTTCGAAATTTCGTGTGAAAACTAGTGTGCGCAGGCACATTGGGAAAGTATTCTGCATGAGCCGATGTAATTTTTAGATTCAAGTGCAAAAATTGTGTAGTCAAAAAGTTATCACAACAGCGCATAAAACAAACTAAAGAAACAGCCTTTGACCGCATTATTTCCCGCTTTTTTATAATTTGAATAAATTGATAATTTCTCGGACAATATAACGAAAATTCAAAAGAATTGCCAACCTCAGTTCACGGTCAAGCAATTGTTATTGCTGCAGTTTGTAGTGCCATTCCACTGTTTAGAATGGTAGCTGCTTTTACAATGTTTGGGCATTCTAAAGTTGTACACATGTACCGTATATCTTCTAATATAGAGACAGACGTAAAAATCAAAGGTGAAATGTTCTTTTGAATGGACGATGTTGAAAATGACATAAATGTTCAAAGTTGTTTCCGACAATAAACAGGTAATGATAAAAGTTGGAAGTGTTATGCGACAAAAAAACAGTGTTTACTTAAATAAGTATAAAACATATGTTTGGTGACAAGTAAAAACTTTTTACAAGCGAATGACTTCGACCGTCCAATTTGAAAAAAAATGTGTATTTTTACCAGGGAACTAATAAAGGGTGAATAAGCTATTGATATTATTACATGCAAGGAATATTAACTAGTAAAAGCTGACTCGACAATAATATAAAATATTATTCGATCTACCGTATTACCTCGAATTACCCCCATGGGGGTTGATTATTTCACCATCAAATTTTGAGGGGGTTATTGGAAGGGGAGTTTATTCGAGAAATTCGAGTCTATTATTCCGCCAGAAATTTTACGAAATTCCACATACTCCAACGTAGAAAAATGCAGTAATGATAGAAACGTATAATGTAAATATGAGTGTGTTCACTGAAAACCTCATTTGAAACTTAAGAACGCAATTGCGGTATCAGCCCCTGTGATACATTCCAAAAATGTAGAAAAATGTAAAATACGCTATTCAGACAGTCAGACAACAAAAAATATGCTAGATTGAAAAATCAAGTGGAAAGTAAAAATGCACACATAAATAAATAGTTTTTATAAAATACCGTGGGACTTATTTAATGGACTACTTCATTTTGGCGAAAGTAGAAATGAACTTTACAATGAACTCTTATCTGTGCAAAAGCTATTTTAGTTGTAAACATAAACGTTTGCTGCATCATATTATTATCAAGGTATTATTTATGCTTACATCTATGTTTCTGTTTTCAGCGTTGAATCTTTATATTTATCTACAAAACGTAAATTCTGGCAAGTGTAAATACGAGTTTAACAAATATAAATAAAGCACAGAAGCGCTAGGGAATACACAGACAAACACATTGTTGTATTGATAAAAGTGAAAAGTTTCACATCAACACTCCTCCTGAAGGAAACATCATCGTTAACAAAATACAAATTGTTCCGGCAAAAAAAAAGAAAAAAAACGTTTCAGGAAAAAACATTTGCCGCTTCTATATGACTGCGTTTTTTCTATTTTTAATAATTTTGTTTCTGTGAAAGTGGGTACATAAGTATACTGTTCAGGCGCTATTGACTAAGACATAAGTAATTTTGGGCGCATACTTTCTGGTCAGTAGGGTATACTAAAAGAAAATAAACTTCACATTGTTAAATCGAAATAGTAAAGTTTAGGTAAAACGTTTGCGGGATGCACATGCAGATATTTCTATTTTACATGGATTGCAGTTACCTAATTATGTAAAAGCGCTGGCACCCGGCGCCATTTTTTCATGGCGTTTATTGTTCTGAATGGCGCTTGGTGCCAAAAGTGCGGGCGCTTTTACACGGTCAATTCAACCCACATGGCATGTCAGCAAACAGACCTAGAAAAGGCAGGTTTCAGCGGGGCAGGCCTGATACGCACATCTGCCCGATACGCACATTTGCCCGTTTTTTCACTTGACACTTTTTTAAGTGATTTTCAGATATGAGTGAAGTTAAAAACGCTGCGCAATGACATTAGTGAACTTTTTCACTTCACTCATATCTGAAAATCACTTAAAAAAGTGTCAAGTGAAAAAAACGGGCAAATGTGCGTATCAGTGCACCCCCGTTTCAGCTAGCAACGCATACAGTGGTGGATGATAAAAGCGGTGTATTCATTTATTTATCAATAGCTAGTGCACGTATACTTCGAGGACGGCACTCTATGCATTCATCTGAAGGAAACAGTCCATCATGTCTTCATCGTTAATCAAATCACGATTGTTCAAAAAAGAATTTACGCAACTCCGTTTTTTGTTTAAATTTTTTCCTTTTTTTTGTGTGAAAGTGCGTGCATAAGTATCCTGCAGACGCGTTATCGACCATAGTTGTTAAAACGTATTTACGTTTACTCAAAAAGTACGTATACTCGAGTACTGAGTAAATACGTTTACGTATACTTTGAAAAAAGTAGCTGTACTCGCTTTTACGTATACTTTTTGGAAGTACTCGAGTACAGAATACGTATTTCAGATAGTCTTTTTATAGGTACTTTCAAGGCATACATGGGAAAAAGGGGTAGAAAAAGCGAAAAATAGGAAAAAGTTGCTCAAATAGGCACATAACACATGTACTTGTGAATTTGAAGGTCACAATGGTCAAAAAATGTATGAAAATGTGTTATTTTGTGTGAAAATTGGGCCAAAATTTTTCAAAAATACGTTTTCTGGAGGGAAACGTATTTTATGTATGTTCACTCATGAGTAAAAGTAAAAAAATTTACTTTACGTTTTCTGTACTCAGGGGGTGAGTAAAAATAAATACTTTACGTTTACGTATACTTTGAAAAAAGTTCGGTACTTTTAACAACTCTGTTATCGACTAAGACATAGGTAAGTAATTTTGGACGCATATTTTGCCGTCGCCGAGTCAGATAAATTCTTTTACTATTTTCCGACAGAGAATAACCGAAACAATAATTTAGAACATTCAGTTCCGCTGAAGACAATTAAATCCTAGATACACGTAAATATATGAAATTATTTACCTGAGTGACCAGTGTCCACTCCAATAGAAGATAAAGAAATTCGCATTTCATTACACTTTTATTTAGAACTGCATGCATCATACGCATGGATATTTGAAGTAAATGGGTAATGTGCAGTGGACAAAGTGGCCCAGATATCGTCGAAATTTAATTTTCCCGACCAATTTTAAATCGGGTAACCCAATTTATTGTAAACTGCTGACAACTGAAATTTCCAAAACTGATAAATCTGTATTTAACACATTTGAGTTTGCCAGCATGAAATATGTTCGATCTTCATGAACAGCAGTTGACGAACACCGCATTCGGTCAACTCAAAAGCCTTTGAAAGAGATTAATTAGCTTTGGAAGTTTCCTAGGTATACTCGGCGTACATGATACTCTGCCCTCGCACTCATTTATGTCTCACGTTGGAAGCGTGCCAATGATGATAAAGCATGCCTTTTTTGTATAAAGATGAAAAAATTGCTGTTGTGAATAAGTTGACGTATACCGTTATAACAGGGATGACTTTTTCAGCTTTGTATGAAAATCGCATGCGTAAAAAAATTGTTGGCACATTTCCAGCGGGAACCACGCGTGCAGGGTGTAAAGTGACTGGAGTATAGTGAGCAGGGTTGGTTTTAGTAAAATTATTTTTACTAAAATTGTAGTAAAATTGTATAAAAATTGTATTTTATTTTAATTTTATTCTTACATTTTTCATTTTTTTTATTTTTTATTCTTAAATTTTCCATTTTATTTTTATTTTATTTTTATTTTTTATTTCAGATCGTGACCAGAATTGATTTTTGTAAAATTATTTTTACTAAAATTGAAGTAAAATTGTATAAAAATTGTATTTTATTTTAATTTTATTCTTCAATTTTCCATTAGTTTTTTATTCATTCTTCAATTTTCCATTTTATTTTTATTTTATTTTTATTTTTTTCTGAGATTTTGCCAACCCTGATAGTGAGTGTGTTCAGGGCCATTGTAGGAGTAAATAATCATTTTTCCCGTGTAATGCAATGTCATTTTGTCTGGGGCCCGAGTGGACACGCGACAAGAAAAGTGCTAAGTGACAAGGAAATAAAAAGTGACACGTAAAGTGACAAAAAAACTTACAAATGACAAGTATATTTGACACTGAAAATACTTGTCACTTGACTCACCACGTAACGTCAAGTTTTTAAATCACTTATCATTTGCCTGCTTGTGTAATCAACCACAAATTGGTAAAACAGCACAAAATTTCCGGAGATTGTGAATCGGGTTTCCCGAAGAATTTATCGGGAAAATCAAATGTCATCCCCCAGCGGCGATTTCACATCACAATTCGCCGCGCGCATATCTCAACTGATAATTTTAATTGCGAACGGCGGCGGAATTCAATGCGATTTTATGTTTGCGATTAATCACAACGGGTGGAATTAGGCCAGCGAAGTGACCAATGTCCACTCTGAATTTGAGTGCATCTGTGCCTGTGCGGTACTCTCTGTACAGTGTTGGGAAAAGGTATTTATTTTTTAAGAGCGTGTATACTCGGATACTGAGTGCCGTATTTCTTCGAATAGAATGGCGGGTCTCCAAAAGCAAGCAAAAGCTAAAAAAAGGGCGGGTCAAAATACCACGAAAAAATAAAAGGGCACCCTAGGAGTAGAATATTTAACAAAGTGTAAAATATCGTATATTTTTTGGGAAGGATTTTAGTAAATGCAAGGTAATTTTCCATGCTGATACACTATACATTCTGGTGAAAATCATGAACTTTTAACATTTCAATGAAAGCGAACAATTCTTCAAGGAAAATGTCGTAAAAAACATTTCTTTTTATGCTTTTATAAGCATAACAATGAGTACATTGAAAAAAAGTCAAAATTTTTATTTGTGCATTTCTCTAAAAAGTATTTTAAAGTGTAAGTAACACCGTTTATATTGAATTTTTAGTATTTCGGCAGTTAATAAATTCAGAATACTTTATACACTTACATCAACATTCCAGTACTGTACTTTTAACAACTCTAGCCTAGTATCACTAGGATATGTAGTAGATATAACTGATGCATAAAAATGTACAGTAATATTCTAAAGTGAAGTGAATTTATTACTACAACAAGAATAAGAATTCCTCAGACCCAAAATTTCGGATCAAATACACACTTTCAAAGTCTTAGTTACTTATAAAGAAGAAGATTAGCGAAATGGCTTATAAAAATCGAAAATTCAATCAAAATCCGGAAAACGGAAATTCTCAAAGTCGCAGCGGGGCATGAGTAAAATCTATCAAATGCACACGTCCCAACATATCAGATTTACTTACTGGAAGCGGAACACTTACACGGTGGTTCACGATTGATAAACAAATTTATTTCGAGGATTTGCATGCATGGTACAAGGCGAGGTTTCCCTAACTCATTCTGTTAGCATTAAAAATTCTTGGGAGATTTTGAATATAAGAGAATTAAATAAATAAAATTTTATTTTCTGGACTTCATGGAGAGATTTCCAGTTTTTTTCTTTGTCAGAAATTTCCTGGGGTTCTACCATATTACCTCGAAATACCTCCATGGGGGGTTTATTATTTCGCCAGCAAAATGTGAGGGGGGTTAATTCTAGGGGGCTTATTGGACGAGGGATTATTATTTCGTCAGAAATTTTCACAAAGGACAATAGTAAAGATTATGCCTAGGGTTGGGACGATATGACTTTTCGATATCGATATTCGATATTCGATATTTTTTTCTGAAACTCGATATTCGATATCGATACGATATGGACCCTCGATATCGATATTCGATATTCGATATTTAAAAATGCTCGATATTCAATATCGATATTTCGATATTTTCGATATTTCGATATTTTGCTTTTGGTATAGCAGGGCGTATCTCATTTGGCATATTGCATTTCCATTTGATCACAAACCCAACTGATCATCTCTACTGAAAAGTAGATGATACAAATTTAAATGGCACACAATGATCAAAATGAGAAAATGATTTAAAAATGTGACAGATGTGGTAAGGAAAAGGTGCCAGTCCCATTTATAGGTGCCATGGCATGGTGCCATTGATGTTTCCATGGTGTAAGTAGCTATTAAACATACATATACTCTTATGTGAACATCTGAGAGAGCATTTGCACAAAATTTGATGCTGCCGCAAGTGCTGAAACAAAAATACCTGTCATGTGAGAACAAAGTGCGCGCTTGCGCGCAAAATTTGTAAAAATTGCTTATGAAATCGCCTTCTAATAGTGTCATTCCTGGCTTATTTGAAGTCAGGCCCAGGGAGTATAGAATATCGAAAAAATGGTCGATATTCAATATCGATATTCGATATTTTTTCAAAATTTTCGATATCGATATTCGATATTCGATATGAAAAAATAGTTGATATCCGATATTCGATATTCGATACGATATATCGTCCCAACCCTAATTACGCCTTTACATAACTAAAACTGGTAATATATTTATGTGCCCAACCAGGTTAAATTTATATGTGTATACCTATATATCCACACAAAGTAGTGTATGTGGAGCTTTGAAGTGATGCTAATTTGCAGCAATTAATACATCATGTACATTACATACATTATGTACAATATTCCAGATGGGGCTATTTCAGGGGGCGTCTATTTTTTCCTCAGCTCACTCAGACTTGGGTGTATTTTGAGGGGGGTAATTGAAGGGGGTATAATTTAAGGTAATACAGTATTCATTAATATTTTTTTAATCACCAAAAACATTTTGGGAAATCATAGTTTGAAAAATAAGAGAAAAATGACATTTCTACATCAGTTTTTACTAAAGAAATAATTTTATTCGTGAGGGATTTAAATTTTTTTATCTGATTATGTTTTATGACAAATCTCCTACTTTTGGATGTTACATAGCTCTGGTGATCAACCCACAATGTATAAAATGTTAATTGGCTAAACGCCACTAAAAATTGCCCTTCATTTTGAGTCACCCTGCAAAATGTTGTAGTAAAGTACACAAATACTATTGCCAACATTGACACTGGAGGCAGGGAATACTCTTCTGGGAGAAATTGGGGAACTCTCAGTTTGAATGCAGATAAGATAAAGTCCACTGCGCAAATATTATGTGGGGTCATGGAACGAAACTCATGGTATCTGAGTTTCATGCGAGTGTAAATATACTTAGGGAAAATTCAAATTTTGTCAATTTTTTTGACAAAACAAAGAAAGTGTGACAGTGAAAAGAAGGGATAAGAGAGTAGTTAATAGGGTGCTCTGCCCATATTTACTAAAAACCCAGCTTCGAATGTATTTGATTTGACCACCATGAGTTTTTTTAAATCTTCCTCAACTAAAGTTGACAGACACCTCATTCTGGTCAACTCAAATGCGTTCAACGCTGATTTACGCGTTTGTAAATACCAAAATTCCGTTGGAAACCAATGAACAGAGCGTCAATGTGTAAAAATTTGACGCGATGGCATCAGAAATTGTGCCCCGCGCTGAGTCACTAAGAATATTTGGAAAGCGAGCCACAAAATCCCCAAAGATGATTATGCAAACTTTTGTTACATAGATATACCTACCTACAATATTTTACATTGATAATAAGCTCGACATAAAATGGCGCCAAACGCCAGGTATTTAGATATTTACAATGTACAACTTTTTTATTATTACTGCATCAATATTTGTAATTATTATCTCGAGCAGGGTTGGTTTTATAAAAATCATTTGTATACAAATTGTATAAAAATTGTATAAAAATGTATTTTATTTTTATTTTATTCTTGTTTCATTTTATTTTATTTTATTTTATTCCAAAATAATAATAATAAAATAATAAAATGGACCATTTTACAAAAATTTTACAAAAATTTTACAGAAATTTTACAAAAAATCAGAATCTTGCATGCAAGGTCAGAAAAATGTGATAATTAGACCTAAACATGAAAAACGTGTGACAAATTTTTCCATTACTTTGCAAAAGTTGCCTGCAGTAGGTATTGTTAGCTAGTTGCAAGTGTTAAGTTACAATTATCAATAAGAATGGTTTGCATTTTCAGTAGAAGGATTACTGGAGTGTACTGGGCACATTTGTAAAAAACATCATGCAAAGTGTCAATTGTCATGACAAATGTAGTAAAGAGTCAATTGGTATCTCAAATGTCAAGCAAAGTATAATTGTCATGACAAATGTTGTGCAGAGTGTAAATTGTGTATCTGAATCTTATGTTTTGGTATCGAACCTTATATTTTGGTATCCAAATGTTCACATAAGATTTGGTTACAAAAACAACAAGATTTGGATACAAAAGATAAGATTTGGATACAATTTGCTTTACAGTTTCCACTTTAATTTATATTTGTCATGACAATTGACACTATACTCAACATTTTCATGAAAATTGACACTTTCCATTCCATTTCATATGACATTTTGACACTTTACATGGCTTGGGACTGCCCCAGCTCCGCGAATGAACAGGTTGAACTATGAACAACAGAAAAAAATTTACAAAAAATATGCATTTTTATACAATTTTTACAAAAATATGAATTTGTATACAATTTTACAAATTTTTTTACAAAAATTCGAATTTTTATACAATTTTTATTTTTATTTTGAAATTTTCCATTTTATTTTATTTCATTTTATTCTTCAATTTTCCATTTTATTTTTATTTTATTTTTATTCTTTTCTGCGATTTTGCCAACCCTGATCTCGAGCTGTAAAAAACACCGGTATTTTTGAAAATATTACTGGGTTGGTGGTTTGCATTAATTTATGTACATTTATTAATATATTTATCTATATTTACAACATAAATACATCGGTATGTAGATCAATGCGAAGTTTCTACAATTTCATATGAATACAAATTCTTGCATGACGATAAAAAATTGATTAGGACATGAACCATTTCGTAGAGTAACCTGACAAAATGTCATAGATGGGTATTTACAAAAAAATAGTGGGTGGTGAACACAAACCTAAAGATCACTATATCAGCCAAATAATGCAAAATCAAATGTACCGTATTTACTGCTAAACTCACCCTCTTGAATAATACCCCCTTGAATAATTCAGACCGCCCCTGAATAGTCTCCCCGTCGAAAAAAGTTTGACGAAAGAATAAATCCCCGGGGTTATTCGAGTAAATACGGTAGGCACACCCAAATTCAAATTTCTTACTTCCGACTAGGGTGTCAAAAAATTTTTTTTACGGAAAACGGAAACGGAAACGGAAAAATTTTTTCAGCGGCCGGAAAACGGAACGGAAAACGGAAAAAAAATTGCACTTGGCGGAAAACGGAAACGGAAACGGAAAAAAATTTTCAGCGGCCGGAAAACGGAAAAAGAGGCCGGAAAAACGGAAACGGAAAAATCAAATTTGCATGGAAATGGAAAAACTTGCTGAAATTTTGCCGGAAAACGGGTAAAATTTGCTGAAATTTTGCTGGAAGTGGAAAAAATTTGCAGTAATTTTGCTGGAAACAGAAAATTTTTCACATCATTGACAATCTGCATGAATTTTTACCAGTTTGGCTGATCAGAAAACAGAAAGTTGAGCCAGAAAAAGGTAAAATGAGCCTGAAAAATGGAAAATTGAGGCGGAAAATGGAAAAAAGGTGGAAAAACTGGAAATTGAGGCGGAAAACGGAAAAAAGGCGGAAAAACTGAAAATTTAGCCGGAAAACGGAAAATGAGCCGGAAAAACGGAAACGGAAAAAAAAGTTGCCGGAAAACGGAACGGAAAACGGAAAAAAAATTTCGGCAGCCGGAAAACGGAACGGAAAACGGAAAAAATTTGCCTGCGGAAAACGGAAACGGAAAACGGAAAACGGAAATTTGACACCCTACTTCCGACACGTTTACATAAATTCATAACAGTGTACCTCAATTGAAAAATTGTCTTTCGGGTAGCCCTATTAATTAAAAATGGCAAAAACCGCTGCCTGTATAATCTGGTTCTGATCTGAATTACTGCTATTTTTCAACATTAAGCAGTTACCGTATTTCTTTAATACAACGGCGTAGGGTTGGGACGATATGACTTTTCGATATCGATATTCGATATTCGATATTTTTTTCTGAAACTCGATATTCGATATCGATACGATATTGACCCTCGATATTCGATATCGATATTCGATATGAAAATATGCTCGATATTCGATATCGATATTTCGATATTTTCGATATTTCGATATTTTCATGCAAGGGAGCATATTGTATTTCCATTTGGTCACAAACATGGTTGATCATCTTTTTAAATGAGTCTCACAACAGTCAAAATGAAAAGATGAAATAAGAACAGGGTGAATCCAATTAAATCAGGTGAAAAATTATTCTGCACACATTTACATTTTATACTTGTAACTAGGGGTGGCTGGTTTTTTGCATTTTAAAATGTTGTTGTTAAAAAAGAATTTCTCAGCCACATTTTGGTGAAATTGTTTCCTTGTGATGCAGTCTCCTTTGTTAATAGCTTGTATTTTGTTAGTGCAGTTGTTAGTTGTTACTTTGTGCATTCAAAAGCATACACATGTTATGGCTGCAGCGTCCACTTTTTGTTGGCTTCACCCATTTTTATGGGATCAAAAATAGGTCAAAATCAATATCATAATATCGAAAAATATCGAAAAAATGGTCGATATTCGATATCGATATTCGATATTTTTTCAAAATTTTCGATATCGATATTCGATATTCGATATGAAAAAATGGTCGATATCCGATATTCGATATTCGATACGATATATCGTCCCAACCCTACAACGGCGTACTTTCAGTAGAAAGGCACCCTCAATAGAACGGCAGGTTTGGGCACGTTTTTGCACTCACGAAAACAGTAGAACGGCGCTCTTCTATTGAAACAAATATGGTAATCATTTCTGATATCGGAATTTGGCTGCAGGTGCCAGTTCCGCTAGTGGAGAAGTGAGAAGTAAAATGACAAAAGCGAAGTAAAACGGCAAAAGCGAAGTAAAATGAGGAAATTTGACAAAAGCTAAGTAAAACGAGAAGTAGTTTTACTTCGCTTTTGCCGTTTTATTAGGGTGTAAACTAAGTTTCTTATATTTTTTTGCGATTTTTTGGGATTATTCTTTGCGAATGATCCAAATTGGCCCAGAAATGGCCAAGTTATTAAACTTCAAAGTCAATGTGCAGATCATCCATGGAAAATGACCACCATTTTATAGACCCCCTTATCTCGGGACTGGGGGATTATTCGAGCAAACCAAAACAATTCGACGTAGCCCAGACCCCAAACCCCCAACATGCTGAAAGGGCATCAAAATCGGCCAATGTACAACAAAATGGGACGCAGAAATGTCCATTTCTATGAGATCGCAAAAATATATAAGAAACTTAGTTTACAGCCTGATACTTCGCTTTTGTCATTTTACTTCTCACTTCACCAATAGCGGAACCGGCCCCAGGGCTACCGGGTGAGAAATTAACCCGATCGATTTAAAACCTACAGGGATGGCCAAAAATGGAAAATATAAATTGTATTCTGAAATTATAATGATCGTAAAGCTATACTATACTCTATGCGAGACTACAAGGGAACAAAAGGCAAGAAGAACTATGAATATTTATGTACAACAATCACATCACAAAAACAGAGGCAAATTAAATGTTGTACACGCATTTGTTTTTAAATTTCACTCGGTACCTGGTAAAATTTTCACCGCAAAAACTGTGATAAATTATGACAATAATTCAAAATATTGTGCACACTAATTGATCACTTAAAAATATAACAAAAAACCGATAGAGCATATCATGCAATTTTTTTTCATATACTATACATTTTTATATATTTTTAGCGCAGCTGGACAAGTGACCATAAAATTGGTAAAGGATAAATAAAGTTTTACTGGCAACTCATGTGACAAGTAAACTGACAAGTGATAAGAATTTGCAAAGAATTTTCATTATCATTGCGCTTATCACTTATCCATATGGCAGAAATGTCATCAGGGACCAGATTTCTCCCTACATATTTGTAGGGCATGCCGCTAGGCGACCATTTTTAACGTTCCGCCAGGTCGACGCACGTGCACTGAGAGCAAGGCAGTTCGTGAAATACACGAAATTTGGCCTTAACGTCGCCCATATTTCAATACGATGTATTTCACTTAGATTTAGACCTAAATCACGATTTCGCCATTTCTTGGCAGTGCGCCATCTCTTTCTTTTTTTCTACGTAAAATCTACGAAATCTACGTAAAATACATCATTTTGCAGTATCGTCAAACTTTGGTGTATTTCACGAACTGCGTTGCTATAGGTGCATTTGCACGACCTGGCTGTACGTTGAACATTTGTCGCGCATGGCGGCATGCCCTACAAATCTGTAGGGAGTACTAAATCTGGCGCCAGGTGCCACTACCACACCGTGTAAATGTCAAATGTCATACAAAATGTTGAAAGTCGCGTGAAAAGTCATGACTGATGTCAAATATCATGAAAGTATCAATACTCACGTATTTCAAATGTCAAACACCATGAAGGTGTCTAAAATCAGGTAAAACGTCAAATCACCGGTAAAAATTATTCCAGGTTGTCATAACATGACTTTAAACACTTGATGGCATTTTACATGGTCTGGAAGTGCCCCCAGCGAATCTCCCAATCAGACCAAATCGACCTTCACAAACTGGGCGTACACGAGCGTGTCGTGCGGCAGCGTCATGAAATGATAGGCGGCCCTCCTGTAGCCCTTGAAATGCCTGTGCCACAGTCGCTTCTCATCGGCTATGATCGCGTCGTGGCCCAGCTCGGAGCCCGCGCCGAACACGGTCATCAGGAAACGATTCGGCCTGGGGTGGGCGTCTTTTTGTAGAAATTTAAATATCTGGGGGTCAATTTTTTCGCCGTGGCAATTATTTTTTATCATGGTGATTAAATTGGAAAATGAAATTACTGTGCACTTTTTTTTCTGGTTATCACTGGAATTATGCTATGGATCTTCTGAACAAACCATTCCATCATGAAATTATCATTGATTAAACAATGATTTCAGGCATGAAGCATAATATGTTGGTTGTAAACACCTGCCCACCCAAGTCTGGCACCCAATTTTTGATTTCACTTCAGACGCCCTACCTCCTTGGCTGTGGGCAGGGTTGAAAGCCAATAATTGGGTGGTATATCGGTGTAACCCCCCTCTTCTCTTCATGAATTGAAGGGGCTCTGGCGACTCACTACAGGGTGGGTTGCCATATATGTCAAAAAAATTTGTGGCGTTTTTGTAGTCCTAGCCAGGTCCGGCCCCCACTTGATTTCTTTTACTGTGGTTTGGAAAACGGGCGCCCGGCGCTGATTGTGCCACAAGCAAAGGGAACAATGCGTGGCACCCTGAAATGGCGCTAACGCCATTCCATCACTAATCTTGAGACCTCCCCCCTCCCTAACCAGCAGACAATTTTTTTGCAAATTCTAATATGAAAGTTGTAACAATTTTTGTTCCTGTAATGACATCATTATGATGTCATAAGATTCACTCCAAGTAAATTTTCTTATGGGGGCATTTTAGAGGTTATGTTTTTTCACAACTTTAAACCCTCCTCTATGAAAAATCCCAAACCACTGTGTCAAGTGTGTAAACAAATAAAAGTGAAAAGTGAATTTTCAAATTTGCAAAATTATATTTTTTGTCTGCTGCTTAGTGGGAGGCCACAAGATTAGTGATGGAATGGCGCCGGCACTATTTGAGGGTGCAAAAGTGTGCCACGCCATGGTGCCCTGTCCCTGTGGTACAATTGGTGCCTGGCGTCCCTTTTTCAAACCATAATATAACAAATAAAGTGGGGGCTGGACCTGGGTGGGACAGTGGAAACGCCACAAATTTTTTGACATATACAGCAACCCACCCTGTAGCAAGTCGCCATGGCCCCTTCCTTTCATGGTGAGTAGAGGGGGGTTACACCTAAATATATAAATACCACCTAATTATTAGAGCTTTCCACCCTGCCCACGGCTGGAGATAGGGCATCCGATATGAAATATAAAATAGGGGGCCGGACTTGGGTGGGCAGGTGTTTATTACTTGGGTGTTGTTGGTTGGTTGTACTCCTCACTTTTTTGCGATGGCGCGTAGGCGCCTTAGACACGGGCGGTATACTCCGCGGACTGACCACTAAACATTTTTCTGAAGGAAACACTCCATCATGACGTCATCGTTTATTGAATAAAAACTGTTCCAGCGAAAAAAGCTTCGGGAAAAAAACCTTTGTCGCTTGCAGGCGACTCCGCCTTTTCCTTTTTTAATTTTTTTTGTGAAGTACGTACATAAGCGTCGTGCTCGCGGCTATCGACAAAGACATACCGTATATTCTAAGTACCGTAATTCACTGATTTAGGGTGCATACCGTAAATTCTCTAATAATACGACAGTCGTATTATTATTTTCAGCACATTTTTAGGTGTCGTACTATTAGAGATGTCGCATTAATAGAGAGTGTCGTATTATATTTTTCATCAAATCAACAACTTCATTGTGCATATAACTCAAACGTGAGCATGACATAGTGAAGCAATAAACATCAACAATCGCCCATTAAATCGCCATTAAACATCAACATCAACAAAACAATTGTCCAAAAGCGCGGAATCCACGGCTTCCGCAGATTGCGACATCATTACGCTGTTTTTTATTTTTTTCTCGGGTGTCGCACTATTGAAGAGTGTCGTATTATTGGAGAGTGTCGCGTTATTCTCACACAACGTGCCCAAACCTGTCGCACTATTAGAGATGTCGTATTATTAGAGACCTGTCGCCGAATTAGAGAATTTACGGTACTTTGCTGTCGGCCGAGTATAAGTAAATATATGCGGATGCAGTGCTCTCCGTGGGGTATTCCACATTTCTCGTCTTGTATCGTCACTCATCCACTTGCACAGTGCACCCAAGCAAAAAGAACTCCCCAAACCGACCGGAAACACCTCAAAACCTTGACTGTCTGTTCATAAAGTCCCCGGGGGCCCAAATCTGCATTCGTCTCGTAACTGACATAACTAAAGCCACTTTCTGGGGACCCTCCCAGAAGCTGCAAATTGCCCTGTAAAATGTCAAATGACATGCGAAGTGTCACAAGTCACAGACAAATGAATGCCTTGTAATAAATATGTAGAATTCAGTCAAACACCCCCATCTTACATTTTCTAGGGCATTTTGCATGAATTTAAACACTTCGCATGACATTTGACATTTTACAGGACATTTTACAAAGTATGGAAGTGGCACCGGGCGTCACGTGAATGGTCGCGTAAAATTGGTCTGTGCCTTCCAAATCATTATGGCATCCATTTTTCGTTTTTGTAGGGAGTAGGGCATTTAGGGAGTAGCCGCAGGGCGAAAATAGATGCGCATCGATTAGAGTCCCCGGGGGGAGAAGCTGGTCGATGCCTGACAACTGCGGGGGGATATTCTAGTGTAATTATGTCATTATATCATTTGTACGTTTATTGGTCCTACACACTAGTTGGCAAGGACACCAAATGTCTACTGGTTCCCATCCCAATTCGAAGCTTGCTCACAAGCAACACTACGCATTATTGTATACGCGTATACCGAATATCTCCTCGAATAAAAAGTGCCCTTTATAAAGTGATGATATTCCTTGAATAAAGACAAAATATGATGCAAAAAACTTTCACATCATCTACATGGGTCCACATTGCCGCCGGGTAGACATGTTCGCCCGGTCTAAAATTTACATGACCAGCGGGTTTACCTAATTACATGGCCAGGGAGCATACGTCGAAATAACCCCCCCTCGAGCGCAGTGCAGCGCGAATAATACAGTCAACACACCACTCCAATTGAGGCATCTAGTTCCGAATGTCGGTATCTCCATCATTTTAGGTTTTTCCAAAATTGCATTTGAAAACTCAAAGTTGGCCCGAGCGGGCAACTTTAAAGTGACAAGTCTTGCCCAAGACTTTTTGAAAAGCTTATGAAATTGTCTACATTTTCCATATTTTCGTCCCGGGGGCCGACGTATGTAGCTGGAGTTATGATGATTTGATTGACAGCAGGTCAGCAGATTCAGTGGAGATACCCTGTTTCGAGTTATTTTTTTTAGGAAAAATCACTCGAAACAGGGTATCTCCACTTAGTAAACTGCGTTCGGATCAAGTCCGGCAGTCACTTTTTGAACGGACTTCTGACGCTACAACTCACGCTATGGGGGGAGTTAAGAGCTGAAATTTGGGGGGAATATAGCCGACATTCCCCCCCTACTATATACCAACGCAGATGCGACGGCGACCCGTTTTAGTGTGGGTCGCCGTATATGCAAAAACAATTGTGCGGTTTTCGCTGTCCGCATCAAGTCCGGCACCCACTGGTTCTCCACCACTTTGGGTGCAGTAACTCCAGATACACGAACAGGATGAGTCTAAAACTTGGGGGGATCAACGGTGACATCCACCGCTTAATGTACACAGGATGGCGAGCGCCACTGACACACAATAAGTGCCGCTCGCTGCGTATCTTGCGTTTTTTACAGAGGCACTGTCTACATCCAGACTGTTCGGCACTCCTGGATTTTCATGGAAGAAAAATCGTTCATTTTACACAATATTTACAGTAAACTGTACGCTTTTGTAAGTTTTACAATCCTACAGTACCATACCATACTGTACAATGTGGCAAAAGATCGTGTCTAGTGTTAACTTATGACATCCCTTGAGTTGCATACTAAAAATACACTTAAAATCGATTTTTTGTTAGACACTTAAAAAGTTGGTTTAGGATGCCCTCTAGGGGATAGGTTAAGGTATAAAGTTGTGTAAAAGACCTTACCTCAAAAATGCCCTGCTAAAGAATTTTGATGGGGGTTAACGTGATGATGTCACCTATGACATTATTGTGGTACAAATCTCTACTGCTATGATGTCATAGGTGATGTCATCACATTGACCCCCATTAAAATTCTTTAGCAGGGCATTTTTGCACTAAGGTCTTTTACACAACTTTATACCTTAAACTATCTCCAAGAGGGCATCCTAAACCAACTTTTAAAGTGTCTGACAAAAAATCGATTTTAAGTGTATTTTAAGTATGCAACTCAAGGGAGGTCAGAAGTTCTGTTGATCAGCAATGAACAGGAAATTTCGCTGCATTCTACAGCATGGTAAGGTACTGCAGAATCGTAAAACAAACAAAAAACTCTACTGTAAATATCATCATAACAGTATGGTATTTAAATTTTACATTATCATATCTACTGTAAATTCAAATACCCATCCATCAATTGTGCAGGTAGGAACGATTCAGTGACGCTGGACGTCAAGAACGGCAGAATTAACTCTAGTCGCTGATTTAACTCAAGTATCACTTGACTTATTCTGAAAAATGTTTTGGGGTGCCGGACCGGATGCGGACAGTGCGTCTGTAAAAAACGCAAGATACGCCGCGAGCGGCACTTATTGTGTGTCAGTGGCGCTCGCCATCCTGTGTACATCAAGCGGTGGATGTCACCGTTGATCCCCCCAAGTTTTAGACTCATCCTGTTCGTGTATCTGGAGTTACTGCACCCAAAGTGGTAGAGAACCAGTGGGTGCCAGACTTGATGCGGACAGCGAAAACTGCACAATTTTTTTTTGCATATACGGCGACCCACACTAAAACGGGACGCCGTCGCATCTGCGTTGGTATATAGTAGGGGGGGAATGTCGGCTATATTCCCCCCAAATGTCAGCTTTTAATTCCCCCCATAGCGTGAGTTGTAGCGTCAGAAGTCCGTTCAAAAAGTGACTGCCGGACTTGATCCGAACGCAGTTTACATAGGACTGCTGGTCGGTGGTGGTGCACCCTCTTGGAGTCAATGGTGCCACTCCTTCAGAATGGCCCCACTTGAGAGTAAAATTTGAGTGGAGATACCCTGTTTCGGACAAAGATTTTTTGGAGATACCCTGTTTCGGACAAAGATTTTTTTGGAGATACCCAGTTTCGGATGATTTTTTTCAAAACTGAATTGGAATTCTATACCGTAATTCGGATGATTTTTTTCTGTTTTGTATGGGAATTTGGACGGATTGCTTCAAATCTATACAGTAATTCGGATGATTTTTTTCCGTTGGTGGAGATACCCAGTATCGAGTGAAATTTTTGGTGGCTCTTTTTGGAGATACCCTGTTTCGAGTGAATTTTTTCCAATTTGAGGGTGAAGATACCCTGTTTCGGATGATTTTTTTGATTTTTCTAAAAATCGGCATATAGGTAGATATCTCGGGAACGGTACAAGATATTGAGAAAATTCTTTTGCGATCATGAAGAAATAAGTGCACGTATCACAGATCCGCACTTAACTCATTTTTTTCCACTTTGGTCTTTACCGACATTCGGAACTAGATGACTCAATTGACTTCGCTTGAAAATGCCATATTTCACCATAAAAAGCAAAAGCCCGAGAACCCCCCCACCCAGGCTTGCATCTCCCAATGTCGGTGTGTGAATTATTGTGTGAATTTGGGAGAGTGTGAAAAATCTACTTTTGTCGGGCACTGTTCCTTGCATTTGTTTATATGCGTCGGAAATTCACACACTAATAAATGTCGGTAATTATTGCACGTGTGAAAAAAACTAGGTTCACGTAGGGGTCAAATAAATGCACAGACGCATACGCGTCCAATTTGTTTATGTGTGAATGTCGGGTGCTTGGACCGCGTGTGAAAAAATCGTGTGTGAATTGCCCGATCACTTTAAGTCCTTTTTACTGTGTGAATGTGTGAATTTCAGATATTTTTTTAATTCATTATGTGTGACGAATTTTTTTATTTTGATATGACCACATTAATAAAAATTTTTTTTGCAAATTTTTGGCATTGCGGAAACACAATGACTTTTTACACGAAATTTTAGCAAAACATATGTTCAAACTTCAATCTATCAATGTCTATATTGGGCTTGAGATTTGCATGTTTGGTTTATTGGTGTGAAAAAGCTGGCAGGGTGTCCAAAAACAGGGCGCCGACTTTTTTCACACCAATACAACAAACTGCAAATTTTAGGCTGTAAACAAAATTCGGTAAAGAAGTCTATCTACCGTATTACCTCGAAATACCCCCAGGGGGTTTATTATTTCGCCAGCAAAATTTGAGGGGGGGATAATTTGAGGGGGGGATAATTCGAGGGGGGGGGGGATAATTCGAGGGGGGGGGGGTTAATTCGAGGGGGGGGGGTCTATTATTTCGCCAGAAATTTTCGGAAATTCCCCATACGCAAAGGTAGAAAAATCGACCAATTACATAGATGTATATGTGTTTATAGGCATATATAACTGTATATACACATATACCCTTCCCTAATGTCACTTAATCATCAGTTTTAACGTGTGTTCTGCATTGTACATATCACAAACTGCGGTATTTGTCATGCACGTTCTCTGTACACTCAATTGTAGGGGGGGTATTTCGAGGGGGGGGGGTTTATTATTTCCTCAGCTGAATTTTAGGGTGGGTATTTCGAGGGGGGGTTAATTCAAGGGGGGGTTAATTCGAGGTAATACGGTATATACTATCTATCTATCTACCTAATATCTATACCAATATCTATATCGATTGCTACGCGCTGCAGCTGGCGTTTGACATCGCCACCCTTCGATGCTCTACCTAACTACCTAATATCTTCATGGGGGGGGGCAATCAAGGGCCCCTTCGGACACGTCGTATCGCACGACGTGTCCGAAAGGGCCCTGAATTGCCCCCCCCCACATATGGATATCATGGATTGATCGATCGCCAGACCAGACCGACAAGACAAGCAGGGCGTCCAGGAGTACGCAGACCGCGCAACTAACATCACTGTTTTTACATTTCTGTATAGATGTCACATAAGTTACATTTACGTTTTTACTAAAGCATTTGTCAAACGATATACATTACATGAGAATTTATTCAATATCATCCAAAATTTTGCAAAAGTATCTTTTATAATAAAACCCGCAGTGATAAATCTATACAACTATACATATATATATATATATATATGTGCGTAACGTGCTGTATTTCCACGAAATACCACCAACCAACCAGCCTGCACTGCAGCCACCACACAACAGGGGCCATTTCCGCAAATTGAGAAGAGAATTGGCAAAAATTAAGTAAAAAAGTGGGTGGCCACTGTCGCATGATATTTATTCCAGCAATTGATTCAAATGGCCATATTGGCGGAACTGGCCCCTGTCCACATAAAAATTCAACCACAAAATTTCCAATGGGGGTAGTTCTTCTTGGAAATACTGTATCTTTTTACTACGTCTATGAGAATATCTGTGTGAGTAGGGATCAAACGGTATCGACAATTCTGGGTAATCGGTTCGTTCCTTCAAATATCCAAATCCCATGGCCCAAATCACCATCCCAAAATAATGTCCAAAAATTACACCGATCCCGTGACATCAATTTCAATTGCTCCAAAAAGCCAACCATTGGCCAGAAATGCCTATCCTGTTTGAACCCTACATACATATGACTATATGAGTATGTAAAATGTGATTTTATAAAGAGCACTATATTTATATGTATCACTGCTGCTAAATATACATACCGTATTTTTTCTAATATAAAGGTTGTGTATCCAATACAAGGTACATTTTTTACGACTAATTTAGGCCATTACATCAATAGAAGGGCAGGTAAAAAATTTATGAAAATATAGAAAAGGGCCCTATCTATTAGAAGAAATACCGTATTAATCTATCCAGTCCAGGGACATAGTCAGGATTCTTGATCGTGGGAGGGGGGTTCCGCATTAGTAATCCATATGTAAAAATATTTGGATAATTACCAGTTTAACTGAGAAAACCCAGTATATCAACTTGAAATTCAATACTTGAAATAAAATCAACACCAAAAAGTACTTAGGTCAGATGGCAACTTTTTGCCACATTTCATGGGGATGGGGGGGGGGGTTGGCGTACCTCCTGACTACGTCCTTGAATCTACCCATATCAAAGCAAAAAATCTCTAGGTAAAAAATAAACTTTCTAAAATCAACACAATTGACATACACAACAGACAACAGAGGTACTTAGAATAGATTGACAGGAAGCTCATTGTGATAATGATCGCTTGTTAAAGATGGTAATCCGTATGTAAAACATTTTAATACTTACCAGAAAATTAACTGGTTTTGAAAAAAACACCATTGTATCAGCTTGAATGAAACCACCATTTGAGTGAGTGAAAAACCACCGTCAAAACTTTTTCCCACCCATTCACAATTTAATACGGATTACAATCAATACAAAAACGAAAACAAAAAACAACGTTTTTTTCAAAAATACCCGACATTCAGTGCGATTTAAAAAAACACAAGAGCGCAGTTTTTAAAAACAAAATGGATAAAAAAGCAAAAAAGCACACATTTTTGGGGATAATACCTGATATTCCATGAGATTGTATTTCAAACAAAAACATGTGCATTTAAAAACAAACACAGGCAAGAGGCAACACATCAATTATCATTCCATAGGCTTGTTAGAGATGGTAATCCGTATTTAAAATAATTTAATACGTACCGCAAATTTTACTAGTAATGAAAAACCACCATTGTCTCAGCTTGAATGAACCACCCCCCCCCCCCGTTCGAGTCAGTGAAATACCACCATCAACACTTTTTCCACCCATTCTCATCTAAATACGGATTACAATCAATATAAAACAAAACAACTCAATTTTTTCAAAAATACCCGACATTCAGTGAGAAAAAAACACACAACAGCGCAGTTTTGAAAAACAAAATGGACCAAAAAGCACACATTTTTGAGAGGTAAAACCCGATATTCTGAGATTGCATTTCAAACAAAAACAAGTGCATTTAAAAACAAAAACAGACAACACATCAATTATCACTCAGAAAGAAAATTTGTGAAAGATTGCTGTGTAAACTTAGTAACCCATATGGAAAAATAATTTGAGTCCATGCATCTTTCTTTAGCTTATGTATGCTAATATTCTGTTGTATTTTTGTATTCTTACGTTTTCATCAAAATGGGGGAGTTATTCGAGAGCAGGGACGTATCCAGGATTTTTGAGCGGGGGGGGCTACTTGTTTACGTAGCCCGACAAGGGGGTGAGGCTCACCCCCCCTAAAATTTTAGCTACATAGTGTCGGAATGGCGCCATGGAACGCTGTGTATTTATGTAAATCACGTGGAGCAAATCTGATGATAATACCTTACATCTGGTGAAGAATGCGCGCTTGCGCGCAAAAATTTTTACGCTGACGTTGAAAAACTCGCATTTTGCGGTCACTTTCTGGTCTCGCCCCGGGAAGGGGGGGCTGCAGCTCCCCCCGCCCCCCTGGATACGGCCCTGTTCGAGGGGGGTTATTTTTCCTCGCCTCGCCAACATGGGGGGTATTCAAAGGGGGGGAGGGGTTATTCGAGGATCTGCGGTAAACACCCCAGTATGTCAACTTGAAATTGAATAATACCCCAGCCCAACTGTTCCACCTAAAAAATTCTTTCTGAATTACTCGATCAAATACAGTATTCAAGTTACATTTAAAAAGACTTGAAAATGGATTACTATCAATACCAAAGGCGATTACAAACTGAATCGGAAAGACAAAACGAAAAGCACCTACATCTACTGTACCATTGGCGCCACATACGCTGGATGTCAACTGAATTTGTGTCAACTAAATTTTAGTGAATTGTGATAGAGCAGTTAATTTTACACAATGACATTAAATTGTCTGTTCCTATCAAGTGTGATGTTCTTGATAATTTTTTATGTTATTAAGTTGACATTGAGTTGACACAAATTTGCGGTGTCAACTAGCATGTGTGGGCCCATTAAGAAAAAGTACACAAGACATTAGCAAAAAGAATAAACAACACACACACACATATATATATATATATTCATAGGATATATACAGCACAGTAGTAGTTGATTGATGACTAATCTTCTACAACAACAATCAACTACTACGATAGGGATAACTGGCTTTTTTAAGCATTTCTAAGTCTAGAACAAAATCATCTAAAAATGACGGACAGGATTGTTGCTCAGTATTCACACCAACTAGCACACACTTACCAAATGTAAATTTTGACATTTTTGCACACAAAACGCCAGTTTTCCATCCCATTCATAGTGTAGGTATAAAGCAAATTCTTAAAAAATTGCTCCAGTGGGACTGGTAAACATTTTTACGCATTAATCAAACATTATTTTGAATCTAGTAATTCAAGAATTTGCGATATAAGCTAAGATTCTAAATTATTTTTTGAAAAAAGAATAAAACATTAGAAAAAATGCCATCGTGGCCAGCATCGCCAGCACCAAGCACCCCAGCGCCATGATGATCTTCGTCTGAAAAGATAGTAGTTGTAGTGAGCTGAGCATAAAGGTGAGAAGACAGGGATCGCCAACATTATGTGAATGGTACACTTAGCATTTTGTAATTTTGTATTGGGATACGATTACATATGGGATACGATTACATTACGAGAGTAAAGAAACATGAATTCTGTCCGAGTCACTGATATTGTTCGTGGAACTTGATAAATACACGGTATATGGTTGCTTATGGCCGACACACTGACGCGCAGCGCCAGTTAACAATCGTAAACGGCAGTATACAAACGGGTTTTTGGACATGTGCCAAGTTTCGGATATTGTCGGTCCCACAAAAAACACCCCCTTGAATACCCCCAAACAAGGACGTTGTCCCATACATGCTTACTCATTCACTAATCAGAATCCCGGAAATGGGATATACCAATATAAAAAAATTAAACCATTCACTATAAATCAAAAATAAACATGCACAAACCGGCCTGGAGCAGCTAAATTGCTGCACGCCCATATTGATCCTCACATCATTGACGGGACCTTGGGCCTGGTCACGACCCGCCTCATCTTCGATCCCCAGCTGTTCGATAATTTCCGCCAGATTGATAATCAAGCTGGCTGGGCCGACGACCTCAACGATGTCTGTAAAATTGATCGAATTGTTTAAAAAACACTGGAAAATCTATGCGATCGGTATCCCTGACTTGGCAGTTTCTCGGGATCGGTATTTGAACATTTTTGGGATCGGGATTTGAACCTTTTCGGGATCGGTATTGGGAGCGGTATTTTTGGATATCGGGATCGGTATTTTGGTTTTCGGGATCGGGACTGATGAATCCCGGAATTTCATGGGATCCGGTTTGGACGCTGATTAGAACACAATGATCGGGACATCGATTATGAACGTAAAAATTTAGTTAATTATAGCTATTTTGAGCAAAAATTTGTAAACATCATATGTACTTGCCGTGGGTCAAAACGCTCAGCTAGCTAAGTCTAAATGACAAGTTCCCATGTGACCCTAAAATACACAATGGAGGTTACATTCACATTTCTCAGTGTAATTGTCATTTGCCACCAAGACTCATTATAAGGTATTGGGGTTCCGGGATTGGAACCTCCTTACGACTTACGAGGTTCGGGGTCCCATTTGAACCAAAAGTTTGTGACCAAACAGCCACAAAAATTATCTGGATTCGGGATACCCAGGTATCACCCAATGAAAAATACACAATCTAACCCAAACAATACCTGCATTTTCTGCCATCTTTAATGGTCTTCTAGCGGGATGTTCTTTCGATGGCGTTTAAAGATCTGCACATACAGAAAATTACCATTAAATGAATATTGCACATTGGTTATTTCCAGGGACATATCCATGATTTTTAGCAGGGTACTGTTGGTTTACGAGGCCAGCAAAGGAGGGGGGTTGGCTCCCCCCAAAATTCTTTACTGAAATACCGCTGCAGCCCTCAGTGGATATGTCCTTGGTTATTTCACACAACGCACATATCATAAGCCATAGTGATTCAAAAGGTATGCAGATGCCACACATGTGAATAAGTGCTCAAAAACAGTCAGCGGAATTGAGTGAGAGAAGGGGAGTGACAGGGACAGACGCTTTACTTTTTTTTATTTATTCTTTTTTTGTGTAATTTGACTTTCGTACGTAAATCTGAAGTTATGTTCAATTGACTTTTCATAACATCATGTACAGTTTTGCAATGGCGTCACATTGTTATCATCGCAAAAACAGTCATTAAAACTGCTGGAAAAATATATGTGTATTGTGTATATATTAACCTCACTTTTAAAGATGTGTAGACAATATCATCATATCAAGAAATCATTCAGAGATATACCGTATGATAGCTTGGCAGCTTGCCAAAACAGTTTTTGGATACACTCGTTTGTTTATGCGAAAAACCATAAACCACCGAAATGTACAACGAAAAACATTCCTCACAAATGAAAACCGGAAACTATTGGGATGCTTATAAAGTAGTGAAGCTACTCTAGTCTCAAAGTATTATTATTTCTCGTTTTTGCGTGATTTCATGTATGACGTCAGAGTTGAGATGATTCACCGGTCCACAAAAAAAATTCGCATTTCGCAATCGTTTTCGCGCGGTTGCGAAAAAGACACTTTCTTCAGCTGGGTTGCCGACATTATGTGAACATGGCATTTTTCCAATGAAGTCTAATTATGCACATGGATACGATTACATTTTGTACTAACTTTTGTTAGTAAAATGTCCAAAAAATTTGGAAATTGAAAAAGCCACGGGATATGATCGCTAATGGACGTCGACACACCGACATGCAGCGCCAGAGTTCCCCATCGTCAACAGAAGTGTACAAACGGGATATTCATACAGGTTTTTGGACAGCTGCCAAGTTCACATCGTGTCGGAATTCCCTTCAGCTTATTTACACAGCAAATTTTTATCAAACTGTTTGATTGACTTACTCTGGTTACAGCTCGCTTTTGTTGTGTGCGGTGGCGGTCGAATTCCCAATACTACTACTGACTACTGACGTACTGAGTATTAGATTTTTTTATTGCGGACATTATTTGGCGACTATAAAGGGCGAATTCGAAAGGAGCAGTGACCCGGCAAGCCCTTGACTGGCACCTGGATTCCTGATGAGGGAAAGCAGATCTGCAGAGTAATGTATGTGCGGGGGATTTTGGGGCTGTGATGCTGGTTGTGTGCCATTGTACGCCGGCATGGTGCCATTGTCACAGCATGTTCAGCAGCGTGAAGGGACACCCCGGTGAGGTGGATGTAATTGCCACCCACCAGGAGAGACTGGAAGTAATGACCCACGCTCTCCCTAGGTTCTCGGGTGTGCCCTGGGGGATCAGTGCGAAGTAATGCGCTGTGTATAGGTAGCGTAGGTTAGGTGCACACTGCAGTATGCAGTGATACTTTGAATGAACCCTATGATGGTGGCTAGATAAGACAAGCGATAGATTTACTGGTCAGTATGTGCTGTTCTGTTACTGTTGCGTTGGCATCTTCCTGCCATGACACTTTGTAGATGCCGCAGCCTCATCACAGTTGATAACTAGTTACTGAATGCAAGTACAAGTATGCAAGCATCGGTAAGTTGGCGCGTTGCATATGTATGTCTTTTTCAAAAGCGCTTTTTGTAGTGGGCTCGCCGTTGCCTAAGTAAGTGGTTAGCTAGCAGCATGCGTAATTACCGTATTACCTCGGTATACTCCCATGGGGGTTACTTATTTCGCCAGCAAAATTTGAGGGGGTTAATTCGAGGGGGGTATTATTTCCTACCCCATTTTGAGGGGGGAGGGGGGTTAATCCAAGGGGGGGGGGGTAAATTCGAGGTAATACGGTATGTACAAATTTAGTCATTTGTTTAGATTTATAGAACAATTAGGTCAATTTGTTCAGATTTTTGTTAAAATTATACACGACTGTACATCACATATTTGTGATCAAATAAAATGATAATCAGAATTCAGAAACAATGCGGTATAAAGCCTTATCAAAAACAACAAATTTGATGATCTGATCGCGCACCTCAATTTACGAAACAACAATATTCATACATAAATAATATGAAAATGATAAACGATGATTCAAAACATTCCCAAAAATCAGCCATCTATCCTACCTAGCTGTCTATCGAACCCTGGGGAGTCAAAATTCAATACACCCATGGCCCCTGGGTAGGGTTCGGTTCGGACAATATGACTTTTCGATATCGATATTCGATATTTTTTTCAGAAACTCGATATCGATATTTTGTTCAGAAACTCGACATCGATATTCGATATTTTTTTTTGAAAACTCGATATTCGATATCGATACGATATGGACCCTAGATATCGATATTCGATTTTAAAATGTTCGATTTCAATATCTCAATATTTTGCTTTTGGTACAGCAAGGCATATTTCAAGCGGCTTATTGTATTTTCATGTGGTTGTAAACATGGCCATTTCCTGACTGGATTGGTTTGATCATCTCTTTACTGAAATGTAAAGGGTGATTTTAACAGGGTTCACAACATTCAAAATAAGAAAATGGAAGAAAAACATGATGAATCAAATTGTATCAGGAGAAAAATACTTGGTGGACATCCCAGTTCATACTTATGACACAGTTGCTCAACGGCATTTTGCAAGAAAAGCACCATATCACATCGTCGATATTCCATATTGATATTTTTTCAAAATTTTCAATATCGATGTTGATATGAAAAAACAGTCGATATCCGATATTTGATACGATACAAGAAGATCAAAAGTCGGAGTCGGAGGATCGTGATGCTGATCTTGTCCTGCGTTTTGGTTCTGGTAGGACCGCTCCTGTTGTTGGCCGCGCTCCTATCTTAGTGTGCCTGCCGACGCTGCCACTATTGAATTGGTGTGTTTTTCCCAAACCACTACTGTAGTGCAGCTGGACACGAATGGCCTGAATTGGGGGTGGCATGGTGTGGATCTGGGTACAAAAAAAATGGATCAATGACCGAGTTAAGCACAGGCACAGCACTACTCATCCGAAATTATCATCATTTTTTGAAAAATGTGATGATAAATAAAATCACTCCTGTTTTGGTGTCAACTCGATTTTAGTTCAATTTAGGTCGCAGGACAATTTTCAAGTGAATGTGCGGCAAAGTCGAGGCGGAATTTATATTGCCATGGCCATGGGCATTTGAACATGGTTTTACAGCCCATAAACTAAAAATTTATGAAAAACTATCGGCCCAGTTGACATCCGTCCTGCAACCTAAATTGAACTTAAATTGAGTTGACACCGAAACAGTTGACATCCACTGTGTGGAGCGCAAGGACGTATCCAGGGGGGGGGGCGGGGGGGGGCTGCAGCCCCCCCCCCCTTCCCGGGGTGAAACCCAAAAAGTCCCGGAAACTGCAACTTTTCCTATATATTTTCCGATGTTTCTTAAAAATTTTGCGCGCAAGCGCGCAATGTCGTCCCCATGCATTGTATTTTCAGCGGATCGGCCCCTGTAAACCAATATACTCGGAAATAAAACCCATTTTTGCGATTTTCGCTGTATATGTATGCATTTTACATACATATAAAGCGGTTCCTGGCGCTGGCGCCAACGCCAATAGCGCCATGGAATGTTGCCTTTGTATGGCGCTAGCGCCAAAACGCCTCTCCGTCCCTATATAGAGAAAAATTTTAGGGGGGGGGCTGAGCCCCCCCCCGTTCGCCGGCCCCTGTAAACAAGCAGCCCCTCCCCGCTCAAAAATCCTGGATACGTCCCTGGTGGAGCGCCTAATTCGCACCAAAAACTGCATTTTCCTTGATTTTAACAGTCTCACACGCCCCCCTGGATACAGCCCTGATACGAATGAAACTTTTCGATACCTGTTGTTTTTTTTCATGATCTTGTTCTTCTGCGTCGGTCTCGTTACTGTCAGTGCTATCGCCGCCATCTTCTCCGAAACTATTCTCGACCTCATCAAGGTCGTGACCGGTTTCCTCCAGCAACTCGCTGTACTTCTTCATGGACAATGTCTTTGATCCACCCGAATTTTTGCGTTGTCGGTGACAGTTCTCTCTGACGGCCTGCGCTCAAAGTCAGAATGATTAACCGAAATTTTTATTTGAATTATGACGCGTTTCAGTTTGGCATTGATAATGATCATAATATACAGTGCCAGATAGGGACGACTGAGGTTTTTTTATAAATAAAAATCAAGCATGGAAATCATTGGAGTAAAAATCGCTCCAGATAGATAGATAGATAGCTTGATTCGTTAGGCCTAGGCTTAGGCCTATTCGTTAGATAGCTTAGGCCGATTTGTGGGATAAATAGACAAAAAAGTAGCCTCTGGGGTAGATAGATAGCTGGCTGATGTGGTGAGGGGGGGGGGGTCACCACTACCCCCAAACCCATTATGTAACCCCTGTTTCGAAACGCACACTAACCGGCTCGGAGTTTTCTGGCGGGTTGATAGGGGCCTCAGGGTCAGGCGCAGGAACACTGTCAACTACGACCATTTCGTTAAGCTTGACTGGGTGTTCATCGATGTTCGAAGTGGACACCACCTGAAATTTTGCGATGTTTTCACGTGGTGATTTGGTTACTTCGGACTAGGGTTGGCCGATGTTTTTTTTAAACGTTTTTAAAAAAAAAAAAACGTTTTTTTTTAAAAAAAAACATGACGTCCGAAATGGTTTTTTTTTAAAAAAAACATCGGCCGAAATTTTTAGTACTAAGCACTAGGTATTTTGCAAAATTTTTGCGCGCAAGCGCGCAATTTCACACACAAATTGACATTGGTGGTTGTTTTCATTGGTTTTGTTGCATTTTTAGTATCAAAACATCCATTTCTATGTGCTTATTTTTTTTAAAATCGGGGTTGTTAAAAAACCTATTTTTTCCAACTCTGGGGTAGATAGATAGCTGGCTGATGTGGTGAGGGGGGGGGGGGTCACCACTACAATCAAACCCACTATGTAACCCCTGTTTCAAAACGCACACTAACCGGCTCGGAGTTTTCTGGCGGGTTGATAGGGGCCTCAGGGTCAGGCGCAGGAACACTGTCAACTACGACCATTTCGTTAAGCTTGACTGGGTGTTCATCGATGTTCGAAGTGGACACCACCTGAAATTGTGCGATGTTTTTATCGTGATGATTTGGTTACTTCGGTCACTTAAAAATAAGTGATTTTCAAGCTTTTCCAAAGCTCTACACCACAGTATTTAAATACCACAGTAAGCATCAGGCTGTGTTTACACGGATTCTTTGTGAATGTGACGACAAAAATTGATTTAGTCAACCATGTTTTTGGGTGACACGGCAATTGTTCATGGCAATTTTGACACCGCTTTTCAAATCAAGCACCTTCACTCAGTAAAATGTGGAAGTGGATGGGTTGTGTGGACTGGACACGTACCGTGTAGTGGATGTGTGTGCCACTATCTGCTTCCTCTTCCTCCTCATCTGCAGGGTTCTCTGAAATCCCAGTACAAACGGGATCTCTCGCCATTTTGAGCATGTTTTTGCGCAGCGGTCGTCTGAGAAGTTTGTGACCAAGCGTACCGAGGGGGGCGCACTGAAATATAACAAAGTTTGGTATTAGTGATGGTCAGCCGAAATATTCAAGCATTTTCAGAATAATCGCAGATGTACATTGTAAATGCAGATGTCGCAAAGTCAACCACTACCCTACATGCTAGTATATGTGTGTAGTAGCTGCGATGCTATTTGGAGGTAATACGGTAGTCAATTTAAATCCATGCGTACAATGCAAAGTCGTATGTCATGTAGCGTACCTTTTTGACAGGCGTGGCCCTCTTCGGTCTTTTACATCCTCGCTGTATGCTTGCGCCAGCTGTGCTGTCTGTACTGCCACCGCTTTGGTCACTGTCCCTGCTGCAACTCCGGCTCGTGGTTCTGGGCCTGCCTCTGCGCTTCTTGCCTGCCACGCTCTGCCGCATGACCTCCCCCACTTGCAGTGGTGCAGCCTGCGGATAGGTTTATTATGATGGCTTTGGAGGTAAATGCGCATTTGCATGTTGAACTCGGGGATGTTTCCAGCGTTTTTAAGCGGGTGGCTGCTTGTTCACAGTGGCTGGCGAAAGGGGGGGGGGGCTCAGCCCCCCCTACGATTTTACCCTTTGAAGAGACAAAATGGCGTTTTGGCGCCGGTGCCATTCATAGGCGCCCGCCAAGGCACTATTGGCATTTGCGCTGGTGCCAACAACCGCTTAAATGTATGCATAAAAATATTATGTCTATATTTTTAGAGCGACAAGAACGCCATTCAGTATATTTTAAGGTAAATTTAGGGCGCTTGTACCGATTTGTGCATAAAAGTTATGAGTGGTGAAAAAAATGCGCGCTTGCACCCAATTTTATCACACAAACGCTTGAAAAATGGTACCAAAAGTAGAATTTTCGTCATCGAGATGTTCAGGTCACACCCCGGAACGGGGGTTGCTGCAGTGCAGCCCCACACCCTCCCCCACCTTGGATATGCCCCTGGTTGAACTTGACATAAATCAAATCTATTCACTATGTAGTAGTTGATTTGAACTTAAATTGAAGTACTGTATTTCCTCGAATTACCCATAGGTGGTTTATTTTTTAAGAGTGGAAATTTTGAGGGGGGGCTTATTCGAGGGGGGGGGTATTATTTCGTCAGAAATTTTTGGGAATTTCATAGTAAAGTATGCGCAATTATGTGCCCAAGTATTAATGTAGCTGCTATGCAAACTGACTGTTATAAATACATCATGTACGTTGCATACATGATGTACATCATTTCAGACGGGGGTATTTCGAGGGGGGTTTATTTTTTCCTCAGTTCGAAAACACCTGGAGGGGTATTTCGATGGGGGGTTTATTGAAAAAATACTTTTGCTATCATGAATAAATAAGTGCACTTATCACAGATCCGCACTTCACTCATTTTTTTACACTTTGGTCTTTACCGACATTTGGAACTAGATGCCTCACATATGGTAAGTTCAATCAACTACTACAACTAACAATTTGCGGTGGTTCATTTTCTTTGTTCACCATCGCCTGTTGATGTTTCTTCGGTGGTCTGCCGCGGGGTTTTGCAGCTCTCACGTCGGTAGAAAGCGCGGCCTGTTGCTCCTTGTACTTGGTGCTATGCTTCCCACCCGCGAAAATTTTTGTCTGTAAAATTTACATTATGAGATTATCTCGCAGTCCCAGGGGTAGGATTGGGGGAGGGTGGCGGAGGTAGGATTCATATGGATTGACTTTTTGGGATTGGGATTGGAAACAGCTTTATTAGATGGAAACTCAATCTATTTGAATAATTTTTGGACTACATGTGCAGTAAATGATCACATATAAACACCTTCCCGGACAAGTTCACCACCCTTTTTTTGTTTCACTCTGGTTGAAATATCTCTGTCTATGGGGGTGTTATAAAGCTGCAACTTTGGAAAATATAAGTTTGTAACACGACCCCTCTACTCTGCTTCAAATGGCTTCAGTCACGCACTGCTAGAAATTGCCTAGTAGTTGCAAAAAATCAATCTTAAGGTAGCATGCACTGCTACAGTTGACACAGTTTTTTGTTACAAATAGCCCTACACACACTAGTTTTCACCGTGACTGATCTGAAAACTGAAATGTCATCATGGCGACATTCAGCCTACCTTTATTGTAAACTTTCTGTTTTTTAGTTTTGAAATTTTCAAAGTTTGACTTTAATTTATTTAAATTCAAATGTAAATTTAATTTAAGAATTCAACCGTGTTCATTAATTTGCATTTGAGAAATTTTCAGTTTTCACACGGAGTCGCGGCAAAAACTAGTGTGTGTTGCACAATGGGATACACAACTATGAATTTTGGTTATGTCAAACAATTTTTTTTAAATTTGAGACATAAAATTTTTCATAAAAACCTAGTAATTTCAGACATAAACAATTGAGGCGTCTAATTCTAAAAGTCGTCAAGTCCACAAAATGCAATTTTGAGTAAATCGCATTTTAAGTTTCGTCTCCAATTCCAGGTCCGTAGTCCAAATGTCCTCTCATGCTCAACATTAAGTTCCAAATGTTAACAATAAAGTGTCAAATTTTCAGGCCCTGCTCTCAACGTACATATATGTGAAAAATTGTCCATAAAATTGTACTCGGACAGAAAAAAAACTGTTTTGGGGAGTGAGATGGACTTGTCCTTCTTGCACTCGAGAACATTTTTGTTCCTGGGAGGAAGCGGCCGCCTTATGGGAAATTTATGGACTTGTCGACTTTAAGAAATCGGTGTCCATCGGTAGAAATGAAAATATACACCAAAAGTTGATTTTCCGGGGGTTTTCAGGTCCCACCCCGGGAAGGGGGGGGGGCTGAGCCCCCCCCTGGATACAGCCCTGCCTCGAAATACTCCTATAATAACTAACTGATGTCATGCGCTGCTCGACGACGTGGGCTGTTGGTTTATTGAGCAGATCATTCCTGCTGCCATATTCATTGACAACTCGGAAATGATGATCAGAAAACGGAGTTCTCATTGCCCTGGTGTCTATACCAAATTCATCCCCCTTTGCGTGCACATAGGCCTGAGGATATCCTCTCTGCGCACACTGTTTAATTTGCATCGGGGTCTGAATATGATATTTCGTAAGCGGGGGCAGCTCAATTGGCGAAACGCCGAGTTTTTTCCGCTTGCATTCTGCGCTGCTTGATCTCACTTTCTCTCCGATGGATCTCCTCACGTTTGAATTCGGCCGTTTTGTTGGTGGCGCGCTCGATATTGAGTCTCCCATGTTACCGAAGTTGTCGATACGCTGGAAAAGAAAACGTTTTCAGTGTATTCAATTTCAAAACGGATCAGGGGCCAGTTCCGCCGATTGAGAAGTGAGAAATAAAATGGCAGAATAACATTGGAATAAAACGAAGTCTATTGATGAGTAAACTTGTCAAAAGCGAAGAGGAACTACTTTAATTTACGTCGCTTTTACAATTTTACTTCCCATTTCACTTCACTTTTGTTATTTTATTTAGCTTTATTCAGGGGTATTGTAGATTTGGAGCCCCGAAGGGGTTCAGATAGATAGTAAATCGCCCCTGCAGAGGGATATATAGCTGCAAAGAATTTGGGGTGGGGGGTTCAATATATAGGCTTTTTTGAGGTTTAGAACCTAAAAAGGGGAAAAAAAATCGCTAAAATAGGTGAAACATAGCTAAAAATAGGTCAAGGGTAGGTACAGTTAGGTACATAAGCACATAAATAGCCAAAAATAGATGAAATTAGGCGATAAGACATACACACGGATGATTTTGAAGGTGAAAATATATAAATAGGTATGAAAAGTAGCGATTTTGAGTGAAAATTAGGGTAAATTTCTCAAAAATCGATCCAGGATAGATAGATAGCTGGCGATTGGGGGGGGGGGGGGTTCAGATGATAGTAGCCAAAAATTTCGCCTCGGGATATAAAGCTGATCGGCCTCCGGAAAAGATAGATAGCTGGAGCGTTTGGGGGGGGGGTAACCGCCCCCAACCCCCCATTACCAGACCCCTGGCTTTATCCATTTTACTTAGCTTTTGCCATTTTGCTTCGCTTTTGCCATATTTATTCTCTATTTGCGAAACTGGCACCTGGTTGTCAGTTGATGACAAAAAAAATCACCTTTTAATTTTTACAGCATTTTTGATTCGATTGGATTTCTGAACATTTGATCAAAATCAATAGTTAAATAGATGAGATGACTCGATCGATGACGATTTAATGGGCTTCACTGTATGAAGCAGTCACCAACAGTTATATGTGGTACGCACACAGTAATGCAAACTGGATAAGTCTAGTCCAGTTTTTAGTCTAGTTTTCAACTCTAGTCTCAGTGCTGAAGCTAAACCAACCATGGTTTCTTTCGCATTGACGACACCAGATGTGCCACTCCCACTGGTCCCTGGTGCCATCACAATTTTGTCATAATCGGCGCTGTCGGTGATGTCGACATCCACGGCGTTGCCACTGGGGGCGTTTTCGTCATAGCCGCTGAAGTCGTCGAAGTTGTCGTCGTCCTCGGCGCCATCAGCATCGTCGGTGTCACCAGCAATACTTGTCGATGCAGATGCCTGTGTAAGAAATGTGAATTATTTGATGTCAGGGCACTTTACTGTACCATCGCATTGGTGGTGGTTGGCCATAAACAAGGGGTGAGGTCAGGCAAATACGACCGACTATTCCGATGGTCCTTAAGTTCCAAATATGCAAGAAAGGCAGTGAATGACCCTTACTAGTTAAGTGAACACACACTACACACATGCCCATAGTATCCAGGATTTTTAAGTGGGGGGCTGCTTGTTTACGGATGCCGGCGAACGGGGGAGGCCCTCCTAAAATGGTACCATTCGTGGGCGCCAAGCTTAAAAGCTTGAAATTCATAAAAAAATCTTTACCATTCTGAAGTGCAACACAAATTCAACAACATAGAAATTCACCTCATTTTCGGCTGCCTGAGCCTTCTGAGCATCGACTCGCTCACAGGCAATTTCCCAAGCCTTTGCAGCCTCGTTCGACTCATAGGCGGGGGCTTTCACTTTGTTGGCTAGCACCAGTTCATCAAGCACTTTGCTCTTATCATTCAAGTCCTTGAAGTACTCGCCTTCATCACCACGACAATCGTCAGGAAAGGGAACCCTGTCAAGATCAATCAATTCCTTGGCGAGGTCCTGATTGAGTTTGATCGTTACCTCGGTCGCAAGCTGTGTTGTAGAAAGAACGAGTTGTGAGATGGTACATGTAAATATATTTACTTGTGAATGAATCACGCTCATGAATTGTCCCGTATTGATGAGATGATACATAAGTACTGGTGAATAAACCGCGCTTGTGAATTGTCCAATTATGGCCCCACACACGCTAGTTGACATCGACACCAAATGTCAACTGGTTCTGTTCCTAATTGAATCATTGCATATGAACTTCGTTCGTCCACTCTTCAGCAAGCTTTGAATCGGGATCGGCACCAATTGACATTTGGTGTCAATGTCAAGTAGCGTGTGTGGGCCCATTGATGAGTTAAGATGCATAAAAAGTTTTCCGGTTATTAAAAAATAATAATCGAGAAGCAAAATTTCTGATCGAGTTGCACTATGTAGCATGTAGGTATTTTGCATTTTTTTGCGCGCAATTGCTCATTTGAGAGAAACAACTTTTGTTACAGACAACCCTGGTCATTGTAAAAAAAACGTTTTTTTCTATCCCAAGACATAAATACCTGCTTCATGCCGAGAGCACCACCTCTGTCCGCGGCACTACATTTGCCCGTGATCGAAAAAACGCGCTCCTCGGCTGCGGTCGTAGCCGGCACAGATAAGCAAATGATGGCTACGTCGACCAGCACATTCAATCGGATATCCTTTCGCTGAAAATACAATGTCCTCATTTGTATATGCAATATACATGATGTATTTATTACTGCTAAATTGTATCGCAGCTACACATACTAGTTTGTGCAGCTACCTACGTTTTTATTTCCTAAAATACCCTTTTTGACACATTTTTTTTGTATGTTTTGGGGCATACATGATGTACATCATTACATAGGGGGTATTTCGAGGGGGTTTGTTTTTTTCCCCAGCCCATTTTGAGAGGGTAATTCAAGGGGGTATGGTTCAAGGTTATACAGTACTTTTTGCACTGAGAAAATGTGAACGAAAACTAGGATCGCTTTCATGATAAAATTTCGGCCATTGTCTCAGCTTTGCCGGGGCAAGGCTGGAGTGTATGGCCGCATTTACACAGATTTTTGTAATGGCTCAACTTCGCTAAAAAGTGCCATAAGTTGAGTAAAAAGGTTCCAAATTGACAAGAAAAATTGGTTAATTGTACATTCTACCTAGGCGAATATACATGTCAAATAGCAGAATTGTGCTTGCAGCTTAGACTTTAAGACTTTTGGAGAATAATTGCTGTTGTCGGACAGTCTCCCGAGTCCCGACAGCCAGCGACAACAGCAAAATTGTTTCAAACGTATATAGGCCTAAGCTACAAGCACGACTCTGCAATTTGACATGCAAATTCACCTAAGTAGAATATATAGTTAACCACTTTTTCCCATGAATAGGGAACCTTTTTACTCAACTTATTGAACTTTTTTGTGATGTTAAGTCGTCACAACAAAATCCGTGTAAACGCGACCTAATGTAAATGTCATATTCAAATAGCTGGACAAAAATGGGATTTCAAAAGAAAAAAATTATATCAATTTTCATTCCATTTCCAGAGTTAGGGCGGACCACTGGTATTAGAATGTAGCCCAAACATGTCTCTATGGGAACCTTCCGAGGGGACTCCTGTAAACAGATGTGCAACAATTTGGTGCATATGTTATCCAAATTTTGTGCCCAACCGTGTTGGTTGAAAGCGGGAAGTTTACCCGTTTAACCGTTTACGGGAAGCGGCCCTGTGGCCGCCTCAAACCGCCACCTGCACTGATACCGGAGGCTAGCCCGGACTTTACTCTGGGCTGGGGTGGAATGAATGTTGATTGCTTTCTTTAAATTCGAAATCACATTTTTATTCACCAGCTCTTTATGCAAATGAACTAACAAGTTTTTTCCAATGTTCAATCGGATCAAGGCTCTCGCACTGCGATGCTGCATCCTTAGGACGCATCTTGGCCATTAGCTCCAGATGGGTGTTGAACTGCTGAATAATTTTGGGCGTTGGTTTCTCGACGTCGATTTCTTCAACATCGTCATCGCTTTCAATGAATTCGTTGCCCATCGCCATAAGGGTCGACAGCTGGAAAAGAAATTGGTCGTTTAAATACTATCCATATAAATTAAGTGACAATGAATGCTGTAGTGATTATAGTGAAGTGATAAGTGTGCAATGTTTATATTTTGTGACAGGTGAAACCAAGGACGTACGCAGGGGGGGGGGGGGGCGGGGGGGGCGGAAACCCCACCCCATTGTTTAATGTATAATTTCAGTAGTCCAAACAGCATTATAAAAGAGCCCAACGTGGTCATAGTAACTATATATAGCTCTTATCAGATGCGTATATAGTATACGTTGGCGCCAGCACCAACGCCAAAAACGTCATGGCGCTGGCGCCTACAAATGGCGCCAGCGCCACAGCTCCATTCCTTTACTATAGGGCCAAATTTTAGGGGGGGGCGCCGCCCCCCCCCCCCCCGTTCGCCGGGCTCCGTATACAATCCGCCCCCCCCGCTCAAAAATCCTGCGTACGTCCCTGGGTGAAACATGCCTAAAGCGGTATTTACAGGAAGTGCTAGGAGACCGAAACTTTTGATTTTTCAACGATATTTTGGGATAAAAATGAAATATTTGATAAGTGGTCATTTCCTTCATTCCTTTCCTTCATTTCATTCTTGAATTACACCTCGCCAGTTCGCCACGTGAAAACTGTTTTTATCCCCGATCCCCAAATCTTCTTGGATTACACTTCTTATATAATATCTATCTACCTATTTACCTAATTTACCTTTTCACCCTTCACAGAGGGGGGGGGGTCATTCAAGGGAGGGGAGTCTTATTCGAGGATTTACGATAAACACATCAATATATATGAGGTGTCTAATTCTAAAAGACAACAAGTCCACAAAATGCGATTTTGAGTATATCCAATGTAGTGCGTGTCCTCTCTCATGCTCAACATTAAGTTCCAAATGTTGACAATAAAGCGACAACATTTTTGTTCGCGCCCGCTTCGCGCCTGCCTTATGGAAAATTTATGGACTTGTCATGTCGACTTTTAGAAATCGGTGTCCATGATGAACTTAGAATTGGACGCCTCATATGTTTTTCAACTACGGTACATGGACAGAAAATGAACCATGAAAACCCGCCAATCCAACTCACCCCACCGGTGGCAGTACTGGTGCCAGTGCCAGCGGTAGATGTTGCTCCCTGTTTTCCCGCGCTTGTGCACTGGGTGTTCGCCTCACATTCGTTTGTTTTACAAAAACGTGTCCACATATAATCAGTTGCTGCCTCAACAAGGCGTGCATTTTTGTAATTTTTTTGGTGTTTTGGATGGCACACCAAATAGGCATATCTGGGGTCGAAAACCGTGCACAGTGCCCAGAAGCCATCAAACTGGTCGTCATCCGGGTCCAGTGCAAACGCGAATTTGGCCAACAACGATTTCTGCAACATTGGCATATTAGAAGTAGGGTTAAAAACGTATGTCATGTGGTTCTTTTAAAAAAACAGTAGGGAGGTTGGGGGGGGGGGGTGTTCCCAAATCTATGCCGGATGCAAATTTTTTGGATGTCTATTCCCCAAATCGACCCACTATATTCCTATATGTAGCGATTTTCGAGAGATGTTGCCCTAATTTTTTCTCAAAATCGCTGGGGACTTTCATTCCAAAGTTCATTTCCTCATTTTTCGAATTTATAAAATCGCATTTTAAAGTTTGGCGCTGGCCCGACAGCGCCATTTTTAGAAGACAAAGCTTGCCCTGGACTTTTCGGATACCTCGGGCATTTCTCTACGATTTTTGTAATCACAAATTATGTTGGCCATCAAATATTTTGGGACTTATAAAATATTTTGGAAACAGCCCAAAAAATGGAGTAAATCTGAAAATTTGAAATAAAATGTTAAATAACTTTTGAACGGTGCATCGCAGTGCAAATCCAATTACACCACTAAAAAGCCCACATCGAAAATTACCCCAACCTAAATTTTCTGATCAATATGTATACCCGTATTTGATTTATAGTGCAAAATATTTTTCAAAATTCACGTGTGCATTTTTGGAAATAATACTTTTTTTGTATTGAAATTTCGGTAGGCTTTTCCTGATCTATCCGGATCACGTGTGCATTTTTGGAAATGAAACTATTTTTGGATATGTGAACTTATGAAATGAAACACTGGCAGTCAGATGTGACTTATGCATTTTCGATGTGAAAGTCCCATTTTTCATAGGGCAGTGGTCGTGGATATGTGAACTTTCGATATGATGATCACAATTTTTCTGAAAATCGGTACCACTGTATCTCGGGAACGGAAGGGACTATAACGCTGATTTTTTCTCTAAAATGTGAAAAACTATTCGTGAAAGTAAAATCCATGGTTAACTCAATTTTTCTGGATTTGGCGCTTGTGAACTTTTGGAATGGGAGTCCCCAATTGTCGTACCTTTTTGTAGAGGTTGATAAATTATGGAATGGAATGTATGTAAACACCGAACCGCACAAATATATTTTAGAGCCTGCTTCTGGAAAAAAAGATCGAACCTTCATTCGTTCGGCAGTAAGGCGTATTCCACATTCAATTGTGTCAGTAACTGACGGCAACGCCAACATGCTGTCAAGCATGTTCAGTAGCACCAAACTGAACCCAATGAGCATCGATGATGTAGCCGTCTTTTCGGTCTGAATAGCTTTGGTGACGCTCGCGAACGGTTCCATAAACACGTTGAAACGATCCAGCTCCGCCCACTCGTGGTAATTCAAGTTGTCATTTTCAAGGGAGTACGTCCGTATGACAATATCCACGAATTCTCTCAGCTGCAATATGAAACAAAGTGATTGAGTCTGGACTGATGTTATCATAACATTGGTTTTGTAGGGGGAACCGTAAGCCGCTGCTAGAGGTAACTCAGCTAATATATTGAGGCATCTACTACTAAAAGTCGACAAGTCCAAAATTTGAATACCTATTTCGAATTAGACCCGGAAATGTCATCTGGGGCTACTTCCACACATTCTTTATCGTTTTCCATGAATTTTTTGACCTCACTCACATGCCCATATGGCAAAGTGACAAAGTTGACATTTTTGGGGGAAAAAATGCAAAAATTTCGGGCTTAAAGTCGACAAGTCCATAAATTTTCCATAAGGCATGCGCAACCTGGGCGGGAACAAAAATGTTCTTGAGTGCAAGAAGTGGACAAGTCAATTTCCCTCCCCAAAACGTTTTTTTTTCTGTCCGAGTAGAATTTTAGAGAGATCCATATTGGACATGCACCAACCACCTACCGACAAGTCAATCCCGTTTGAACCCTATTCGAGAGTGGGGTTATTCAAGGGGGGATAATTCAAGGTAATACGGTATAGCTAGCTATTTTCAGTGATTTTGGGAACTTTCACCCTAATGCTCTAAATATTTTGTGTGCTTATACGTACCATATTACCTCAGAATAGTGCATGGGGTCAAGTTTTTTCAGAGTGTTTTTAGGGGGGTACTTTTTCGTCAGGAATTTTCGTGAAATTTGTAGTAAACAATACATTCCAACATGCTCAAAACCAATAAAAATGTAACGGAATGGTATTCTATTACGATTACCGTAAATATGCAAATAATCCGCGGCTATGCCACTGGCTTATCTTATAAAGCATGAAAGGACAGCCCACCTTGCACAAACGCAGCGTAAGGTAGTACATCGAGCACCAGCGCGTTTCCGTTGACGTGATCAAAGAATAACCCGACATTCTTTTCAAATACAGCTTTGCGCTTGTAATGGCTCTGATCTTCTCTACCAGTTTCTTAGCTTTCTCCAATACCCTTTTAAACGGAGCTTCTTCGGTATTTGATATGTCTGCCAGACTAAGGCGGATGGAGATCTGCAGGAGGTATGGGGTTTTTTTCCACATCGAGGTTTTATATTTCAATTGAAAATTTCGTATTTGTGAGAAAAAAACAGTAAAGTATACATTCTACTTGAGTTTTACCACCAGACAGTTTTACCAGCACTATAAAATTTTATACAGGGGTGGGCATTTTCAGCTGCCGCTGGAAAAATGCAATAGCTTGAGCTACAGTTGAGCTATCACAATGAAATTTTTACACAATTGAGTACGCTCCATAGGACATGTATAATCCGCTATTCTAGCGGCCATTATTTTTGGATCTTTTTGGCAGAAATTGCCACATATTATGCTATTCCATGGCTCCACAGCCATTCTATGGCTATATTCAACATCACATAGTATTTACTGATATACCTACATATGGTGACCGATAACCATATCTGGGACTGGGAGCTATTAAAAAAACGTTTTAAAAAATCCATCTTTTTTAAACATGGTCGTTAAAAGATTTTTTGGCCATCCCTCAGTGAAAGACAAAAAAAATTATTTACCTGAAGCGAGTGGGCAAAGCAGCCCGTCCAGATCCGTTTAAATTTTTCGCTCAATTCCACCAGCGCGTTAGAGCACTCATTCATCGCCTTATGGGAGTCGGCGATCCGCTTTTTTTTCCGCCTTTCCAAAAGCCACTTCCGCTTCTTGTTAGGGTCGCTCATAAGTTCTTCGATGAGATCTGCTTGCACGTCAGCCATGTTGTCCTCTTCAGTGAAACCCTATAAAGGAAAACAACTCATGAACTGTGAAAGTGATTTAGTAAATTTTTTGCATTTTACCTAGTGCTTAGTTACCAATTTATTTTTGCTCTCGAACTACCCCCCCCCCCCTCGTTCCCCCCCCCCCCTTCGGGACCACTATGAAACGATCACCCCCTCAAAATACCCCCCCCCCAAATTGAGTGTAAAGGGAACGTACATGACAGTAACTGTAATTTGTGTTCTGTGTACTGCAGAACACACGTTAAAACAATGTCGGTGTCACGTTAGAACAGTGTACATACCATCTACATACTAATTTTAGTCTACAGAACCTTATAAATTGCGGTTTTTGTTGCATTTTTCGACGTCTACGTACGTTTCAGACGACAATTTCGTACTTGGTTTTCAAAATTTTTCTTGTGAAATAATAACCCCCCCTCGAAATACCCCCCCCCCTCTTGGGACCACTATGAAACAATCATCCCCTGGGGGGGGGGGGGGTTTCGAGGAAATACGGTAGACAGTAATATACATCATCTACATTGCGTACATGACGTATTTATCATGTACATGACGTACATCATTCTGAAGGGGGGTAGTTCGAGGGGGAGTCATTATTTCCACAGCCCATTTTGAGGGGGGGGGGGTAATTCGAGGGGGGTTAAGTCAAGGGGGGGGATAATTCGAGGTAATATGGTACCTACATACCTCGAACTACCTACTCAAACTTCGAATTGCCACTATCGGGACATCAAAAAGTACTTGATAATTAATTGATAACAGCTGGATCCGAAACCTTTGATACCTCGGTACGGTGCTCGCTCAGAATTATAAATAGGTAGTATATTTCCGACTGTCAACATACATTTCTCAAAAAGTGAGACTAAGCTGAACCTAAATAGTTTGAATTAAAGCTGAAAAGGCTTATTGTGCCTACACACACTAGTTTTCGCCGTGACTTTGTGTGAAAACTAAAATTTTCAAATGCAAATTAATGAACACGGTTGAATGCTTTTATTTAATTTGGATTTGAATTTGAATTGATGAAATTTTAAACTCAATTTTTTTTAACTAAAACACATATAGCATACAATAAGAGTAGGCTGGATGTCGCCATCGCCAGCCATTTGAGTTTTCACATCGGTTACGTTGAAAACTAGTGTGTGTGTGTAGGGCCATTAAACCCAAAATTGAAATGTACGAACCTCAGCCTCTTCAGAAATCTTGTCGAAGGTCTCGTCGGTTGCATCCATGGCGCTTGCGTAAGCCACTGCCAGCGATATCTTCAGGCCTTTTTTCATGTTTGCGCCATTGTCACTGATCACCTGAGGTTTGGGTTTTTTGCACTTGTTATGAATATCATGCTACATAAATATACGCTTGGAATGCACATAGTCGGGTGCCCGTGCCTGTCATCAGGCATTTCGTCAGACATTTTTCGGTGGGAAGAGTTATCAAGGGGGGGGGGTATTTTCTTCAAAAATTTCGAGCATATTTTTGGTCACTGATTTCATGAAATGCTTTATTTACTAAATGACATGCTTTTTTATTCAAATTGGACACGGCAATGCTATCTTATGCCTAGGAGGTGGGTTATTCTAGGTGGGAGGATTTTCTCCCCACTCGACTAACATTGGGATATTATTCAAGGTGGGGACTATCCAAGTGAATCCTCGAGTTAATACTTGCGTGTAAACAGTATTTTACTCACACGTATACATGAGAGCGGGTAGAAAACTTAAATAGATTTTGACAGCTGTGCTTAAAACGTACCCTGAAAATCTTGTCGGTGGTTATCCCGTGATCATCAAGGCAGTCGAAGAACCGCTGGGCTATCGTCTCAGAATTGCTACCCTTGCACTCCACCAAGTCAATGAAATATTTCCTCTGGGTGCCAGTTTGGAAGTCAAAAAAATAAGCCTGGACACACATCATCGATTCTCCGTGCTTTGCGCTCCTGCGAGTGTGGTGCAGTGAGTGTGATTTGGCGATGCTTGTGATTGTGAGTTTGCTTAATGGCACTAGCGTTTCCATATTATGTTATTTAGTTAGGCCCCACACGCGCTACATATGGATGGTGTGCCTCTAAAAGTACCGATCTACAAAAAATCGATTTTGAGATAATCACAATTGAAAGTTTGGAGTATGCAATATGTATGGGAATTTTGGGTATGGGTATTTCGGCCATATTGTTGGGTATCCACATGCATGGGTATAATCATTGTTTATACACATAATATATTTATACCCATATCTCAAAATTGAATTTTGCACCCCACACATATTATGTATATGTAGTTTTGAAGTGCATTTTTATGGGGACCCCAAAAATGGTCCTATCTCAAATTTGAAAAGAAAATTGTAGATCGGTACTTTTAGAAGCACACCCTTCATATGTAATTGACATGGACACCAAATGTCAACTTGTTCCATTCCAATTCAAAGCTTGCCTCTCAACTAGATTTGTCGCCTCGTCAGCAATCTTTAAATCGGGATCGGCACCAGTTGACATTTGGTGTCGTTGTCAACTTGACCCAATATACCGTATTTCCTCATTACAAATAAATCATGTAAACCAGGGACATAGCGAAGGAAGGCGGGGGGCGTCGCTCCCCGCCAACTGGGGTCGGACAGAAAAATGCCAGAAATTTTATCGAAGCTATTTTATCGACAGCTCGAAGAAATTCTAGGATTTTGGCACTGCACAGTGTATTTACAATTTGTACCTACCTGTGGTTTATGACCATAAATGAACTCAAAATGCGTCCATGTCAATTCGAGGTAATACGGTACACTGAATTTGGGGGGGGGGGGTATTTATTGTGGGGTTTATCAATACATAGTGGCCATTTTGAGGAGAGGGGGGGTTCGAGAAAATACGGTATGTTTTGTCACAGAAAATCTTAAATTCAAGACCGGTGAGGTTGATAAAAAAATTTCCCCACAAAACGCGTGTGAAGGAAACGCGGTCTTCAAGAGGTACTCACCAAATGTCGGTAGCCACGGTGATGTGTGTCTGTCTCTCTACGATGCTCTTTATCTCGGTACGCACAGCATTCGCTAAATGTCCCATGACCTTCTTGATAAACGTGCGGCTCGGCAGGGCGTAATCAATTGTTATGCCGTGTTGTCTTTCAACGCAGTCCAGTACACTCCGCATATAAGCCCGTTCGCATTTTTCCTCCACTGAAAGAAAATGGTGAAGTTTACATTTACGTTAACATTTCGTTTACGTAAAATAGGTAATTTACATTCTGTTCAAACTCAATTTGGTGAGGGATTTGCAGGGGTTTCAAAGTACTGAAATTTTTGCCAAGGTATACGTAAACGTCAATTTTTTATTTTTTACTCACCCCATGAGTACAGAAAACGTAAAGAATTTTTTTTTACTCTTACTCATGAGTTAACATAAGTAAAATAATTTACTGCCTAACTACTTTTTAACGGGTTTTTTTAAAGTATACGTAAACGTATTTAGTACTCGACACTCGAGTATGCGTACTGTTTGTATAAACGTCGATACGTTTTAACAGCTATGAAGCGCAGCTGAGGCGCTCCATACACTGGTTGTCAACTGTTTTGGTGTCAACTGTTTTGGTGTCAACTGTTTTGGTGTCAACTGTTTTGGTGTCAACTCGATTTTAGTTCAATTTAGGTTGCGGGACAAGTTTCAAGTGAATGTACGGCAAAGTTGAAGATGAATTTATATTGCCATGTGCATTTGAACATAATTTCGCAGCCCATAAACTGAAGATTTATGAAAAACCATCGGCTCAGTTGACATCCGTATGTCAACTGGTCCAACGGTTTTTCATAAATTTTCAGTTTATGGGCTGCAAAACCATGTACATACACATGGCAGTATAAATTCCGCCTCGACTTTGCTGCACATTCACTTGAAAATTGTCCAGCAACCTAAATTGAACTGAAATCGAGTTGACACCAAAACAGTTGACATCCAGTGTGTGTGTGGCGCCTGAGAGAAACAACTCACCAAAACTGAGCGGCACGCATGGCGTGTTCGCAAAGCCGGACGCCTTGTACAGCACGCTACTCCAATATGCCCGAACGTTGGATCTCTTCTTCCAGAATAGTGCACTTTCTGCGTGTGTGTATGTTTGTGTGTGCGCGTGTGATGTGACAACAGTGTGTGGTGTGGTCTTATACTCAGTGGATTGCATGCTTTGCATGTAATGTTACTGTAATTTGGGGAATAGAATGTTCGAAGTTACAGACGTAGTAAAAGTCGTCGTGCATCATAATCCCATAGAGAAGGCATTTGTTGTGATGAAAAATGTTTTGATGTTTTGAAAAACACCATCGTCAACAAGCTGAATTGAAACCGTAACAGTTTTGACTTGACACCCATTTTCATCCCATCCTCAACTAGTGTCTGAAGAGCATGACAGTGTGGAAATAAAAAAGGACGTTCACTCACGTCGCTCCTGTTGTTGCTGTCTGGTGAGCGGGTTCACAGTCGAGGTCGAGGCTGACGCCAGTTTGCCGGCCTGTTTTTGTTTTCCTTGGCGCTCCTTTTCAAGCCATGCCTCGACGTAACTGTTTCCCAGTTGTCTTTTAGCAATTTGCTGGTGGACGTTGAAGAAATGTTTCGTGAGTACAGCTTTCCGCACGCACTTGTGCCTTCTGAACGTCCCAAATTCATTGCCAATTCCTAATAGTTCCTCGCGGCTGCAAGATTGTGAACGGTTGTATATACATTAGTTTGGTATTGGTATTTGGTAGTTCGTTTTGTTTGGCAGACCGCATCTTAAGCGATATCTACCTATTTATAATCCTTAGAATCATTGCTTTTTTGTTCAAAGTTTTTGAGGGAGGGGATTATTCAAGGGGAAGGGGATTATTCAATGTGAAGAGTTTTTTACTCGTCAAAATTTTCAGTAAAATTCACTGCAAAAATGGGTTATAAATTGGTATAAATTTGTAGGAGCTCTAATTCCACAATTGAAGCAGTGAAATCAGGCTTGGTGAGCTTGAGCTGTATGTGCTCAGTCCGGCTGAAAAGTCCCACTCCCATACAGTGCTCGCCATTTGCTGGGTAAGCTGCGGTCATAAAATTTTGTCAGGTAAAGATATCAGGTATTTTGAGTTTTCACCCTATTTTTTTTTCACTTTTCACCCGTAATGGGTGGATCTAAATGAGTAAAATTTTAGGTGAAAGCTCAAAACACGTGATACCGTATCACCTCGAAATACCCCCATGGGGGTTGATTATTTCGTCAGCAAAATTTGGGGGGGGGGGGTTAATTCGAGGGGGGTTATTATTTCGTCAGAAATTTTCGTAAGGAACGTAGTAAATAGTAGGCATTTTCATACCCAAAACAGGTAAAATGTGTCTATGTGTAGCTGCAATGCAAACTACCCAACAGTAATATACATCATGTACATTGCTGCATACATGACGTATTTATTATGTACATGGCGTACATCATTCCGAAGGGGGGGTTTCAAGGGGGGGGTCATTATTTCCCCAGCCCCCATTTTGAGGGGGGGAGTTAATCCGAGGGGGGTTGATTCAAGGGGGGATGATTCGAGGTAATACGGTACCTTAACCTGTCAAAATTGTTGACTGTGGGTTATCCCTAGCGCGAAGGGCAAGCACTGCCCCTGGGGACTTTTCTTTTCAGCTGGACTAAATAAGATAATATATATTCTTACATAATAAATACAAAACGTTGGATTGTATGTATGTGTGAAATGTTTTCTACTAATCTTAGTGGGGTACATGGTTTTTACATGGTGGTATTTTTCTGAGGAGAAATCTGTGGGTAGGACTTATTGGAGTATATACGGTATTGTCGGCTTAAAGAATTTGACACCTCATCAATGACGAAATTCACACTTAGACAGACTCACCTAGCTTCTGGGTGCTTATCGCAGTAATTATCCACACAAAATCCACAGATGATCTCCCATCTCGTATTCCTCTTCCATTTTTTCTGTTTGTCATCGCTAAGAGTTACCCGTTGCGCCTGCGAGCAAATTTTTCAGGTGTTGCTATGTGTAAAATTGTACATGTGTATGTGGAATTTTTGGGCTTTGGTGATAGAGAACAAATTTTCATGCTAATATACCAAAGTGCAAACTTGTGGGTTTGTTAATTATTTGCAATGCAACCATACTGTGTATTTCACTGGGCGGGCATGTAATGATTTCTTCTTAAGAATTCCACACTATATTTATCACATGCGCATTTCACTTTAGACACTGAAAATGAGTTTTACCTGGGACGTTTTGCAGTTCGTGTTGTGAATGTCGTAGTATTTTATGATGACAGTGTGCTGCGGCGGTATTGAGCGACAAGCAGTGATTAGGTATGCAGCAAAAAAATTACAAGACACAATATTGCAATATGCAAATTGTCCCAGGTAAAACGGTAAAAGGTCATTTCGGCGTGCAAAATGAAATACGCATGTGATACAAATGACAAAAGTGTCGATTTAATTTCAAAAATGTCACAAAATTATCCCCGCTTCCCACTATTCGAACCTTGCAGTGTTGCCATATATATGTGTCGGCAACTGAGAGTAATCCTTCTATAGCGTCCGACGCCATCGGTGTTCTTCCACTACCTTGAGAATCGGTGCCAACGGTGTTTACGGGCCTGCGGTCATTGTAATGGGAACGGTTAAATTACACTGGTTTTGTATTTTTGTGTGAATGCATAAATATAGAAATATGTACCTAACTCAATTTTTTCACATTGGTTGTTATCGAGTTACGAAACCAAACGCCTTAGAGTATTTTAAGCAATATTCGTAAATATGTCAGCAATAATGATCCGTTTATGCTACTGTCATTTGTACTTTGTCTGTAGTGTGCACGAATCCTGACAAACATGTGATGAGAAAAAATCTCACCAGATAGCAACCACATGATAACAAAATTTAAAAAAAATTCACTTGTGAAAAAAACTAGCTTTTTTTGTTTCGGGGTGTTCTCCTCCAACTCTTGATGGCTGACCATCCGTTCCATTTCAAGTAAGCGTTTCTGTGGGGCAGAGGTTCCAAAATTGGGAGTGTTGCCAATATGTCTGATGGTGCACGCATCGGGTTCAGGGGCCGGACTTTCAGCCACGCTCGCCTGTTGCGATGCCGGTGGATCATCTGACGGTGGCACAACTGAAGTATTGGGGGGGGGGTTGTTATATGTTGGCAGACTCAGTGCACGAGGGGGGGGGGCATTTTTAGTGTGCTAATGTGGACTGCGCGCCCTCCCATCCGTGACTCAAATGTGGGTATTTTACATTAACTGAGGGGTCTAGTAGGTCCCCATCAATCGCCTAGCTATCTATTGCAGGAGCGATTAAGTCGCTGTTTGAATCCCCTGGGGTCCGACAAAATCTACTAAACCCCTGCATAAACTCACAAATATCGCATCCTGCTTCGACCCGCTGCTGGTGCAAGTTGCCGCAGTGCTCTGCGTCGCAAACAGCGTGCGCAGCGCCAGCGCCAGCGACAGCGTCAGCGCCAGCGCCAGCGCTAGTGCCAGCGCCATCGGTGCACGCATCGGGTTCAGGGGCCGGACTTTCAGCCACGCTGGCCTGTTGCGATGCCGGTGGATCATCTGACGGTGGCACAACTGAAGTATTGGGGGGGGGGGGGGTTGTTATATGTTGGCAGACTCAGTGCACAAGGGGGGGGGGCATTTTTAGTGTGCTAATGTGGACTGCGCGCCCTCCCATCCGTGACTCAAATGTGGGTATTTTACATTAACTGAGGGGTCTAGTAGGGGAGTTATTCCCCATCAATCGCCTAGCTATCTATTGCAGGAGCGATTAAGTCGCTGTTTGAATCCCCTGGGGTCCGACAAAATCTACTAAACCCCTGCATAAACTCACAAATATCGCATCCTGCTTCGACCCGCTGCTGGTGCAAGTTGCCGCAGTGCTCTGCGTCGCAAACAGCGTGCGCAGCGCCAGTGCCAGTGCCAGCGTCAGCGCCAGCGTCAGCGCCAGCGCCAGCGCTAGTGCCAGCGCCATCGGTGCACGCATCAGGTTCAGGGGCCGGACTTTCAGCCACGCTGGCCTGTTGCGATGCCGGTGGATCATCTGACGGTGGCACAACTGAAGTATTGGGGGGGGGGGGTTGTTATATGTTGGCAGACTCAGTGCACGAGGGGGGGGGGCATTTTTAGTGTGCTAATGTGGACTGCGCGCCCTCCCATCCGTGACTCAAATGTGGGTATTTTACATTAACTGAGGGGTCTAGTAGGGGAGTTATTCCCCATCAATCGCCTAGCATTCTATCGCAGGAGCGATTAAGTCGCTGTTTGTATCCCCTGGGGTCTGACAAAATCTACTAAACCCCTGCATAAACTCACAATAATTGCATCCTGCTTCGACCCGCTGCTGGTGCAAGTTGCCGCAGCGCTCTGCGTCGCAAACAGCGTGCGCAGCGCCAGTGCCAGTGCCAGCGCCAGCGCCAGCGACAGTGCCAGCGCTAGTGCCAGCGCCATCGGTGCACGCATCGGGTTCAGGGGCCGGACTTTCAGCCACGCTGGCCTGTTGCGATGCTGGTGGTTCATCTGACGGCGGCACAACTGAAGTATTGGGGGGGGGGTTGTTATATGTTGGCAGACTCAGTGCACGAGGGGGGGGGCATTTTTAGTGTGCTAATGTGGACTGCGCGCCCTCCCATTCGTGACTCAAATGCGGGTATTTTACATAAATTGAGGGGTCTAGTAGGAGCAGTTATTCCCCATCAATCGCCTAGCTATATATCGCAGGAGCGATTAAGTCACTGTTTGAATTGAATCCCCTGGGGTCCGACAAAATCTACAAAACCCCTGCATAAACTCACAATTATCGCATCCGGCTTTGACCCTCTGCTGGTGCAAGTTGCCGCAGCGCTCTGCGTCGCAAACAGCGTGCGCAGTGCCAGTGCCAGCGCCAGCGCCAGCGCCAGCGCCAGCGCCAGCGCCAGCGCCAGCGCCAGCGACAGTGCCAGCGCTAGTGCAAGCGCCATCGGTGCACGCATCGGGTTCAGGGGCCGGACTTTCAGCCACGCTGGCCTGTTGCGATGCTGGTGGTTCATCTGACGGCGGCACAACTGAAGTATTGGGGGGGGGGGTTGTTATATGTTGGCAGACTCAGTGCACAAGGGGGGGGGGCATTTTTAGTGTGCTAATGTGGACTGCGCGCCCTCCCATTCGTGACTCAAATGCGGGTATTTTACATAAACTGAGGGGTCTAGTAGGAGCAGTTATTCCCCATCAATCGCCTAGCTATATATCGCAGGAGCGATTAAGTCACTGTTTGAATTGAATCCCCTGGGGTCCGACAAAATCTACAAAACCCCTGCATAAACTCACAATTATCGCATCCGGCTTTGACCCGCTGCTGGTGCAAGTTGCCGCAGCGCTCTGCGTCGCAAACAGCGTGCGCAGCGCCAGTGCCATCGCCAGCGACAGTGCCAGCGCCAGCGCCAGCGCTAGTGCAAGCGCCATCGGTGCACGCATCGGGTTCAGGGGCCGGACTTTCAGCCACGCTCGCCTGTTGCGATGCCGGTGGATCATCTGACGGTGGCACAACTGAAGTATTGGGGGGGGGGGTTGTTATATGTTGGCAGACTCAGTGCACAGGGGGAGGCGAGGAGACACTTTTAGTGTGATTATTTCTGTGCACGCTTACTGTATTGGCCAGATACCGAAAAATCATAATAATAATCCCCCCGTTGAAAAATCGCCCTTGATTCGTCCTGTCCCTCAATTATTTACATAATTTTGAGAGGACATTATCCAAATATAGACGGCACAATAAATTGTACAGGTTGGCGCAGACAGGCGCACTGTTCAATCTGCTCCCACCTCATCAATTTTGAATGAAAAGTGCTCACGTTTGGTATGAATGTAGATAAATACACCCCACTTGTGAAGTGCACGGTGTCATATTGCTGAATTTACACATTGATCAGATCATATGTAAAATAACGTCACTCCACATAAGCACCATCACTCATCATTATCAGTGGCAAAACGCTGATGATAATGCAATTTTGCTCAGTCTCATAGAACCATGCAGCTACAAGGATACGCTGCTGATTTCTCATCTTGAAAATGTCTTCAAAGTGGGACATTTTGCTATTACTGTTGAACGGTATGCACAGCATGCACAGTTTTATCTCCAAATTTGAGCACTTGTTTCTATAAAATTGACACGTCAGGAGCAGATTGAAACCATGCGCCACCCTGTATAAACTCACAATTTTTTGGCCTCTTTTTCATCCATGGGAAGTCTTCCACTGCGTCGGGGTTCCGCTCCCCATAGTCGTAAGCCAGTTCTTCGCCAGCCTTTATATCGCGCAACGCTCTCAACAACAGACACGGTTGACCATTGTGTGTCATAATTTTCATTCTCAAATTAGGCGGAAAATATTCATCCTTTTCGTGTGAATGATTGATCAAGCGGGCAAAGTGTTGTGGGTTGTCTTCTGTAGCGTCGACACTGCAAAGTGGTATAAAGCAGAGTTCAACAAATGGCCATTGAAAACCTGAGGTTTTTATAGATTGTGTAGCAAAATAAAAATAAAAAGTCAAGTTTGTAATGTGCAATTTTCCCATGTTCTGGGCGACACTCATAAATTTCGCACAAATCTCCAGTCAGGGGGGGTCATATCAAAATTTACTTGGAATTAGCAGTGTTGCAAAAACGTATTTACGTTTACCCGAAATACCCGGGTATTTTGGTATCCCCCCCTCCCTCCCTAAAATGCTACCCTCCACTCACCAGCATTTTTTGTCGTTGTAGGTGAAGTAGTAAAGGTAGCTGTTCGGGTTGTCGGACAACTCGGCTTCTCGCTGTAGGACTGCATTTGCTCCAATAAACAGTACGCCCTTGTATTCCGCCACCCAGTCGTTGAATTTGATGTCCCGCTTCGTGATGACACCGCGACCTGTTAAAAGGGCGATCGGATATGATATACCTATGTATAGATACAAGATGATGCAGTTATAAAAATGAGGCCTGGCCCCTGGATTATTTTACACACCATTTTCGAAAATTTGCCAAATTTTTCAGACATTTCATAAAATTAAATTGTGTTAATTGAAATGTTTCCTCATGTTGAATGAAATATGAAATGTTGAATGAAATGCGGTGTGTACTATTTAAAATCATTGTCCCCACAACAAAAAAACCCCACAATTCCGAAATACACCCCCCATCTTTTGAAATTCATAGGAATTCGTGTAAATCGCTCCACAGCCGCAGCCTAACCCCGCAATTTATATGTTTCAATTGCCCACCTGTAATACCATGAAATACAAGCGACTGCTGGACACAATTTGGCGCCCACCAAATTGTTACCAAAATACGCCATTGCCGTTGTCGCCATGGTACAGCTCTTCTGAATTGACCAGTGCGACAACGGCGGGCTTTTTGAGTCGCTCCGGGGGGGGAGGGACGGTAATCAATCTATTTGGAGGGACTTATTTGATAAACGATTGAAACCTATATATTGCGGGTTGGCTGGTTCCACTTTCCCGCCTTGCATTAGACGACAAAGTGGGTATAAAATATACCATGTTTACCTGGTATTTGAAAAAAAGTATTTGACGGAACATAGAAAGTGAATGTGGCAAATGAAACATTCCCCCCTGTCGCCCAGCAATTCTTACATTTTACATTAAATTCTTACATTAAACCCGATCCCTGAAAGCCTGGCACACTGAAAGCGTGGCGGTTTTTACCCAACTGTTACAAGGTAAATACCTTGAAAAGATGTTTACCTTGTAACGGTTGGGTAAAAACCTTGTAGGGGTATGCAAACCCATACATAAAAGTATGAATGGGTACTAAATCATTGACGAGCACGAAACACCTGCAACAGATTCTTGACAATGGTCCTTTCATGCGTGAAACATAATTCATACGGGTTTGGGAATAAAGTTTGGGATGGGCATTACATGGAATGTAATCCATGATGAGCCATCATTTCTAATCAACTGAACTACCGTATTACCTCGAAATACCCCCATGGGGGTTTATTATTTCGCCAGCAAAATTTGAGGGGGGTTCATTCGAGGGGGGTTTTATTATTTCGTCAGAAATTTTCGTAAGGATCATAGTAAATGGTAGGCATTTGCGTACCCAAAATAGGTAATAAATGTGTCCAAACAGGATATATTTGGACATAAAAACGTAGATAGCTACACAAACTTGTGTATGCAATGCAAATTAACAGTAATATACATCATACATCATTTTACATGAATTTCTCATTATTTTACATTTTTCATCTCATCATGTTAAATACAGACCTAAGATTTATCATATTGCATCTTATGACAGGAACGATACACCTGTTTTCCATGTGTAAATACCTAACCCACAAAGGGATAAAGTCTCATACAGTGTCATCTCATCTTGGTATCGTGTGGGCTTTGTGGCCAGTGCATTTTTTGATCTCATATTATTCCCGGTACGTCCGGCTATACTCAAGGAGTGCTCTCGAGTTGCCCATTACAGTCTCATATAGTAACGTTTCATACAGTGTCATTTGATCTTGGGAACGTGTGGGCTTAGTGGCGGATTGCATTTTTTCATCTCATATTGTTCCCGGTACGTCCGGCTATGGTCAATGCGGTACACATGGCGCGCAGCGATAATCTGTTCTGTTACTTGCGCATAAACATTTAAGGTCAGCCGACTGACACTTCCGCAATGACCGCAATTAGTAAAAAAATTGAAATGATAATTGACAATGGCCATGATAATCCAGCGCTACTGTGTAAGGACGTGCAATACAAAAGTAAGGCATCTGTGAAACATTCAATCAAAAAAGTAATTGCACAGTAATGCAAATGCACTACACGCGGCGCGCATCGATAATCTATAGTTTGCACATAAAAATAAAAGGTCAGCCAACTGAAACTTTTGTAATGACTGCTTCAGAAGGATTAGTAAAAATCGGAAATGATAGTTGACAGTTCGGAAAAGATAATTGATGTATGCGCAGCAGTGAAACATGAAAAGATCGAAAAATTTGCCAAATTTTTCACAGACATTTCATAAAATTAAATTGTGTTAATTGAAATGTTTCGTCATGTTGAATGAAATATGAAATGTTGAATGAAATGCGGTGTGTACTATTTAAAATCATTTACCCCACAACAAAAAAAACCCACAATTCCGAAATACACCCCCCATCTTTTGAAATTCATAGGAATTCGTGTAAATCGCTCCACAGCCGCAGCCTAACCCCGCAATTTATATGTTTCAATTGCCCAACTGTAATACCATGAAATACAAGCGATTGCTGGACACAATTTGGCGCCCACCAAATTGTTACCAAAATACGCCATTGCCGTTGTCGCCATGGTACAGCTCTAGTGAATTGACCAGTGCGACAACGGCGGGCTTTTTGAGTCGCTCCGGGGGGGGAGGGACGGTAATCAATCTATTTGGAGGGACTTATTTGATAAACGATTGAAACCTATATATTGCGGGTTGGCTGGTTCCACTCCCCCGCCTTGCATTAGACGACAAAGCGGGTATAAAATATACCATGTGTCCATGTTTACCTGGGGTTTGTAAAAAAGTATTTGACGGAACATAGAAAGTGAATGTGGCAAATTTTTTACATGAATTTCTCATTATTTTACATTTTTTATCTCATCATGTTAAATACAGACCTAAGATTTATCAGATTGCATCTTATGACAGGAACGATACACCTGTTTTCCCTGTGTAAATACCTAACCCACAAATGGATAAACTTAATCCTATGATAAACTGCCCTCACCAACGGGGGTGCATCATTTAGCATGCTAGTCACGTAGTATGACTCGGAAATGCACGGTTGGTATGCTGTACTGCCTCATTTCAAGTGCTACTGTGCTAGAAGTGAATTGAGAAGTGAAATGAAAAGTGAATTGCGAAATAAAAAAGTACAACACACACATGGCAAGTGACAAGAAAATGCTTAAAAAATATATAACAAATTCAATTCACATCTAATGCTCATGAAATCCATCTTAAGTATCGCATTTGATGAGCAAGCATGAAATGATTTTATGGTGGCATACAACGTGTAGCTAGTTGTCATGTCAAGCGATGCCTAAGATCCTAAGTGAGCTTTTTGGCAGCATACTAAACGACTAGCATCCTAAGTGGTCTGGCCTCTCACTAACTGGCAAATTGCCCGCGCGTATGACAAATATTCGGTTTGACAAATAGGCGAAAACATATGCAAAACTTATTCGTATGATAAAATTGCGTTTTGATAGAAACATAGGGAGACGTGAAAACTAGTGTGTGTAGGGCCATTCCCAATAAGTGCAAAAATAGCATGTAACAAAGTGTGCAAAGCTTTCAGGGATCGGGTTTAAAAAAAAATTTCGGGACTGCAAAATCCCAAAAAATAATTCTGGGGTCAGGATCGTGATCGCATTTGAACCCTGGAGTCAAATGTAGAAGTAGACAAATCATCAAGAATTAGCCCACCTTTATAGTCCCTAAATTCCTCAAATTTGCCACGCTCGTCCTGTAGTTCCTGGATCGCCTTCCGTAAATGCTCAGCTGGACAAAACGGCACCCGCTTTTCTATGCGGATGTGAGTGTTGTAACTGCCATCGTTGCGATTGTGTGATCCAGACGACGTGGATGGTGCATGCGCAGCCCCATACCCACTAGATGTGGACGCAGCTGCAGCTGCGACCTTTTCGGTAGACTGCATTATTGCATTTGCAAGCAATATTTTTACGTAGGTGCCATAATATTTATCGGATTCTGCAATTGCAAAATGCTCATTAAGTATACCAACATGCCAGCACCGTGAGGCGCTTGTGGGGTAGGACCGTGGGACACCAATCACAACAATGCGGGAAAAAAATGCAAAGAGGTAATAGCTGTTTATGTGAGATAAATGCACATTGTAGGCTTGTTGTAGCAATCAACACTAGACACAAATTCAGCAAACTTCTGAAAATAGGTTTATAATACCTTGAAAAATGTGTAAAAATGGCGCTTGCTTATTTGTTTTCCGTTTAATTTTTCACTATCCTATTGTAATAGCTGATTGACAGACACCACTATACTGCTATCGCCATATACATTCTGCGCCCTCACCAATGGCTTTATTAGTAATGCAATGCAGCATCGTATTGTAATGTTCATCTTAGCAAAGCGGACGGAAGTTGTAATTATGTGTTATAGTTACGGCTACAGTGTATTGTATGCGTATGTAATTGACTAGGATATTTATTGCTCGGAAACTGCTTGCTAATGCTGTGTACCGTACCCACGGTACATAAGCATGCCACAACAGCTGCGTTGCGCTTCCGCTATCGTACGTATTGTATGCATTGTCATTCCCAGTTAATTCCTGAGCTGTCAATCACTCAGTCAGTTCCTCAGTCATCGAGTCGAGTCGAGAGTCGAGCGACGAGCGATACTTATTTTCGTCGATAGATTTATATAATAGAATCGATGTATTTTGATTTTGGGGGTTGGTTTGGTGTTGAGTCAGTTCAGTGGGGTGGGGGGGGGGGGTTGGTTTGTTTGGGTGGGTGGATATGGAACTCAATCAATGAGCATAACCAACAATGATTAAGTAAAATACAGCACAGCTCTGCTAGTTCTAGATACACCAAAAATATGCTTTGCTCAGACACAACGACAACACTTTGATGGCACATGCAGCCAGGAACGTATCCAGGATTTTTGAGCGGGGGGCTGCTTGTTTACGGAGGCCGGCAAGGGGGGGGGGGCGGCTCAGTACATGAGCATTTCATATATGAAATGGATTTCATGGGCATTAGAAGTGAACTGGTTGACACACCTGTGTCCACTGATCCGTGTCAACTCAGATTTCGTCTTCACATGTCGTAGTACGATCTACATGCGGCAATGTTGAAAAATTATTATTACATGAAGTCCATAGAATTTCTATTCGCATTTATTCTATGACGCACACTCCTTTTTCACACGTGCAAAAATTATCGTTATCCGTGTGTGAATTTCCGACGCATATAAACAAATGCAAGGAACAGTGCCCGACAAAAGTAGATTTTTCACACTCTCCCAAATTCACACAATAATTCACACACCGACATTGGGAGATGCAAGCCTGCCCCGTGAAAAAGCTAGGTTCGCGTAGGGGTCAACCGTCAAGGGTCAAATAAATGAACAGACGCATACGCACGCGTTCTATAAGTTTATGTGTGAATGCCGGTGCCGGATGCTTTGATTTTCAATGATAGAAAGGTCGCTCTGCGCCTGCGAGGCTCATGCATCCTAAATATGATTTCACACATATTAGTTGACACTTGACCGTGGTGATATATATTTTCATGATTATATATACTTTTTGAGGGGGGGGGGTGAAACGGATGTCATGGCATGGCAGCATTATTTAAGTAATTTTTTAGCTGTCACTTCCGGTTCCGCGTAAACCGTTTTTCATATTGCCGCCATATTGTTTTTCATATTGCTTTATGAACAACTGTGAATGCCAGAAAAATGGCCAAAATCTCTATCCCTATAACCCAATCCCAATCCCGGAAAAATCCCAATCCCGATCCCGTGACCCCAATCCCGGCCAATCCCGATCCCGAAATCTCAAAAAACCAATCCCGATCCCGATCCCGAAATCTCAAAAAACCAATCCTGATCCCGAAACCCCAATCCCGATCCAGATCCCGATCCCGAAATCTCAAAAAGTGAATCCCGATCCCGAAAAGTCAATCTCGTTTGAAATTGAACCCTAGCTGTTGTTGATTTGAAACCATTTCACGTTCACAAGCAGACATTTCATGTTTCGCAGAGACGCAATTGAGGAACCTTGTGGAAACTGCAGCAATTGGCGGATTCCGGGGGATACATACATACCTACAAAATGGACGCGAGCACAGGTGGGTTATCTTTCTATATCCGTAAAGGGATTCATTATACTCTGAATAATGTCCCAACCGAACTGCACAAAAATATTTTGAGCATCAAGGTGCATACATCTTTAGACGCAACCGGTCAACAGAAAACGGAAAGATATCGGAAAATGAATATATTAACTGTATACCTGGAAAATAACATCGGATCGGAAAAAGGTTGTCTATCTATCTAGGTATAGATACACAGCACAACTATCCTCTGTCTGTCCTCCCTTTATTTATATATGTCATTTGATGATCAATAAGTGCAGGGGGTGTTACGAAAATCGTATTGCTTTATGCATACGCATCAACCAATGAACAAAATTTACACCTTAATCTCTCAGATTCCGAAGCGCGCTACGAGCTGCCGATCTGGCAGCCTCAGATCAACATGCGTTGGTACCCTATGTACCAGAAGACAATCGTGGCGCCGGCCCTAAGGTGCATCATTGACACAAATTACGAAAGCGAGATGCACCCTTTTGCCAGCTGCACCAATTGCGGGCACCACATGATGGAGACGGTTGAATTCTATGAAAATCACCTGAATTCGACAAAAGAGGTCGTCTATCGCATTGGGGGCTTTGGCGCCGAGCTGGAAATACCGGAAATTGGGCGCAATGGTGTGTTGTATGTACATATTTCAAGTAAATGTTTTTCGAAATGAAGTTTTTAAAGTTATCTTGTTAAAGTTATCTTTTTTAAAGTTTAATAAAAAAATCTTTTTAAACTTTGTGAAGCCTGTGAAGTTTTTGAAGTCTTTTGAAGTTTTTGAATTGATCGTAAGCCCTGACAAATCAAATTGAAACTTGCTATACGGCCGATACTAAACTAGTAAAATGGCTCTAAACAATGCTAACATTCAAAAACAAACATTTTTTTAATAAATAAAACTAAAAATAATAAAAAATGTATATAGATAAACATTCATCCTCTAGAGGAAAAGCCGCAAATAACATTTAAGCCTTATCATGTGTGTGGAACATGGAAATACCTAGATAGATATAATCTTACCTGCAGGAAATCGCTGGATTCCGAACGGTGAAGACATTCACCTTTTACTGATGACCACGGACACTGACCAAAAAGGAAATATGGTGAAAATGAGAATCTGCAATGATGCAGCGCATCCGGTCCAGATCGTGTGGATGCTAAGGCCGAGTGACAAAGGGATGGTGCGTCTGCAGTTGACGATCAACTGCCACCAGTTTAAGGAGCGCTATGGCCAACTGGCCCACGCGCCCACGGGGGGGATCGATGATGAAGACCCCGAAATTGTTCTCTAAACTTCTCAACAAAAAAATGTTTCAATTAGTTTTCTAAAAACTGGCATCAAGATCAAAGTATTTTTGTCATTTTTTTGTCATGTTTTTAAAATGTTGATATGCCAGGTGTATTCACCGTCGTACATTCCTGCATTGGAAATTAAATTGATAATTTCACAAATTATCAAAATTTCAAAAAAATGCAAACTTCCAAAATTTTCGAAATTTTCAAATTTTCATAACCCCAAATTTGGATATTTTCCAATATAATTCACAAATAAAGATAAATAATGTCCGAAAATATTTCGAAACTGTTTAAAGTCCCACGAAAAATGTATGAAAATAAAGGAAAATAATGATAAATAGAATTTTAGACTAAGAATACCCAATTTCCAATGCACAAATGATGCCTTTTCACTTAATACATGTTCATCTACCCGCATACCCAGTTGATTCCTTGTCATGCAACCATACGTGTATTGTATACTGTATACGTCTACGTGTTTTGTCATAATACCATGTATCCAGTAGCTGTTACGTGTTACACAAGCACAAAATCTGATATTATGAGAAAATAATCCCCCCAGCCTCCTTAAACAGCACGCAAAACGTGCTGTACCTGTACGTCTACATAAAAAAATTGAGTATTTTATCGCATAAATAAAACATGAAGTCGATCTCCATTCTCCACTACCACTCTGTGCAATTAAATGACCTGAAAAGATGGGATGGGAAATACAAACAACAATCACCCTTCCTAATTTGGCAATTTCCAATACACCTGTTGAATGTCATGTTGAGGATATGTAGCAATATTGTTTGCTATGAGCCTATGATACCCAACACCAATAGCCGCTGGATACACTAGTAAATTGCACCTAGCTGTATTTCTACATTTTTAATGTAATTTAGGTAGGTACTCTTTTATGGTATACTCGGCGGACATGAGACTCTGCCCTCGCACTGATTTATGTATCGTGTTGGAAGCGTGCCAATGATTATTAAATCATGCGATTTCCGTAAAAAAAAGTTGAAAAAATTCATCGATGTGAATATGTTAATGAATAACATTATAACAGCAATCAATTTTGTCATCTTTTTATGAAACTCGCACGCGACTCGCACCATCGTTGGCACACTTCCAGCGGGAACCACGCGTGCAAGGTGTAAAGTAACCGGAGTATACTGTAAAAATCCTTTCTGTGAGCAATTCTCTACTGTAAAAATCGTCGAATAAACAGATACACGTTGTTTTTAAGAACATAACTTTTTTTAAACTTGTTCTTTAAATACATCGTTAATCTTTCTAAAAACTTTCGTGCGACATACACTCAGCGGCTATTCATTGTACTCGTTCCATCCAATCACCATGATCGCGTGATTATGTAAATACAAAGAAAAAAAACAATACTGGATAGTAAAAATTGGAAATTGAACGGGTATTGTCCTTTTATTTGACATTTGATCTGTCTGTGAGGTACAACATCATCAACCACACAGTCAAAAAGATTGGCGTAAATATTCGCAGCGAACACTTGTACTTTGAATTGAACCCAGACATGATATTTGTGTTCAAATTGAACGTGTATGCGTATGTGCATTTATTTGACCCCTACGCGAACCTAGCTTTTTCACGGGGCAGGCTTGCATCTCCCAATGTCGGTGTGTGAATTTGGGAGGGTGTGAAAAATCTACTTTTGTCGGGCACTGTCTGTTGTCGGCACATGTCAGCACGTTGGTGAATCGCTGTGTAGGGGGTCATGGCGACCCACTGTCAACAGTAAATCACCAACTCAATCTACTAATCAAGTGAGTCAGGAAAACTGCTGGGTGAGCAAACAGTTGACTGAGTAAGCTTGTGGTCAACTCAGTCAGCCAAGGTATCAAGTGAGTAAGTGTTCTTTTTAGTCAGAGACAGTATTAAGTTTCATAGGTATCAAGTGAGTAAGAGAACTGCCAAGTCGCCACAATGCAAAGTATGGTTTTTACATATTGGTCACATCACAAGTGAAATATCCATGATTGGAAATAACAACTCCATTCCTGAGAAAAAAAGAAAATATTGTACCTTTTGCATTTGATGTCAGATTTTTATGTAGTGTAATATCTCAAAAGAAAGTGATTTTTTTTGCTTACCGTTTCATGAAATTTCGTGAAGACAAAGATTATAAAACAATTTAAAAAATGCCATTTTGAATGACAAACTGCACTCATGGTGCAACGTGAAAAAGCGCTCTTTTATGTAGTTAAGAAGGTTTGTAATTGTTAATACAGCGATAATCCATGTGTCGGTGAGCTCAGACAATTAGTACTATTTACCTACAAATTGTAACAATCTTTGTATCGATTGAGCATGTCTATTACTCCCTACGAGTCAATCAACACAGCGGTGGCATACTTCGCATTGGGATCAGTTGATACCCTGTTTGTAGACGAGTTGACCGCTGCCTGACTAAAACATCCGCTTGTCTGCGGAGTTTATTACGTGACTCAGTTGACCACAAAAATTACTCACTTGATTGCCTCTGACTCACTTGACCACATTACTCAGTTGGTATTTCCCCGTCATGGCGTCAGTCGCCATGCCGTCAGGCGTCAGGCAAGACCGCCATCGCCGCCACAACATGGCGTTCAGCAGCCGCTGCGTGACGTGACCAGTGACCACTGACCAGGTTTGATATTTTATACACTTTTGCGAACCGCACACAAGTTACATGTCATTATGTGTGTTGTGTTTGCCGTCCGTGTCAAGTTGAGGCAAGCCAGTCTATCTTTCGGCACTTTCGTACAATCACTATTTTTTCACAGGGGTTTTGGTTTGGTGTATGTTCTGGTATTGAATTGAACTACTGTATTTGTATTTTGTACGGTTGTTGTATTGTACCTACCTACTTTGGCTTGGCGCTGCACAACCTAATTGACACAGAGTCCGCGACACTTTTGATACTGGCAAGTTTGCATACCATGAAAACGCGACACTTTTGCTACTGAGCAAAATTTCTCGCATGCTAATTAACTGCGACAGATCTTGGGCGTAAAATTCCAGCGTAAAATTCCATCGCAAAATTGATTACATAAAAGTGGATGATGATACAGGTCTGCAATTTTTCATGGAGAATATGTTTATCAATACCTTGATTGTGTCCGAGAGTCATCATCCACAGTCACTGCAATTTGATTGTGGAAATTCAAAAATTTCTATTTTACGCTGGAATTTTACGCCCGAGCTGTAATCGTAGCATTAGCGTTTGATCAGTTAGGTTTCGCTATTAGCGTATGCAGCAGTCAACTTATTAGGGGATTATTGGGATAAAAGTGCGGCGAGAAGAGAATATATAAACATAATGGTTGGGGCGGGAATATATAAACAAAATAATGCATGACACATGTAAAAGCAATGGGAAATTCATGTAAAAAATAAATGCGGTATAATCAAAGCATGCAAGCAAACCATGCGCTAAACAGAAATGAGGGAAAAAGTTTTATTTATCAAATTTCACTTGTTTTTGATTTGCTTCATTTACATTTTTTTACACATTGCTAATGTTAAATTTACGCTTGTCTGTCAGTCATTATTAATGCAATTGAAAAGTTGATTTTTGAAGTAGAAATTCATGTGAAACTGAGTACCTATATAAAATATACATTTACATAAATAACAAACCCATGAACTTGAATTGACGCACAGTAAAAAAGTGTAGGATTTTGCAGCGTGAAGCAAAAAACGGTAGCCTGAAAGAATAGCACAACGGAAAAAAATATACCTTCGTATGAAAACTGTCGCGTTTTAGCAGCATTGGGAAAAAGTATAGTATATTGTATGAAGGCTTTTGCACTTGTCTAGTTTTAGGGTGAAATCAACTTTTTGGATAGATAAGTGTAAGAAACTGCGCTCAGGTGGGGTATGTTATGCAAATTCACAATCACTTATTTTTATACATCGCGTTGTTAAGGATACACGTTACCGATACCGCGCTATCGTGTTGCAGTGCGCTACACTAGTCAAGTGATATCCACCACTGGACCACCAGTCCAGTACATTGTGTCAGATTGATGCGAAAAAACGCAGTGGCATCTGTTTATGTTATACGCACACGCTTCCGTTCCACCCATTCGCCTACACAGTACACACCTCTCGCAACAACACAACTGTCACTCTCTGCGCTCATCACTCATCAGCTTATGTAAATGATATTTATGTATGAAAAATACTAGTAAGTAAGTAAGTAGTTAGTAACTTGTTGTATACGTAAGCTTAGACACTATGTGTGACCTGTGTGTGCCATACTGCCATGCCATGCCATTTCTTGTTGTTGCCATTGCACATTGTTGCACTGTGCTAGTGTGGTATTTCCGGTATTTGGGTGGATGGATGCGTATTCCCCCTTTCCCTTCACAACATTACATTAGCAAAGCAGTTCTTCTCGCAGATATTTTTTTGCAAAATAATTGATGTTTTTTTTGCAAATTTATGCTTATGTTTCATACGATGCACATCCATTTTCATGTTTCATTTTCATCCATTTTGATACTCTGCGTCTGTAGTTCGCGCATCCATTTCATTTTTGGCGCATCCATTTCATTTTTGGTTCATCCATTTTCATTTTTGGCGCGTCCATTTTCGGCGCGTCCATTTTCATTTTCGGCGCATTTAAATCGAGTAAAATTAGTGAAATTTGATCAATAAGTTGAATCAAAAGGTTCCATATTCATGAAAAAATTTGAGTACGATTTTTGTATACTCGGTGGACATTCAAAACCAAACCAAATGTGAAAACAACCCCTTTATCATAGTTCTGAACAGCCTGTAACTGGATGATCTAGCCAGAGCCACAAATTTCTCATGTATGTTTGTGTTTTGGCACTCTAACGGCGTTATTTCTACATGTCGTTCTATTGAAGGCTGCCATTCTATTCTTCTCATGGGTGTAAACAAGTTCCAAAACCTTTCCAAAAGTTCCACCTAAGAGGTGTCGTTCTATTTGAGGTATGTCGTTATATTACAAGAAATACGGTAATGAACTAAGAATTATACAGTTTTTCATCCTATAAATTTGTTTTTACTATGTGCGAGCGTATCGGATGTGGTTATTCCCTTTGGATGTCGATTTCTAATCAGAGCAGCGCTGCTCCTACTTACGCTTGCAGCTCAAAGCATCGCATCGCATGCGTCTGCTCATGGCTCGGTCTGGTACTTTGAGTTTGAGTCTGGTCTTCTGGTGTTCTTATGATCTAATTGATGCACCGACCTGACGCATCTGTTGCCGCGCTCGCTGTTTTAATCTCATTCAAAGGGGCATGCCGGCAGCAGTGGGAAAGACGACAAATGTCAAGCGACTTCACGAAAGCGTCGAAACAGGTGGGATTGTGTTCCATCCGGAAGAATGCCGTATAAGTATGTCAAGTATTCACTTTTCATCAGTTAGCGCATGCGTGCATTTTTTGTCGGTTTTGCAGCTTCCGTATGTCTATAGCCCTTATTTAAGTGAGTGACTGGAGAGTGTCATGTCGAATCTTCACTTTTTACCCATAGCACCTGATTGACATTTGTCGTCTTTCCCACTGCTGCCGGCATGTTCCTATGAACGAAATTAAAACAGCAAGCAACTTTCTTTTGAGTGAATGAAAATTTATGTTAAGTGGCATGCTTAAAACATTGTTTTTGTGTTATTTAGTTGACATTGAGTTGACGGATTCGCGATGTCAACTGGGATGTGTGTGGGCCCATTGTTGCGCAGCTTAGGCATAAATACAATACCATATTTATTCTAATATAAAATTGCCCTTCTATTTTTTACATGAACTTTTTTACCTGCCATTCTATTGGAGACCGCCCTTCTAATTGCTTCGTAAACTTCCCACCCAATCATTTTTCTAGGTCCTGCCAAGTGTTACATCACAGACAATTCATTTCATACAATGATTTTACATGATATAGTGTATACAACATTGATATTTTTTAATGTATACTCCAGTCACTTTACACCCTGCACGCGTGGTTCCCGCTGGAAGCGTGCCAACGATCTTCTTACGCATGCGATTTTCATACAAAGTTGAAAAAACTATAATTGTCTTGATACTAAACGTTAACTTATTCACAACAATGATTTCTTCTTCATTTATACAAAAATTGCATGCTTTATCATCATTGGCACGCTTCCAACGTGAGACACAGATGAGTGTGAGGGCAGAGTATCATGTCCACCAGGTATATATGGGACAATTCCAGCCAAGCACTTTGTGTACCTTCTATTGGAGGCGCCCTTCTATATCTATTAGAATAAATACGGTATTTTAAAACATGGATTTTGTCGATAGCAGGTTGTCATTGCATTGAATCATTGGCAAAGATATTCACCCAACGGCTACTGCAAACTACACGCGCACAGCCATCTTTCAGCGCCATGCGAAAGCCTAACGTAGACACCGTCAGCTACTACTCGAACACGCACTATGCGAAAAAAGTCGTTGGCACTGGCAGCAAGGGCAATGCCAAGGTTGGTTTTAATTCGATCAAAAGATCACTCAAATGCTTTGAGTGAACTGACATATTTTGTTTCCTTAAGGGTCGTTTACACGGTTTCGTGTGCCGACAAAAAAGTTAAGCGAAAAAGTTCCATAATTCCGGAATAAAGTTCCGTATCTGCGGGAAAAGCCAGTGAAGTATACTCACTAGTTAAGTTTACACACATGCCAATTTGCATCTAATTTGAGCCTGTCGTTCAAAACTTATTTGCATTTGAAGATGAATTTCAGTTGTCGGTTCGGTTTCAAAACGAAAACCGAACCGACAACTAAAATTCATCTTCAAATGCCTATAATTCTTGAACGACATGCTCAAATTATCTGCAAATTGGCATGTGTGTACACATAACTAGTGAGCACAATTCACCGTTTTTTCTTGGATATATGAAACTTAATTTCAGAATTATGGAACTTTTCCACCAAACTTTTTTGTCGGCACACGAAAGCGTGTAAACGCTGCTTCAAGAATTTTGGATATTTCAACCACATTAGCGCACGCACACCACTGACTCGAGCTAATCTTATTCATTTTACCTACATCTTTTGATTTTTGTTCAATATTTTTTGTGTCGCCAAATGAAAGAAGCCTATACGTCTTCAAAAACCAAGACTCGGGAATTTTTCACACAGTGATATATCTAAAAATGATATCTGGAACTTTGAAATCAGCCAAAAATTGAACACTAATGCTTTTTCGCAGTTCTAACGATTTAAACTTTTATCTCACGTCTCGGATGAGTCGCGTTAGGGATTAGGCTGTGAAAAAATAATGATCAATCACGCGATAAAGAATGATAATAGGTGCTAATGCCTAAGTTGTGATTGTGTCGGGAATGTTGTGATATTGTAGACTGATAAAATCAAAACTATAGTTGTATTTGATTTATTACTACAAATATGACACTATGCACTAAGAAATCCAAATGTTATGCAACAAAAGTTTGGTATCACCAAAAATACATGGATAAAGTACTGCCCTGCCAGCAGCAACATTTGTTTGTGACCCGTTACGCCCGTGACTTGTAGAGCCAGCAGCAGTTTAAATAAATAAATAAAATTTGTTTAAAATGGCTGGCCGCAATTGTGACACATTTCATTTTTGCATTGCATTCTATTATTTATAGATCTACCCAATAAAATTGAATTAGGTAGATATTTAGGTGATCAATTGAATGCACACTTTACTCCCTATTGACTCCACGCACGCTAGTTGACATCGACGCCAAATGTCAACCGGTTCCCATCACAATACAAAGCTTGCTGACGATCCGTCGAAGTTTCGAACGACTTTCAAATACAACCTTTGAATTGGGCAATTAACCAGTTGACATTTGGTGTTGATGTCAACTAGCGTGTGTGTGGCCACCATAATAATTTTTCTTATTCCTCAGTCCAAGCCCTGGTACTGGACTCCAGTCCGAGTCCAATTTTTTTTGGTTTTAATACATTTGCAGATATATTTACCTAGTTAATAACTCTTTGTGCATGCTGCAGAGTGATCGCACCAGCGTCGTCGCGCGTCTGACGAAACGAATGTCGCAGCTGAAGAGCGGTGCGCCACTGGTGGTGAATGCAAGTGCAATGGCGGACATCAAGAGAAATCCACCCGCCGGTACCGCCGCCGCAAGACCCAAAAGCATCCATTATCATCCCGGTTGGTGGGGTTCGTGCCTTCATTCAGGACTCAGGGGTACCATTCCATTCTAGAGTCGTTATGTATCCCTGTTGCCGTTTTCGGTGTGTGAATAAGTGTGAATTTTGGTACGCGCCGAAAAAATGACATGCTGGCTGTGTGTCAAAAATATCACACACCGAAAAAAATAACACCGAAAAAATCACACCGAAAAAATCACACACCGAAAAAATCACACGAAATGTGATATGAAAACGCGACGGTTCTCACATTACATAGCATTGGAAAAGTACCGAGCTTTTTTCAAAGTATACATAAACGTAAAGTATTTATTTTATACTCACCCCCTGCCCTGAGTACAGAAAATGTAAAGTAATTTGTTTACTTTTACTCACGAGTAAGCATGAGTAAATGTACTTTTGCTCCCAGAAAACGAAAACGTGAGTTAAAACAAAAACGCGAGTAAAGTCGATATAAAACACTTACCAGAAATACGTTTTATGTACTGGAGGAATACTTTCAAAAAGTATACGTAAAAGCGAGTACAGGGACTTTCTATCCTTCCGGATAGAAGAGCGCCATTCTATCCCTTAGTCGACATTTTCACTTGCCGTTCTATTGGAGGCTGCCATTCAATTTTTTCACCAGTTATCTCGTTGATATGTTAACTGGAATGTAGAAATATGTTTAGTAAACTGCAATTTGTCAACCTCTTGCATTTTATGAGGTTTGGCGGGAGGTATCCCATTAAGACAAAAGCGCTTTAAGACAACAGTAGCTTTAATGCTAGAAAAACGCTGTAGTGTGTGAAGATAGTTAAGTTCATGTGAAAGTTCATTGTGTCAATTCTACTTTAACTACTATACTTCCAGCCTAATTGCATCACCAAAAAGTTACAACATCTATTTATATTTTTTATCATAATTATAAGTCAATTTATAATTTTCGACCTGGAACATGACATGACCCAGAACTTTTGTCGCAATGAGCAATTTTGTTCTATAAAAGCTACTGTTGTCTTAAAGCGCTATTGTCTTAATGACGCACACCCGTTTGGCTTGCCTACGCTCTGCTTAACTTATGGATCACCAGCGGACCATGCTTTTGCATCCACCATCGAGTGCCCGCCTTCGCTGAGCGGGCAGGCGTGTGTTCATTGGCACACGCTTTGGGTGGCTTACCATAACCCGGGTGCACCGTGTTACTGTAAAATCCAAATGTTCACAAATCACAGGGACCGTGAATATCAAGGGGCCTTCGTCCGGCGGCTTGGTCAATCGGCAGGTCGACATCAGTGGTTTTGTCTGCGACCCCAACGCCAGGGCGAAAGTTTGTTTCAACTTTCAATCATTTCCAAATCCAACTGTTTGGCTTGTTTGGTATATACCTATCTTTCCCTACCAACTCAGCCCTCTATTACATATCTCAGCAACTATTACATAACAGTAACTGCCCAAAAAGGGTGCCAAAATGAAAAATTGACAAAATTGACCCCCCCTCAAAATTCTCACTCTGAAAAAAAAAACCCCCGGGGCCGGGAGTATTAGAGCTCAGCGTGGATTCGACGTGAAATGACGACGTAAAATGACGTCGTGAAATTAATTACATGAATGTGGATCATGCTACGGGTCTACAAATTTCTAAGGATGCTACGTGATTCAATTCGCTCTAGTTGTGGCTGATAACACTCAGTATTGGACACGATTAAGGTATTGATCCATATATTATCCTGAGAAAATTCATATTGGACTATTTCATATGTAGATATTATGATCCATGACCAAAAAAATAATCCCTAATCCCTGTTGCACCGTGAAACAATCAAACCCGCAAAGGTTATGTTTCGGTTGCTTTTGACGACCAGGCTAAAACTGTATTGGATGTTTTGGAGACGATATTTTGCCACGTCTCGCGGACCTGCCGCCACCGCCGCAGGGTCGTGGTAATAATTACTATTTGACTGTTAGGGTCATTAAATGACCCTAACTAAAAACACAGAACCCCTTGAAAACAGTGGCGCGTGGCGCCCTGCCCAAAAATGGCGCCAGCAGGTTTTCAAGGCGAGAACACATATACGTGATATGATTTTACAGAACAATAATTGCCCAAAACGGGCGCCAAAATGATAGGTGATTACAGAACAATAACTGCCCAAAACGGGCGCCAAAATGGCGCCAGCAGGTTTTCAAGGCGAGAACACATATAGGTGATAGGTGATTACAGAACAATAACTGCCCAAAACGGGCGCCAAAATGAAAAATTGACAAAATTGACCCCCCCTCAATATTCTCACTCTGAAAAAATAAACCCCCCGGGGCCGGGAGTATTAGAGCTTAGGTCCCACACACGCTAGTTGACGCCAAAATTAGCATCAACTCAGAGTCAACTGGTCAAAAATTCAATTGACTATGAGCCATTTACAATATGTATCCAAAAAATCCCCTTCTTTCATTCTACATCAATCAACTTCTTAATATTTTCATAGTGGTCTCGAGAGGGGGGGTCAAACGAGGGGGGGGTATTTCGAGGAAATACGGTATACGCAGCGGACAGTACACAAAGTATTCAAACGACCATATTTTAAGAATAAATCGTATGATAAATTTGCTAATTTATATTTAGTTCCATAGAAAAATGTTAGGTAGCTACCTTCATTGTGATCATGTGTGAGGGATCCTTTGAATAGCTCCTACCTAGCTCTTTGAATAGCAGTAGTTCAGTTACACACATTACATTTTTACATCCCACATGTGCGCAGAGTGTTCGCTTCGGGCTGTTCGCGGGGCTGAAGAGTCCTGTTGCCCTGCTGAAGAGAAAGGAGCCAACGATGTATGCGAAGACACTGAGAGAATCTTTCGGGCTCAATGGACCTGCTAGCGGCGCTGTTCAGCCTTCCGCTTCCACCACCACGAAACCCAGAGGCATCCTTAAGACGTTTGGCTGTAAACGTACCGCCAACTGCGCCAAGGTTCGATTGGTTGTTTTTTTCTTTGCCATCGGATGTCTGATAACTGTTGGCTTTTTTGTGGAAACAGTATACTCTCATCTCAATGTGTTAGAGACAAGAGTTCTCTTACAATATTATTCAAGCATATTTTCCATGCCCAACCAAAGTCACGAACCTTCAACACAAGATGCTTATTTTATATACCGTATCTCCTCGAAATACCCCCCCCCACATTTGACCCCCCCTCTCAAGACCACTATGAAACAATCACCCCTCCCTCGAAATACCCCCCCCCCAGATTGAGTGTAAAGAGAACGTACATGGCAAATGCTGCAGTTTGTGTTCTGCGTAGTACAGAACACCTGTAAAAACAATGTCGGAAGCACGTGAGAGCAGTGTTTATACCATCTACGTACTAATAAATATATGTATACAGGAGTCTATACATATGTCAGTTATTGATGCATTTTTCTACCCCAGCGCACATCACAAACAACGATTCTGTACTACCATTTCAAAAAATTTCTGGCGTAATAATAACCCCCCTCCAAATACCCCCCTCGTTTACCCCCCCCCCCCTCTCGGGAGGACTATGAAAGAGCCCTCCCGGGCCCCCTCGAATAACCCCCTGGAATTAACCCCCCCCCCCCAAATTTTGCTGGCGAACTAATATACCCCCATGGGGGTAATTCGAGGTAATACGGTACCTGTATCTATGTTTGATCATTCTAGCCCCGAAAGCTTTTTACGGGAATGTGAAGAAAAACATTTAGGTAAATTGAACGTTCTTAAAAAAATTGATCGTAAAAAAACTTCACCATGCTCACTCATCCCATCCCCTGTTTGCAGCGAGTACGGTTCAGCGCGGTTGTTGGCAAGTTTCCAGATATGGGCATGGCTTCATCTTCCTACACGCGCAAAATGCTGCGATGCGAACGCAAACAGTGGGATCCTAAGGGTATGGCGGTCTGTTTTTCTGTTATATTTTCAGCCACAGGGGTCTCAAATGGGGGATGGGTGCATGCATTGTACACCCCGATCTAGCCAGCGATGTATTTATCTTTGGATGTTGTGGGGCAGCTCTGCTATCAATCTAGGTATACCGGTGGAAAAAAATTGGCAACTGATACAATGGCTGCCCACACGCTAGTTTGACATTAACACCAAATGTTAACTTGTTCACAGCCCAATTCAAAGCATGCGTTTTAACTTCGTTCTTCGGCTCGTCAGCAAGCTTTGAATCGGGATCGGCACCAGTTGACATTTGGTGTCGATGTCAACTAGCGTGTGTGGGCCCATTGTCCCTTGATTGCACCCCACACCACCCAGTCAGTATATCCTCTACATTCTCGAAAAAGTCTCCATGAACCATACAGTCAAAAGTGTCAATTCAACAGTAATAATGTAGTTCAAAAATTCAGCAATAAATTAATTTCTTCAGCATTTTGATGACATTTGACATGACATTGAACATTCCATTGGACACTTGACTTTGCACGGTGTGATGCGGGGCAGGAATGGCCTCAGACTCCATAGGCTACTTCCGCAAGTTGACAAGTACTTTACTCTTCACCATTGACTTGACTTCTTAATTCACTTCGCTTTTGCCATTCATTCGGCTTTTGCTGTTTTACTTCTCACAGCTCAGTTTGCGGAACTGGTACATTGTGCCGGTTACACGAATGACAAAGGGTCAAGTTTAAAAAAAGTCAAGATAGTCAAATCAAGAGTGAATAGTAAAGTACTGTCAACTTGCGGGACTTGTGCCTGGTCTGATTGACCCTGGCCAACTTGTTTGTTGCTTCTGGTCTGATCAAAATAAAATTTTTTTTCTGAAAATAAAATTGCTAAAATTGGCTTTTTATGTCAGGTTGCAGTGGGTGAGGATGGCTGCCGGTCGGGTGACAACGACGATACTGCGCCTCGCGTACACATACCGCCGCAACATTTTGTTTTAGTATCCAACAGACATACCGGACATGGAAAAAGCACCCGATACCGTGTTTTTTTGCGTTAAAAACCCTTTATCGTGAACATTTAGACACGCCCACGTGCCCCCTGGCTACGCCACTGACTGTTACTTTAGGTGTGGAGTTATCCGATAGTTTGTACTTGTAGTGCATTTTTTTACAAAGGTGAACTTTTGTGGTTCTTTCGAGTGATGAAACTTAAGAATTACTATTTATTGTGCTGTTCATATCAGGTCAGGTTGTAGTATTTATTACCTCAGGACAGGAGTATTTATTGTGCTGTTTTCTGTTTCCGAATGTTCTGAATCGCCAAATATTTGAAAATTGTCAGATTCTTTCTGACCTGATTTGTCAAGTGTACACTATTACTAATAAAGCAGCGGATGTCATGTATGTTGGTTGATTTCGTTTGGTATACCGCGTAACATATTGCGCGTGCCCAGCCAGACCCAGAGGCAGGCATATATATATATATATACTTTCACATTCTAAATATTTATTGTAAACTGCTGGCAAATATACTTGTGAAACTGATTTCATAAAATTTATCTCATGCGCCCCGGTATGCAAGCTGTGGGGGTGGCGTCCAGTATGGGTGTGCCCCCGTCGCGTGTTCCCAACAAAGTACTCAGATGGCACCCACTGCACTGGTACCCCCACACAGCTGGACGACAGCGTTGAATAATTTCCCCCTGACAAAAATTGCTATATAAAATATTTTACGCTGTCATCCAGCTGCGGGGGGTTGCCAGGAAGTGCCATCTGGGGACTTTGTAGGGCACCCCCTATAGTAAACGCCACCCCCATAGCTTGTGTACTGGCAACGGTGCATGAAATAAATTTAAGATTTTATGAAATCATCTGACCCATCATGTATCTGCCACCAATTTACCGTATTTCCTCAAAATACTCCCGGGGGGTTTATGGTTTCAGAGTGAGAATTTTGAGGGGGGTTAAACGAGGGGGGGGGTATTTCGAGGGGGGGGTTTATTATTTCGCCAGAAATTTTTTGAAATCCCAGTACTAAAATGTCATCTGAAACGTACGCAGACGTCGAAAAATGCAACAAAAATCGCCATTTATAAGACTCTTAAAGACATTTATAAGTGTGTATACGTACAAACACTGTTCTCACATAACAGAGTCATTGTTTTTAACGTGTGTTCTGCATTGTCGGGATGACAAACCGCAGCCTTTGTCATTTACGTTCTCTATACACTAAATTTGGGGGGGGGGTATTTCGAGGGGGTGGTTTTATCAGTTCATAGTGTCCATTTTGAGGGGGGTATTTCGAGGGGGGGGCATTTCGAGTGGGGGGGTATTTTGAGGAAATACGGTATCATACAAACCAAAAAAAACACGAACTGTGGCGCGAACTCGCTTAGTGTGGGTCTAGAATAAAAATAAAAGTTGCACATTTTTTTGCACAGGTGTTTCAGCACAGCACGGCCTGTCCGCCTTCGTCAAAACGATGGAACCAGCCGGACACCATTACCGCTGCCCTTACTGCGGGGCCAATTTTTTCGACCGACTCCTGCTGGACATACATTTGAGCACGCACCACACAGTGGCGCATTATCGCGCTTGTTTGGAGCACTACAAGGAGCTCGCCAAGGTGAGTGGGAATGGGATGGGTCGTATTTGATTGCTGTGTTCTGCTCCTGTGTGTAAACCCCACTGAGCCCATTCATGCCTGGCTCAAATCTTAACTATCCATTTCACTCAAACAATGCCTTTCAATTCCGAAAAAAAAAAGTTTTGTATTGTCATTCAGAACCAACGCGTGACAGTCGTCATCCCTGTATGCGTACTTTGCAAAGGCAAATGCTGTCGCGACCACAAAAAGAAGCCCGGTGGCAAGTGATGTTCAGTGGCTTTATTTTGATAAATATGTTGTATTAAGGGTCGTTTACACGGTTTACTTACTGTTCCAACAAAGCGCCACACTGCCGTTCGCCGGCCTCCGTATACATACCCCCCCCCCCCTAAAAATCCTGGCACACAAATCAGTGTAAACGTTGCTTTACCATGTTTGTATTCTCCCATTTTGTATGTAAGCATTTCTATTGGGCGGCCACTCGCTAGTTGACAAGGACACTAAATGTCAACTGGTTCCCATCCCAATTGAAAGCTCACTGCTGACTACTAACACAATGCATACTTTGCGAAATTATCTTGCAAATTGCAATAACGTTCAAGAGATTTTAATTCGATCCCTTCAGCATGAATTGGGATTGGGGAACCAGTTGACATTCTGTATCCTTGTCAATTGATGTGTGTATGGCTACTGTGTTGTATATTTTTGTTGCATTAGCCATTCAAATGAATTAGATGATTGACTCTGTGAGTGTGACTGTTGAATAACTGGTGGAAAGTATGGGTCATTGTCGAAATGTCCCTAGCAATGTCACTAATGTGTGCTTTGCTGTATCACATCTCAATTTGCAAAATTTAATTTATTTATTTCTGACGTTAGGTGTGCGCAGGTGCTGTTTAAGTGAATTTCAGTGACCAGCGCATAGTGGTACTCAGAATCAGGACCAGGAGTTGCTTGGTGTACATCATCATGCCTGGACCGGTCATCAACATTTCGTCCGAATTCGACTCGGTTGAATCCGTGTGCATGGCCGACGACGGGCACGAAGGCGGCGCCAGCCGGCATCATCTAGTCGTCACTGGACGCGGACAGCATGCTGAGGGCTGCCAGCGCGACAACATGTTCGGTGACAGAGCCAGCTCCCGTTCCAGCCAGATCAGCGCTGTGTCTCCGCGCCGGAAGAGAGTCAGAAAAGATTCTGCTGGACTGTCGTGGACTGTTGGTTTATGTTGTGACTGGATTGTTTTGATTGGTAAAATTCACTGGATCAATCTATTTGAAGTGAATGGATTGTTGTCAAAACACAATTTTCATTGTGTTTTGAATCTAACGTGACATAGATTTTTATGTTGCTAACTTTTTTTGAAAACCCTGGAGAACGTATACCGTATTTCCTTGAAATACCCCCCCCCTTGTTTGATGCCCCCCCCCCTCTCGAGACCACTATGAAACAATCACCCCCGGGGGGTATTTCAAGGAAATACGGTAGTGTTAAGTTTTTACATCTTTTGTTTACGTTTTTACATCACTGGATGTGACCATTGTGTTAAAAAAACATCTCCACATTCCACTCCAGGGCGATATTTCGAGCGACGGTTTAGACGAGACGATTCGCGGCGGCCGCCGAGCCCAGCGGCGCCGCCGCCGCCGGCGCGGTTCGTCCAGGTCCAACCGGGAGGCGAAGGCAGCGGCCGAGGCATACGTGAGTGGGAGGAATGTTTTTCTGATAAGATTAATTTTTTATAGTAAAAAGTTACAATGGCGCCAGTGCGAAATGGCGCCAAAGCCACTTTCATCAATGTGCTACCAGTACCAAGGACGTAGGCAGGGTGGGGGCGGCCGCCCCCCCCCCCCCTTTCCGGGCCGGACCAAAAAATGTGCCAATTTTGGACTGTGCCCACTCTAAACCCGCAAAAACGGCGTTTCGGTCAATCACAAAACCCCTCCAAAAAGGGTGTTGGATTTGTTTTGGACACTATGTTCTGCCATGTCTCGCGGCCCGGACAAAACCGCCGCCGGGGCGTGGTGCCAATTATTTGACAGTTAGGGTCGGTGACCCTGACTACAAATGCGATTCTGTGAAATGAGTTGTTGGCCCAGCGCACACTAGTTTCCGTCAGATTTTGCAAACTCATAAATCGGCATTGAACGCATCTGCGTTGCCCAGAATGATGGGGATTAGGATTAACTAATTTCAGTAAACTCAGATGCGTTCAAAGCCGATATATGTGTTTACCAAAATATGGCAGTAAACTAGCGTGTGCCGCACAATAGAAAAGTGCTTGAAAATTTTGACGAAATGATAATTCCTCCCTTCGAACAGCCCCCAGAAAAGTCTGACCAATGCCAAGAGTTCCACTACAGTACTAGAATAATGTTTAAAAAGCCAATCTAGCGTCAAATTCGCCGTGAGGATTTTTTTATGACTGAAATGAAAAACAGGTGGTGAATGAAAAACACTTTTCAGAGTTCATCCGATGACGATGGCGCATTTGCTGATGTTGTCGGTTTCATTTGTACGAAAACACCTACAGGTAAATCGTTTTCTATCAAGTTTACAATAGGTGTGTAGTGTAAATTTATGTAATGCCGAGTGATGTAATAAGTGCCAACTGGCTGGCACCAAGCGCCGAAAGAGCTCTGGCGTTTTTCCTTGTCTGTGGCTATGCTCTGGAATGCCCGGCGATATGACGCATTTAACATATTAGCTTGAATAGTCCCCCCTCCCCTTGAAAAATCCCCCCTTCAAAGATTCAAAATTGCCACACTATCATGTTAATAATGCATATTCTGTGAAATGAGTTATTGGCCCAGCGCACACTAGTTTTCCGTCAGATTTTGCAAACTCATAAATCGGCTTTGAACGCATTTGCGTTTACCAGAATGATGTGTCTGTCAACTGCAATTGATGGGGATTAGGATTAACCAATTTCAGACAACTCAGATGCGTTCAAAGCCGATATATGTGTTTACCAAAATATGGCAGTAAACTAGCGTGTGCCGCGCAATAGAAAAGTGCTTGAAAATTTTGACGAAATGATAATTCCTCCCTTCGAACAGCCCCCAGAAAAGTCTGACGAAATACTAATCCACCAGCCAGAATGATTATTCGAGCAAATACAGTACATCCTCTAACTACATTTTCCTATGCATCAGTGAAAAAAATCGTAATTCTAATTGCAAATTTCACAGGAGGACTCCAATGGACACCGGTACGCAAGCGCTCTCGGCTACTACAGTCTACTACTCCCAAAGGCCTACACAATCGCTTACGTTAGTGTTTCCTGCTATTTGACTACTGTATTTCCTCGAAATACCCCCCCCCCCAAATGAAATAGTGCCCTGGTTGCTGAATATAAATATTTCATTTCAGCATATGGGCATTTTCGAAGACTTGAGTTAGAAGGGCATTTCGCTCTGCTCAATGCCCTTCTAAATTATGTGAACATGTGCATATACCGAAATCAAATATTTATTTTCAGCGACCAGGGCACTATTTCATATGTCGATATTTGATCCATGACAAAAAATAATCCCTACTCCCTGTTGCACCGTGAAACAATCAAACCCGCAAAGTTTATGTTTCGGTCGCTTTCGACAACCAGGCTAAAACTGTATTGGTTGCTCGTGTTGGTCGAGATGTAGTTGATTCCTCCCAGCGGACCGGCCGGAGCCGCCGCAGGGAAATTATTACTATTTGACGGTTAGGGTCATTAAATGACCCTAACTAAAAAACACAGAACCCCTTGAAAACAGTGGCGCGTGGCGCCCTGCCCAAAAAGGGTGCCAAAATGGCGCCAGCAGGTTTTCAAGGCGAGCGTAGTGTAAATGGAAAAATAAAATAAAAATTAACACTAAGTCACTTGTCACAGTAAAAGGTACACCGAATATTTATACCGAAATGAAATATTTATTTTCAGCGACCAGGGCACTATTTCATATGTCGATGTAAAGTGTCAATTGTCATGCAAAGTGTCAGTGGCGTAGCCAGGGGGGGCGGGGGGGCGGCCGCCCCCCCCCCTTCCCGGGCCGGACATAAAAATTGCCGAGAGTGCCACTTTTCTATACCGATTTTGTAGGTTGTTTTCAAAAATTTTGCGCGCAAGCGCGCATTTCTTTCCTCGCAATCTCTGTTGTTTTTATGTACGTCGCATTAGTATAAATACCACTTCAAATTACTAAATGCGGTACAAATTTTCAGACATCTAGGTACAATTTTTTTTTTATATTGTACCCATTGGCGCCAACGCCGACGCCAATCACGCCATGGCGCGGCGCCTACGAATGGCGCCAGCGCCATAACTCCATTCCGCTATCATAGGGCCAAATTTTAGGGGGGGGGGGGCGCCGCCCCCCCCGTTCGCCGGACTCCGTATACAATCCCCCCCCCCGTACCCCCTTCAAAATGGGCTGGGGAAAAAATAAAAAAAACCTCGAATAAACCCCCCTCGAATTAACTCGAATTGTCTTTAGAGTCTTATAAATGGCGATTTTTGTTGCATTATTCGACGTATGCGTACGTTTCAGACGACATTTTAGTACTGGGATTTCAAAAAATTTCTGGCGAAATAATAAACCCCCCTCGAAATACACCGCCCTCGTTTAACCCCCCCCCCCTCAAAATTCTCACTCTGAAAAAATAAACCCCACGGGGGTATTTCGAGGAAATACGGTATACTTGTGGTGCGCAAAGATACTAAAAATGTGACTATGCATGACAAAAAATAATCCCCAGAATTTCCCCCAAAACTCCCCCAAAAGCGAATATGTAAAAACTACCGTATTTCCTCAAAATACCCCCCCCCCCCCAAATGAAATAGTAACCTGGTCGCTGAAAATAAATATTTCATTTCGGTATATGCGCATGTTCACATAATTTAGAAGGGCATTTCACTCTGCTCAATGCCCTTCTAAATTATGTGAACATGCGCATATACCGAAATCAAATATTTATTTTCAGCGACCAGGGCACTATTTCATATGTCGATATTTGATCCATGACAAAAAATAATCCCTACTCCCTGTTGCACCGTGAAACAATCAAACCCGCAAAGTTTATGTTTCGGTCGCTTTCGACAACCAGGCTAAAACAGTATTGGATGCTCGTGTTTGTCGAGATGTAATTGATTCCTCCCAGCGGACCGGCCGGAGCCGCCGCAGGGAAATTATTACTATTTGACGGTTAGGGTCATTAAATGACCCTAACTAAAAAACACAGAACCCCTTGAAAACAGTGGCGCGTGGCGCCCTGCCCAAAAAGGGCGCCAAAATGGCGCCAGCAGGTTTTCAAGGCAAGTGTAGTGTAAATGGAAAAATAAAATAAAAATTAACACTAAGTCACTTGTCACAGTAAAAGGTACACCGAATATTTATACCAAAATGAAATATTTATTTTCAGCGACCAGGGCACTATTTCATATGTCGATGTAAAGTGTCAATTGTCATGCAAAGTGTCAAATGACAAGTAAAGTGTCAAATGTACCATATTACCTCGAATTATCCCCCTTGAATTAACCCCCCTCAAAATGGGCTGGGGAAAAAATAAAAAAAACCTCGAATAAACCCCCCTCGAATTAACTCAAATTGTCTTTAGAGTCTTATAAATGGCGATTTTTGTTGCATTATTCGACGTATGCGTACGTTTCAGACGACATTTTAGTACTGGGATTTCAAAAAATTTCTGGCGAAATAATAAACCCCCCTCGAAATACACCCCCTCGTTTAACCCCCCCCCCCCCTCAAAATTCTCACTCTGAAAAAATAAACCCCACGGGGGTATTTCGAGGAAATACGGTATACTTGTGGTGCGCAAAGATACTAAAAATGTGACTAGGCATGACAAAAAATAATCCCCAGAATTTCCCCCCAAACTCCCCCAAAAGCGAATATGTAAAAAACTACCGTATTTCCTCGAAATACCCCCCCCCCCCCAAATGAAATAGTGCCCTGGTCGCTGAAAAAAAAAATTTCATTTCGGTATATGCGCATGTTCACATAATTTAGAAGGGCATTTCGCCCTGCTCAATGCCCTTCTAAATTATGTGAACATGCGCATATACCGAAATGAAATAATTATTTTCAGCGACCAGGGCACTATTTCATATGTCGATATTTGATCCATGACAAAAAATTATCCCTACTCCATGTTGCCCCGTGAAACAATCAAACCCGCAAAGTTTATGTTTCGGTTGCTTTTGACAACCAGGCTAAAAAGATCGCTCAGTATCATTAGCTTCTGGGTGATAATGTCCACAAGGGGGACAAATCTGTTCGCTGGCCAGAACAGGTAGGTCAACCTTGCTTTTATTTGGAAGTTGGAGTGAAAAACTCCAACGAAAAGCTACAGCTCTGTGAGCGAACGCGAAACAAGCTTCAGTAAATTGCGGGGGGCATCACTTTTAAATGTACTGTATTTCCTCGAAATACCCCCCCTCAAAATGGACACTATGAACTTATAACCCCACCTCGAAATACCCCCCCCCCCCAAATTTAGTGTAAAGAGAACGTAAATGACAAATGCTGCGGTTTGTCATCCTGACAATGCAGAACACACGTTAAAAACGATGACTCCGTTATGTGAGAACAGTGTTTGTACGTCTACACATTTATAAATGTCTTTAGAGTCTTATAAATGGCGATTTTTGTTGCATTATTCGACGTATGCGTACGTTTCAGACGACATTTTAGTACTGGGATTTCAAAAAATTTCTGGCGAAATAATAACCCCCCTCGAAATACACCCCCCTCGTTTAACCCCCCCCCCTTCAAAATGCTCACTCTGAAAAAATAAACCCCACGGGGGTATTTCGAGGAAATACGGTATACTTGTGGTGCGCAAAGATACTAAAAATGTGACTAGGCATGACAAAAAATAATCCCCAGAATTTCCCCCCAAACTCCCCCAAAAGCGAATATGTAAAAAATTGTTGAATTTTTTTAGCCACATAATAATCCCCATCCTTAGAAAAATTAATGGAAAATTGCAGCGAAATGAATTCTAACAAAACATTTTATTTGCAGGGTTAATCAAAGGTTCATCCGATCAGCCCGTGTCTCCACCGTGGGGCCCCAACGTTGGCGATAAGCTCAAACGAAAAAGGCCGTCGTCTGTACTGGCAAATGGTGACAGCACTGTTGAAATAGAGGTTCGTTTCGCAACTGTTTGCACTCTACAGGAGCTTGATGTCACCTGAAAAATTTTCTAAATTCACCATGCCATCCAATACTGGGAGGTTAAGTTGAAAATGCAGGGATGGTTGAAAATGCACAGCTCGCTCAGACTTGGTTGTATTTGAAGGGGGGATATTTAGAGGTAATACGTTTTTCGGCATACCGTATTACCTCGAATTATCCCCCCCTTGAATTAAACCCCCCCTCGAAATACCCCCCCCCTAAAATTCGGCTGAGGAAATAATAACCCCCCCCCCTCGAAATACCCCCCTAAAATTGAGTGTAAAGCGAATGTACATGACAAATACCGTAGTGTGTGATCTGTACAATGCAGAACACACGCAGAACCCTGGGCTGGGGGTATTTCGAGGTAATACGGTATATAATAAGGCATGCGAAGCGCGACCGCCCCCCCCCAAAAAAAATAAACTTTGATGAAAAGGCATGTATTTATAATTTTACCTACCTACCATGTTTTTGTGCAGAAACACGGAGAAAAGAGATCTTTAGATGGAACGCAGCTGGACCTGGAAGTGAGTTTTAAGAAGATGGGTATTTTATGAGACACCAGCAATTATCGGGGGTACCGACGAGCCGATAAGTGATGATTAATCAACTGTCTACCGTATTCATTCTAATATACCATAAATATGACTCCGAGTATAATTCCGGGGGTACAATACAAATATAATTCCCGGGCTATTTTCAAACACTTTCCGAGTGCTGTGGATAACTCCGGGTCCGGGGCACTATGCAATTCACCTAATGTTGCATGGCATCATGACTTCATTTTCAAATCCATTTTCTATTGTAAGAAATTTTCAAACATTGTCCGAGTGCTGTGCATAACTCCGGGCCCGGGGCACTATGCAATTCACCTATGGCGCATGTTGTATGGCATCATGACTTCATTTTCAAATCCATTTTCTATTGTAAGATATTTTTTTATACTGATCACCCATTACGGTGCTTAGACTTCAGAGCATCATTGAAACCCTTTTTGATCTCGCCGAAAATATTGTCTGATATATAAAAAACTGCCCGCAATGCGTGATTGCGTGTGAAAGTACCATCAAACTGACACTTGACCAGACGCGTTCACCAGACGCGTGCCGCAATTCATGCAACAGGCGCTTTGGGTAATCCCCTTTGTTTGCAAAAATATTTTTTGGGCATTGCGTTGTGTGCCCAGGCGGCACTATGCATATAACTTTTTCCAAGGTATTATACTCAGAGTACGATAAGATAGAGGCGCTGTTCTATGTTTTCATTCTGACGACTCTCACTTGACTCGCCTCCTCATTCACTTGTTTTTGCCTATTTTCAACTATGTTTGGTATTGGCTTGTTTTGAATCCAGTGGGTTGTATTTTTTCATAAGGCTCTTACAGTGGGACTCAATTCGAGCATGGTACACAATTTGTATTATTTCATAAGACATTTTGTTCATATTTATTTCCATTCCATTATCAATATATCTGTTTGCTTTTTGCATCACATCAAAGTGATAGATTTGTTGGGAAATTTATCCTTCCAAAACGTTGAGTTGAGCCTATTGTCCGATTTGGATTAAGCACCACCTAAAAAAAAACGTGTGTCCAGCCGAGCCCACACGAAGTCAGTCGTCACCTAAATTTTGGCGTTTGGCGTATATGCATTTTGTAAAATTCAAGTATTTTTTGCTTACTAAATAGTACTGATAATGTTACTTCAATTATTAAATTTGTACTTCAACACATTTTTGAAACAAGTTTTGAACCCATTTACACACAGTAAGTTGATCATTGATCATGGAAAAATTATCACATCAAAATAACCCTCTTCTTGAAAAAATCTGCTGTCTGAAAAGTCTGACGAAAAAATAACTACTCTAAAAAAAGGACTGGACTTATTTGTGGATATATGGTAATTGGTTTTCGGCATTCACTGACATACCTTAAATTTGGTTTCTTGTTTTATTAGCACTTGTACTAGTTTTCAGTGAAAATGTCATGCAACTAATGACTGATTTTTGATTGTTTGTTTACTTTTCCTATTTTTTATTTGTTTTCCTGCTATTTAATATAAAATGAAGACTGATGCGATGCTGGTGAATGGTTGAATACTCTTGACAAATATTGACTCGGTCATTAGAATGTCCCTCCTAGCGCTAATGGCGCTATCTATCTTCTATAGAATGTAGATAATTTGATGTATTCTTCTTATTATAACCCATAATCTATTCACATTTACAGGCAGACATATTTATTAACTCAGAATTATGCGTTCCGATCCGCGTACCGTATTCCTCAAGCGCAAGCGGCCGCTGAACTACCTTACTGTGTCGGAGTCGGAGTCGGAGTCGGAGTCGGAGGAGATTGTGGAGCGGGTGAGTCATGTAGTTCCGAATGTCTATAACTCGATCAAGTCCACTTTTTCCAAAGTTTTCCACCTAGTTCAACATGATTTTAAACCAAACATTTACCAAGTTCAACATGATTTTAAATGAAAAATTTACCATGACCGAATTTTTAATGATCGTCTGACGGTGACCTGGTGCCGGTTACGCATGTGGAAGAATTAAAAACGTAGAAGAATTAAAGTTGGTTGGTAAATTTTTCAGAGTGAAAATTTTGAAGGGGGGGGGGGTATTTCGAAAGCGGGTGATTATCTGTGACATTTTCATGAAATTAATATTAAACATTATAGTCTAACATGCCGAAACCGGTAATAAATGTGATGGATTACATATATTTGGGTATTTTGAAGTACATGGCTACTTAGCTAGGTATATGTGTAGCTGCAAACCGGCAGCAATGAATACATCATGTACATTGCATGCATGATTTACATCATTCACACGAGGGTGGTCATGCAAGGGGTGTATTTCGATGAAATATGGTATACACTTATATCATATGTGCACTATTTGATCAGAAACTCAGTTTTGTGATCAACTTGTTTTTTACCGACATCAGTATACCCCTCAGGCGCATACGGGAGAACCGAAGGAGCCGCCTTTTGTACCGTGCATCAAACGCAAGCCGCAGCTGAATGTGCTCCACGAGTCGTGTGAGTCGGAGTCGGATGAGGAGGAGGATGATGAACAGGTGAGGCGTGTCTAGTTCCGAATGTCTGTATCTCCATCATTAGCTTTTTTCAAATTTCATCACTAAGTTCAACTAAAAGTGGGGACAGGTGAAATTCTGTGAACACCGTGGCCGTGAATATGGCCAAAGTTACAACGATCATATCAGCATCACAAGCAAAGTCGACAAGTCCATCTTTCCCGGAGCCTTTTTTTATGGAAAAACGCAAGAAATGTGATAAGTCCATCCTGGACACCGATTTCTAAAAGTCGTCATGTCCATAAATTTCCCATAAGGCAGCATTTTCTTCCCCGGGGACAAAAATGTTCTCGAGTGTAAGAAGGCGACACGTCTATTTCCCTCCCCAAAACCGTTTTGTTCAGTCCGAGTATGATGTTACAGACACTCAATTTTTCACATTTACGTTGAGAGCATGTGCTGAAAATTTGACACCGTATTGTTAACATTTGGAACTTGTTGTGTATGAGAGAGTCCCATCGGACACACCACGGACCTGGAATTGGGTCTGAAACTTAAAATGCGATTTACTCAAAATCGCATTTTGTGGACTCGTCGATTTTTAGAATTAGACGCCTCAATCACTCCATGTACATTGCATGGACATGTCCATACGGCCATGGTTTCATATTGGGTAGGGGTAATTCAATAATTTCTAATTTCTAAGCTGATTTCTAGGGGTAATTCAAGATGGATATAAATATATGTACTTCTCAGGTGTATTCGCGTCGTGAACCGTCCATTGCTGAGGCAATGGAGGACTGGTCGTGGCTGTGGGAGGAAGAAGATAGAACGGATAAGGTGAAAGAGCCCGAGGAAATGGAGGGCGAGGAGGAGGAGGAGGAGGAGGAAGAGGAAGAGGAAGAGGAAGAGGAAGAGGAAGAGGAGGAGGAGGTCGTGGATTCTCCCAGGTGCCCGTCCCATACCCTGTAAAATGACCTGTAAAATGTAAAATATCTGGCAAATTGTCATGTAAAACGCTGTATAAAATGTCAAATGTATCTTTTTTAGGACATTACCATCACTTTTGACAATTTGTCTGATATTTTACATTTTACAGGGCATTTTATTAGGTCTGGGACTGCCTCCAGGTGCTCATGCGGACTCAAAATTGATCCAGCCGACCTACATTTGTTCAAAGTAGCTGGCGGTTGTTTACACTTTAAAGACGCGTTCAATTGCTTGCAAGTGGAGCGCGCCGTGTGCGTGAACTGCGGCGTCCGGTGCCACTCCCAGACTCTGTAAAAAGCCCGGTAAAATGTCAAATATCATGCAAAGTGTCTTATGTACCGTAAATCTTTGAATATGTTTTATTCCCCTCCTTTCCCCTCGTTTTATTCTTCTCCTCGAATAATTCCCCCCTGTAAACTGACTGAGGAAAAAATTAACTCCCCCCTCGAATAACTCCCCCTCCTTTATGTGTTGGAAAAAGTACACGCATAAAAAAACGTATGTATGTAAATATAGGTATGTCATTAAACTGCATTTTTTAGCTGTTGATGGACACTATACTGATTTCATTGCATGAATTTAATGATTTCTATTCTGGCTTACACGTTTATGCAACCTACTTAACCCCATTCCCATGACATTTCACATGACTTTGACACTTTGCATGACTTTTGACATTTTACAGGGCTTTTTACAGGGTCTGGGAGTGCCCGCAGCGTGAACTCCCCGAAACTCACTTTGGCACACCAGAGCAGCTTTGGTAAAATGAGGGTGCACTCTTCTATACGAGTGAGTGGTTTTCGTTGGCGTGGTGTGGACAGTTTGAATTTGTTGCTAGGTTTTTGCGAGGTTTTGTAGATTTGGAACCCCTCGTCAGTTCATACTGATACTAAATCACATCAATCCTCCGGTCCGGAGGGATAGAAAGCTGAAAAGTTTATCTTTTTGCGGGTGGGGGTGTTACGTCATGGTAAAAAATTAAGTCAAGTAAAATTGCAAATCAAAAGTACGAATTTATTGTTTTTTGTATAATGTGGGGTTTTATTCATTTAATCATCCATCATTTGCATCATACAGCGCCAACTGGTCAAGGTCGTCATCGAGAAATGCGTTCTGTGCGGCAAATGCTGCGACGAATCCGAGGAGTTGTGATTTTAAATAATATCGCTGCTTTACCATATATACCGAATTTGCTTGAATAGCTCCCCCCTTGAATAAGCCCCCCCCTGCGAATAAGCGAAACACCCTAGAAATGATTTTACGTAATAACGGTATAAGCCCTCGAATAAGCCCCCCCTGTAAAGCGTGTGATGAAATAATAATTCACCCCTTCAAATCATCCCCCCCCCATAAAGATTTTGATGAACTTGTTAGATGAAGTTTATCAAAAATGGCTCGTTATTGTGTTTATAGGGCATATTTTGTGAACTAAACCCGCTAAAAACTAACTAAAAATTATCCCTATTCCCCTCCCCCCCCCCCCTCGAAATACCCCCGCCCCAAATTTAGTGTAAAGAGAACGTAAATGACAAAACGTAAAATACCCCATTCTAAACCCGCAAAAACGGTGTTTCGGTCAATCACAGAACCCCTCCAAAAAGTGTGTTGGAGTCAATTGCTTTTGGTTTACCATTTCGCGTGGACTGGCCCCTGAATCCACCGCCGTGAAAGGTAGCCGTGAAATATATTATTTGACTGTCAGGGTCAGAGACCCTGGCTAGAAAAGCGAGAAAACTTTTATTAATAATAATTCCTAATAATCATAATAATTCCCCCCTCGAATAATGCCCCCCCCCCTCAAAATATGTCTGACAAATAATAATCCCCCAGGGAGATTATACAAGCAAATATGGTACTTGAATAAGTTATTTCCTTGCAATACTTTTGGTCATGAAGCAATGTCAAAATAATACCCATGTATTGTATTGTAATTAGCATTGAAAAAATCTCTGAGAGATTTATATTTAAAAAATTTAAGAAAATCTCAGAAAATATAAGATTTTCTGAGATTTATATTTGTTCCGTGATTTTCCAGAGAGATTTTATTATATTTTCTATGATTGAGAAAATCTTTTGAGAAAATCTCTCTATACAACATGTGTGATGTATTGATTTTCAATAAGTATACTGAGGTGAGTACTGGTACCTTTTTCAAAGGAAATGTATATGTATTTACTCAGTACTCAAGATATTGAACTGAAAAAGATTTTATCAGGGATTAAATTATATTTTCTAAATTGACCCATAAGATTTAATTATATTTTTCCTTGAGAGATTTTCTGAGATAACATTTAATTATATTTTCTCAAAATTGGCCATTTTTTCAATGCTAATTGTAATGTTTTCGAATTCTGATTTGATTTTTGACATTTTATATATGGAAAACACAGTTTTCTTATCAAGTATATACGGATTACGTACACGGAGTTATTGTGCCTATATAATTGTCAGCGCGATATTGGTATCTACCGTATTACCTCGAAATACCCTCATGGGGGTTTATTATTTCGCCAGCAAAATTTGAGGGGGGGTTAATTTGAGGGGGGGTTAATTTGAGGGGGGGTGTATTCGAGGTGGGGTGGGTTTATTATTTCGTCAGAAATTTTCGTAAGGATCGTAGTAAATAGTAGGCATTTGCGTACCCAAAATCGGTAATAAATGTGTCCAAACAGGATATATTTGGACATAAAAACATAGATACCTACACAAAATACTCTATGTGTAGCTGCAATGCAAATTCACAGTAATATACATCGTGTACATTGCGTACATGACGTATTTATTATGTACAGTACATGACGTACATCATTCCAGAGGGGGGGGGGGGGTATTTCGAGGGGGGTTTATTATTTCCCCAGCCCATTTTGAGGGGGGGTTAATTCGAGGGGGGGGGGGGTTAATTCAAGGGGGGGGATAATTCGAGGTAATACGGTAGTATAAATATTTGACATTGAAAAATTCCGCTGTATTGCTATTTATCATTTATTGGCGCCACACACGCTGCATGTGTCAACTGAATTGGTGTCAACTAAATGTCAGCGAATTGTGTGATTTCAACTTCCCTATCTGATAGAGCATAGTCAATCTTACATCATGGCACTTTATTTTTCATTTTATTTTATCTCACTTTTTTATTTATTTCACTTTATTTTATCTCGATGAATTTGCGATGTCAACTAGCGTGTGTGGGCCCACCCAATGTGTTTTTGAAAGTAAGCTTTTTGTGTTCATGCTAAGGTATTATAGTAAATTGCCTATCTACCTAATATATATATATATACCAATATCTATCATTTTTCTATGTGGCATGACAATGAACACTATCAGCGATTTCGTCTATTGAATGTTTATTTTCAGCCAAGTTATGAAAACACTATAGATGATTACATAACAGTAACTGCCCAAAAAGGGTGCCAAAATGAAAAATTGACAAAATTGACCCCCCCTCAAAATTCTCACTCTGAAAAAAAAACCCCCGGGGCCGGGAGTATTAGAGCTCAGCGTGGATTCGACGTGAAATGACGACGTAAAATGACGTCGTGAAATTAATTACATGAATGTGGATCATGCTACGGGTCTACAAATTTCTAAGGATGCTACGTGATTCAATTCGCTCTAGTTGTGGCTGTAGATATTATGATTATGATTATGATTATAAGAAAATTCATATTGGACTATTTCATATGTAGATATTATGATCCATGACCAAAAAAATAATCCCTAATCCCTGTTGCACCGTGAAACAATCAAACCCGCAAAGGTTATGTTTCGGTTGCTTTTGACGACCAGGCTAAAACTGTATTGGATGTTTTGGAGACGATATTTTGCCACGTCTCGCGGACCTGCCGCCACCGCCGCAGGGTCGTGGTAATAATTACTATTTGACTGTTAGGGTCATTAAATGACCCTAACTAAAAACACAGAACCCCTTGAAAACAGTGGCGCGTGGCGCCCTGCCCAAAAATGGCGCCAGCAGGTTTTCAAGGCGAGAACACATATACGTGATATGATTTTACAGAACAATAATTGCCCAAAACGGGCGCCAAAATGATAGGTGATTACAGAACAATAACTGCCCAAAACG
>CAXIWS010000006.1:0-19735 GCA_964036195.1 Sphaerolaimus hirsutus
AGTGTGTTAATGGATTAACAGTGTATCCTCGAATAAGTCCCCTGGGGAGTTATTTTTTTGTCAGAAGTTTTTGATGGGGGAGTTATTCAACAGGGGGAGTTATTCGACAGGGGGAGTTATTCAAGGGGGGACTTATTTTTTCATCAGAATTTTCAGTAAAATGTGTGATTGTTTTACTGCAGAAATGGGGTAATATTGGTAACATAAATCATTTATAAAAATATTAACTCACTGTGCAGTTAAATATGTAACATGAAATGCATCTGCTCTCAAGTAAATAGCATAGTAAACCCATGTTTACCACATAACCACCCTTGAAACATTTTCAGAAAACAAATCATAATTTCGCTATTCACCATTGTATCTGGCCAAGTAGGGTATCTTGTCCTTATAGGGCAATAAAGGCCCTACAAGTGCATATATTTAGGGCACAACAGATTATCTCTTCTCTGGGTCATTTCAAGGGCCAGATAAATTTTTTTATTCATTCACAGCCGATCACCATATTTGGCACCCTGTTTTCTTCTTGGTCCTAAATCATGATTTCCTAGGCTGAATTCTGCAGCAAATGCCAGATTTAAAACAGTTTGGCACTCAGCCAGCTGTGAGTGCCAAGCCAAGGTGGAGTTTGAAATGCATTTCGATGGCTGTTCTCATTATATTTTTCTGGAACATAGATACATTAATGATAAAAATGGCTGTTTTGACCATTTTCCCTACTTTTCAGCTCATCAACTCATTACAGCATTAAAAAAACATGTCAGCGAGATGGCAGCGAGGTGTAAAAAATTTTTCAGAGAGCTAGGCGTGATTTTCGCTGCTTGGGAAGCGAGCTGGCAGCGAGTTGTCAGCAAGTGTATATTTGCTTGCAGGACAAAAGTGTTTGCCAGCTGCAAATTTTATGAATGAAATGTATAGGGGGGCATACCCGATGGAGGTGTGTTTGATACACAAGCGGGTTTGCCAATAATGAGGGACAGTTGATTAATACAACATGGTTGGCGAAATCTCGGGGGGGGGATAAAGCCTGATATCCCATTTTGAATCATTTGTTTTTCTATTATCTCGCCCCTCGGCGAGCGGATTATCAATAACGGATTATGAATTGACTTAGGTACATGTGACATGGCTATATGCTATTCCAACAGAAGCACCCATTAATTAAAAATTTAATTAACACTGCAATGTAGTACACATGGTAGGCGGGTGCAGGCAGTAAATAGCAGAGTTGTTAAAATAGTGGTATTTTTGGAAAATGTAAATGTAAAAATAAATACATTTTCCACTTGTTGAGTATAAATACTAAAACGAAAGGTATTTTTTGAATACCTGGAAAAGCATAGAAAAAAACATAGACATAACAAAAAAAATAGGGGAAAAATAGCCAAAGGCGTATTTTAACACCAATATATTTATGAGTCAGTCCACGAGTCGATGGCCACTCCAGGAACAAAGCTTGGACACCGGTAAAAAATTGAAAATTGCAAAAATGGTCCTAAGGTACTCCAATGGGTCCACTGAGTTATGAAATTCATGCAAAATTTCCATTTGTATATATTGCATATACCGTATTTCCTCAAAATACCCCCGGGGGGTTTATTGTTTCAGAGTGGGAATTTTGAGGGGGGATTAAACGAGGGGGGGGGTATTTCGAGGGGGGGGGGGTTATTATTTCGCCAGAAATTTTTTGAAATCCCAGTACTAAAATGTCGTCTGAAACGTACGCAGACGTCGAAAAATGCAACAAAAATCGCGATTTAAAAGACTCTAAAAACATTTATAATTGTGTACAAACACTGTTCTCACATAACAGAGTCATCGTTTTTAACGTGTGTTCTGCATTGTCGGTATGACAAACTGCAGCCTTTGTCATTTACGTTCTCTATACACTAAATTTGGGGGGGGGGTATTTCGAGGGGGGGGTTTATAAGTTCATAGTGTCCATTTTGAGGGGGGGTATTTCGAGGGGGGGTATTTCGAGGGGGGGTATTTCGAGGAAATACGGTACTTGAAAGTGAAAATTACCAAAATTGGGCATTTCTCACATTATTCACTATTGGGCACCCAACTATCAAGGCCTTATAGCTATATTGTACATCATTACGTAGCCCAGAATGTCCTCTATCAGAATTTACAAACTTTAATGGGGGCTCCCTGTCGCTACTTTATACCTAAGAAATCAAAACGTGCTTTCAGGTCAATTCCCGCAGTTTGCATCACCTGCGAAAGCACAATGCAGATCCGCGTAACGGCTATATTTTACACCGTTGCGAAGCCCACAATGTCCTCTATCAGAATCCACAAACTTTGATGGCGGTTCCCTGTCGCTACTTTATACCTAAGAAATCAAAACGTGCTTTCAAGTCGATTACGGCAGTTTGCATCGCCTGAGAAAGCACAATGCAGATCCACGTAATGGCTATATTTTACACCGTTACGAAGCCCACAATGTCCTCTACCAGAATCCACAAAGTTTGATGGGGGTTCCCCATCGCTACTTTATACCTAAGAAATCAAAACGTGCTTTCGTGTCAGTTCCTGATGCAAACTGTGGGAACTGACCTGAAAGCACATTTTGATCTCTAAGGTATAAAGTAGTGATGGGAAACCCCCATCAAAGTTTGTGGATTCTGGTAGAGGACATTGTGGGCTTCGCAACGGTGTAAAATATAGTCATTACGCGGATCTGAATTGTGCTTTCACAGGCGATGCAAACTGCGGGAACTGACATGAAAGCACATTTTGATTTCTTAGGTATAAAGTAGCAACAGGGAACCCCCTATAAACTTTGTGGATTCTGATAGAGGATATTGTGGGCTTTGCAACGGTGTAAAATATAGCTGTTACGCGGATCTGCATTGTGCTTTCGCAGGCGATGCAAACTGCCGTAATCGACCTGAAAGCACGTTTTGATTTCTTAGGTATAAAGTAGCTATGGGGAACCCCCATCAAAGTTTGTGGATTCTGATAGAGGACATTGTGGGCTTTGCAACGGTGTAAAATATAGCCGTTACGCAGATCTGCATTGTGCTTTCGCAGGCGATGCAAACTGCGGGAATTGACCTGAAAGCACATTTTGATTTCTTAGGTATAAAGTAGCGATGGGGAACCCCCATCAAAGTTTGTGGATTCTGGTAGAGGACATTGTGGGCTTCGCAACGGTGTAAAATATAGCCGTTTCACACATCTATGTGTGGCTTGATCACCTTACGTCACCATCCCACGTTAAAATGCTTGATTATGCTATATATAAGAGGAAACTGAAAAAATGAAATATGATTTTTTTATCAGTGCTATATAGGCAACACTTTAAGAAAAAAAAAAATTTTTGGGTGTGTCCAAGTTTTGGCCATCGACTCGTGGACTGACTCATAGACAAACATAGCTGAAAAGGCTAAAAAGTATTTGAACTAGTGAACTTAAAGGTGAAAATGTGCAATAAAGTTATAAAAATTAGTGATTTGAGTAAAAACTGGGGTAAAATTTATTAAAAAATACTCACTCTTACATTTTACCAGTAGAAAGTAAATTTTACTGTCTTTTACTTGTGAGTAAAAGTAAAATATATTATTTACATTTCTGTAAAGTAAAAGGAAAAGTAAAAGGGGTGAGTAAAAATACGATGTTCATGTATACTTTGAAAAAGTTCAGTACTTTACATCACTAAAAAGCTGAGCTAAATAGCTGAAAATATGGTGAACAATATAGAAGTGCATCTCCAATAGAAGGATGGGTGCAAAAGTTGACAAAAAAGATAGGAGGGTGCCTAACGATAAGATTATAATAAATACGGTATCAAGTCATGACACACCCGCGTACACTTATTAAGTAACACTGAATCACTCAATAATAGAACAAACAGGTTAGGTTTGAAAATTCTTCAAAAATAAATGATATTTGTGGAAATATCTAATGATGTTTTTGACAGATTTGCACTGCTAAGCTGATGTCTAATTAGGTTTGGCAGTGTTAATGTGCAAGGATATTGGAAATCTTCATGGGGGATAAAAACCAGAGTTGTAAAAAGTACTGGACTTTTTGACAAGTAAACATAAACGTAAAGTATTTTTGTTTTACTCACACCCGGGTACAGAAAACGTTAAGTATTGTTTTTACTTTTACACTGCGTAAAAGGTGAGTAAAATACGTTTTCCCTAGAAAACGTAAAATTGAGTATTTTTTCCTGGAAAATGTAAAAATGGGTATTGTTTCTCACAGAAAAAGTAAAAGTTAGTATTTTTTCACACAAATAATCTAAAAATCGGTATTTTTGCTATTTTTACCTTGAAATACAGCAAAGATGTGTTTATTTTTCCTGATAAGTATTTCTTAGGAAAATATCGTCCTATGTTTATCACTTTTTGTCTGGCAAAATGACATTTTATGCCCACTTAAAATACGTTTTCTGTACTCGCGTACTTTCAAAATTGCGCGAGTAAATGAATACTGGTATTTTTTGGGAGGAAACGTAAACATATTTACGCAGTACTCGAGTATCTGTATTTATCGAGTAAATGTTTATACGTTTTAACAACTATGATAAAAACCTCATGTTTACCATAAGGATTTGTTAGAATAAGCTATTGTAGGTAATTTACCAATCTGACTATGGCTTGGATGGCACACGGGAGAAAATAATATTGTGAAGTGTGTGGAAGGAGTGAAGCACAGTTGTTAAAATATTGGTATTTTAGTTGTTAAAATACTGGTATAGTTTTGAGTATTTATACCAAAGTGTAAGGTTTATAAGACATTTTACATGACATTTGACACTTGACTTCACACTTTACAAGTGGTTGGGGCTGACAACTGGAACAAGTTTATTAGAAAGTATCTGTACGCTGTAGCTTAGTGAAAGAATATCGTAGTGCAAAAAATGTAAAAAAATTTAAAATTCTATGGCATTGCATAAGTTAACAATCAAAACACGAACATTTTATGTAAACACTGTTGCTACTGTTGCTGTTTATGTAACAGTGACATCATTACAACATCATAAAATTCTTCTGAGTATTGACGAGTATGAGTATGTACCAAACAACTCCGGCAGTGTCATACAAGTTTGGCAGTTCTGGCACCTGCTTTGCTGGTGTATAATAGGTATTTCAGATTTCTTTCTACCTCTTCCAGAAATGCCGAACTTGTTTGTGATACCGAAAAAGCAAAGGGGTTACAGCTGTATACCCATCAAGTTTCAGCTACCCCCTACAACCAGAGATAGAGTGTCGAAAGTGAATTAAAAAAATTGGTGCCGAACTTGAATGGGAAGGTGTTGAATCAACATCTGTAAAATGCCCATGCTTTTGAAAAACTCACAAAAAACTCAAATCAATGAAGTAAAAGTACCTGGCACTTTTCACATCACTACCACATGATATTATTTTCAGCAGATACCTTGTATAGAAGTGGAGATATATAGGTAAATAAATATGCACAAATAACTGTCCAAGCAATAACACAAAAAATAACAGTCAGTGAAACAAAAATTCACATCAAGATCAAAAATCTGTGCGCACAACAGAAACCCCCTCAGATTGAATAACTCTAACAGGTGGGGGTGTTCCATCAGTGACCATAATGCTTGTACCCCCAGTCGTGGGGCCATTTTTTAATAATGACACCTTTTTCTGTGGTTCACTATCTGTTTCTTTTGGCATTTCATCAATTTTATCATTGGCAATGGCTTCACACTCGACCATTTCTGCCTCATTCAGTTCATTGTAAAATTCACTCTCGTGTAGGCTGCAATTTGTTAAAAGGTTATTGTCTGATTAATCAAATGTTATAAAAATTTATCAAATCGGACATTAATGTAATAAAATGGGTATGTGATCAGGTGCCAGTTTCGCAAGCGGAGAAGTGAAAGGGCAAACGGCGAAAGCCAAGTTAAATGGCAAGTAAATTGGCAAAAGCTAACTAAAATGAGAAGTGAGAAGTGAAATTACACTTCTTTTTTTTAACTGGACTTGTCATTTCACTTAACTTATGCCAATTTACCGTATTTCCTCGAAATACCCCCCGGGGGGTGATTGTTTCATAGTGGTCCCGAGAGGGGGGGGGTCAAACGAGGGGGGGGTATTTCGAGGGGGGGGGGTTATTATTTCACAAGAAAATTTTTGAAAACCAAGTACGAAATTGTCGTCTGAAACGTACGCATACGTCGAAAAATGCAACAAAAACCGCCATTTATAAGGTTCTTTAGACTAATATTAGTATGTAGATGGTATGTACACTGTTCTAACGTGATTCCGACATTGTTTTAACGTGTGTTCTGCACTACGCAGAACACAAACTGCCATATTTGTGATGTACGTTCTCTTTACACTCAATTTGGGGGGGGGGGTATTTCGAGGGGGGGGGTGATTGTTTCATAGTGGTCTCGAGAGGGGGGGGGGTCAAACGAGGGGGGGGGGTATTTCGAGGGGGGGGGTATTTCGAGGAAATACGGTACTTGCCATTTCACTTGGCTTTTGTCCTGTGCGCTTTCACTTCTCCACCTGCGGAACTGGCCCCTGATATTTATCAAGAACCATGAAGTGACTTTGCATTCACGATAAACTCAATCCACCTATTCAGAATTCAACTATCGAGGCTGCTTCACAGTTCATCACAAACCCATCTCCCTATCACCAACAATCACAAATGAATAACACCACACCTTATTTTCTTTTTCTCTTCACTCGTGAGCCCATCCTCACCCTTCTTCACCTCTTCACAGTCTTCACGCTTCACGACGACTTCACGCTCAGCCGACAGTGAAACATCCAATGCCACACTGTCCATGGCCAATTCAATGTTCACAGTGTCTGTGCTACTCATGCCAGTGCTGGTTTCGGAAACTACGGCACTGTGACGCTTTTCGGTTGCGGTCTGGGGCCAGTTTTACAAGTGGACAAGTGATGGAAAAGTGGTAAGTGCTAAGTGATAAGTCAAGTTATGAGTGTCAAACTTGAGTTATTTTTTCTGCAATGTCGTTTTCTGCGATGAAATAGGTAGACCAGTGAAGGAAAGGGAGCATGTCATTAATTATGCTTCAAAAATAAAATATGCAATTAAGCTGGCATGGACTTAAAAATGAAATGTCATTGAACGTCATATAAAATTATTGAAAAACTAAAATTTATGCTTGCTTGTCTAACAAAATTATGCTTGTCTGATTAAATTCAAATTTTAGACATTATCTGACTTGTTCAAGATTTATGTAGAAACTTATTTGAGTTAAAGTTGATCAACACTGACAAAGTAAGTTCAGAAAATTGCCTAGTATTTTGACCTAATAATTTATCGCTGACTAATTGGTAACTTTACTTGTCACTTAACTTGAATACCACTTATCACTCCACTTACCACTTTCCATCACACTTGTCAAATTGTGAAATGGGCACCTGCCGTGTATGTCTATCTGAAGATTTTGGCTGTTCTCCATGGTGGTGAGCCCCCTTGTCTACACAAGCTACCAACAAATTGATAAATTTGTAGAATGACTTCTTTTGTGTGTTGTATAGGGATCGCATTAGAGTTTTGCTGGATGGGAAAGGATATGTATTTATGTAAAAGTGAAATACCTAGTTAGATAAGATTATCAATAAAAAATTAAAAAATGAGAAGTTATGTTGAGAACTTCCATTTAGGGATAATTAGCATTCAAAGATCTTATTATATTTTATTAATTATATTCTTTACGAAATTATTGTTAGTTATGCATTTTTAAATAATATTCAAAAACAGAAATTTAAAAAATATTTTCTCCAGGTTTTTCCAGCGATATACAGGGTGCGGCACTTTATACCTGCGCTCTAGATTTCGAATAACTTGTCACTGGGTGGTCGGATTAATGTCAAATTTTAGGTCAACATTAACAACTAAATAGGAAAGGATCCCTGAAAATATGGCGGCGATAGCTCCACTCGTTCTCAAGTTATTCATGCAAACGCGTAAGTGTCACTTTTCCACCACCTTGCTTTACAACCAATTACGCAGCGTCGTCTGCCGATTTCCTTATCGTTAAGGCGGATTGGTGGCATGCGCGAACACATTTTGGCATGCCGCTGCGAAAAAAGAGATAATAAAAAAAACATAAAAAAAACAATCCCAATCCCGATCCGGTTCCCTAAAAGTGGATCCCGTTTGAAACCTATCACGGGGTGGTGTAATGTAAATAGGGTGTCAAAAAAATTTTTTTACGGAAAACGGAAAACGGAAAGGTAAAATTTTTTCACTTTACAGAAAACGGAAAATGGAAAGGTAACAAAAAAATTTCTGCCGGAAAACGGAAAAACAGAAAGGTAAAAAAATTTCACTCAGCGGAAAACGGAAAACGGAAAGGTAAAAAAAAAATTGTCGGTCGGAAAACGGAAAAATGAAATGCCGGAAAACGGAAAATGGAAAGCAAAATTTTCACAGAAATGGAAAAAATAAAGTGAAATTTGCACGGTAATAGACAAATTTGCAGAAAGAAAACCTGCATGCAGGTTTGCCTGTTTGGCTTTGATTGTGGTAGCTGTACATTCTGCAACTATGGATCATGCCAGTAACTTCACTTGAAGTTCAAGCTTAACTGAACCGACAAAAAATCATCAAAAGGTAGCGAAAATACACTACAACAACAATAAGAATTTCACAAAAGTGAACTTTGATGTAACTGAACAGTAAAAAGTATACTCAGCTGACTGCAAAGTATGTGTCCACAATTACTTTGTGTTTTTACAGATTTGGATACAAATAAAAATTATGAATGACAAAAGAACTTGGTAGTGAAAAACACCATAGTGGAAAAAGATAAATACAGATTGGAAAAACAATGGAAAAATGCCAGAAAACTGAAAGTCGAGCCAGAAAATGGAAAAATGGCCTGGAAAAATGGAAATGGGAAGGTAAAACTTTTTCAGCCGGAAAACGGAAAAATGGGCCGGAAAAACAAAAACGGAAAGGTAAAAAATTTTCAGCTGCCTGAAAACAGAAAATGAAAAGGTAAAAAATTTTCGTCTGCCGGAAAACGGAAAGGTAAAAAAATTTTGGCTGCCGGAAAATGGAAAACGGAAAGGTAAAAAATTTTCTTGCGGAAAGGCAGAAATGGAAAACGGAAATGGAAATTTGACACCCTAGGTGTAAAGTGACAATTACGCGTTTGCATGAATAACTTGAGAACAAGTGGAGCTATCACAGCCATATTTTCAGCGATCCTTACCTATTTAGTTGTTAATGTTGACGTAAAATTTAACGTTAATGCGACCACCCAGTGACGAGTTATTCGAAATCTAGAGCGCAGGTCGAAATTGTCGCACCCTGTATATAATTATATGCATTTTATGAAAAGAAAACAAAAAAACACTCATTTATACTTGTTCATATTTTATATTTTTTAAAGAGATTTGTATAATTTAGATTTTTTTGAGGAATTTCTGAGACTATTTGATTATATTTTCTGATAAACACCATTACTCAACAGTGCATACAATAAATATTCCAAAAATAAATTAACTCATACAATAAATTCGATCCCAACTCACATATACATGTCATAAGTTGTCAAAAAATTCTTCACTTTTGACATCAGAACGTACAGGTAAAGGGCCACAATTGCAGCAATGAATCCAATGGCAATATAGCACCGAATTATTGGGGGGTTATAAATAACAAAAAGATCTTTATCTTCAAAACCGCCAAAATCTGCACAAAACAATGATACCACATGGATAACAATTAAGAAAAATAGCACTAGTTGATAGGTATTGTAATATTTGATTATTTTGGTGTTTTCCTTGATTATACCAATGATGCATGTTATCTGAGAATGGATATTTTGTTTTATAATGACCATTTTTCACTCTAATTGTATACCCTCTTTTGCATTCTAACTCTTAAAAACTCATATACAGAACCCAATAAAAATTGAAAAATTGAGATTGAATTTTACAAGTTCCAACAAAGGGTGTTACACCTGCCATTAACAACATGTAAAGCTTAATATATGGGTGCCGTTCCATCGCAGAACTGTGCAACGTAAAACAAAAAAGAAATGGTGCATGTTCAGTTCAGTTCCAATCACTCAGAAAGTAGGTGCCGGACCTGGCGTGTCCGCTGTTTATGTACGATGAAATGCAGAATAGTGGAAACTAGCCTCCATCAAAATTGCACCAAAATGAATCAACAGCACAACTCCAGAGTAAACGTAAGGTTTTGGATAATTATCATCACTGTGATATTCCACAAATTGAATAGAATAGTGCGACACCCAAATTGCAGTCAAAATGACCAGAATAAATAGCTGTATAATTGCCACAATTATCCCCACTCCTCTATAGAAGTCTGTAAAGACAGAGAGTAAGATATAGTGATTTCTGTGGTATGTGTACTGGCTGCATATTTTACATTGGAATCTGTAATACACAAAGCTGAATAAAGTACAAGAAAATAGTTCTATTTAATCTTTCATCACAAATAATACTGGAAAATGTAGTGAAATTCACTGTAAAAGATACAGTCTGATTTATAAATTTTATTTTTATTACAATTATTCTTTATGAGTAATTACAAAACTTTTAGCACTTTTATGCAGAAAACAGGAGACATCAAAAAAGTGCTAAAAATGCAAAATCTTCAAAAACAAAAATCATAAAAAAATCCACCTATGTCAACTGCTAGGCTTTCACCCAAACACTTTCTGCCCATCTCAAAGTTGCTTCCATTAACTGCTTCTCTGCGCCACCGGTGAAGCATATCAAATGGATACAAAAGCTTCAAATTGGGTGCATTTGGATCAAATGACTTCTTCAAAGCTTCTCTGACTGAACTGCAGGTGAGGGGGGGGGGGGGGGTTATTCAAAATGTTGCTTTTGAAGAGTCAATTTCACAACAAGAATGTGAATTTCCCATTTTCTGGCCACTTATTTTTGCCACTCTTCTGGCAATTTTTCTGGGGTTTCCCCCCTCATTTTCCACTTTCCAGCAAATTTTCTGTGTTTCTGCTTCATTTTTCATTCTTTGGCTCAGCTTTCTCTTTTGGCTATTTACACAGGCCCCAGCCGGGGACCGGTCCCCAGGCAAAAAATTAAATTTGTCAAAAGTCAGTAATTGGTGTGTATGGGTTGATTGCATGTAAATTAGGTTAATTAACACCAAATTTGCAGGCACAAAATTTCTGCAACATGGTTACACACAACCACACATCTTTTTTTGGGGTGTGTGTAAATTTATTTTGATTTGTCTCAAATTTGGCATTTGTGTACTTCTTCGCTTAGTGAGTTCACATGCCAAATTTCAGCTCAGGGCGATTAGTGAATCCTATTTTATTTACACTTTAATTTTCATCGATCACTGTATTTTTGTATAGTGATCGAAATCCTGCTGGGGACCAGTCCTCGCCCTCGGCAATGTCGAAATGGCCCTGACCGGGGTCAAATGTCCACGGTGAGAAAAAATTTTTTTCAGTAAACAAAGAATTTTGGTCCCCGACCAGGGACATTCGTCCCCAGTTGGGGACAAATGTATAGTCCCCTGCTGGGGGGGACCAAAATTCTTTGTTTACTGAAAGAAAAATTTTCTCACCGGGGGCGTTTGACCCCGGTCGGGGCCATTTCGACATTGCCGGGGACCGGTCCCACGCAGGATTTCGATCACTATACAAAAATACAGTGATCGAGAAAAATTAAAGTATCAATAAAATAAGAACTGAAATTTGGCATGCATACTCACTAAACGAAGGAGTGCACTCATGCCAAAATTCAGACAAATCCAAAAAAAATTATACACTCCCCCAAAGAAAATGCATCAGTGCATGTAACTGTCTTGCAAAAATTTTGTGCATGCTAATTTGGTGATAATTCACCTAATTAACATGCAAACAACCCATACACACCAATTATAGACTTTTGAAAAAATTTTATTTTTTGCCAGGTAACGCCTGGCCGGGACCTGTGTAAATAGCCTCGTAAATGTAAATAGAATGCAAAAGAGGGTATAAAATTAAAGTGAAAAATGGCCATTAAAGTGTAAACAGAAATCAGAAATGCGATGGTAAACATTGTTCAGCTGCCAGAAAATGGAAAATGAGCTGGAAAAATGGAAATAAAAAAAGAAAGGTAGAAATTTTCAGAAAATATAAAAAACAGAAAACTGAAAGCTGACCCCCATCCAACCCCACCTACTCCGGTAACTGCTGCTCAAGCAAATTGTGCTGAAAATGTTTAGCTGTCTGCTTTTGAGCCAGATTCCTCGCTGCCCCTCTGTATTTCTGGGCCAATTTGTTATGGTGATTTGACTTTGAATGTTTGTTTTTGTGGTCCTGCGTGTAGATATGTGATCATTTTGGCAACATGCCAGGTGAAGAAATGTTTGTAGCAACACATTCCAGGTAAACTCAAATGTATTCAAAGCGAATTTATGTTTTCATTTGAAAACTGGTGTGTTTGGGCTTATACAGATGGTGTTGTATAAATATACTCGGCGGACCGCAAAATATGCGCCCAAAATCATTTATGTCTTGGCCGATAACGCGCGAGCTGGGTACTTATGTATGCACATCCGCAAAAAGAAAAATATTTAAAAAAAGAAAAAGGCGGAGTCGCGTACAAACGAGGAATGTTTTTTCCCGTCATGTTTTTTTCTTTTTTGCTGGAATTATTTTTATATCATTAATGATGACGTCATGATGAAGTGTTTCCTTCAGAAAAATGCGTGGGGTCTGCCGAATATAGGTAAATATAAATACTTTTTGAAGCAGTACAGCTACTCGATGGAGATTTATTCAAAAATATACGGTAAGCTAACATGTGTGGCTCTATATTCATCCATAATTCTGGTTAATGGTGTCGATTGCAAGCTCCCAGCCATCCCGGATGTGCTCATTTTTTATTTTTTATTATCAAATCCTAGATTTCAACCTGTTAGCGATACAGCACCCCTTAAAGTGCACTCTGAAGTGACGGATAAAGTGACAAATGTCAAAATAAGTGCCAAATTTTCAATTTTCGAAACATTAAAACTGCAAAATTTTACAGGAATTTCGCCTCGACTGAAATTAAATTCTTATTAATCCAGTTGCGAATTTTCTGATGAACATATTAGCAAAATAAATCATTTGATTCAAATTACGTTCAATATTTAGATAAAAATCTGCAAAGAAATATAATAATTTACGATCTTCACGATACACGCAACATATAGTTAAAAGTAAAAACATATAATTTTCACAACGACGGTTGATTGAAAACAAAAACGAATAAATTTTTCAACTGTAATTATCAAAAGTCAGCAACCAAAACTTTGTTTGAGCGTGGGTTATTTAAGGCATCACGAACTTCCGTTACACATCGGTGTCTATTTCCAATATGAGAAAAATTCCACGAGATATTTTTGCAAACTGTTTCAGTGTTAGATCGAATTTGTCGGCACTAGTGCTGTAAAAAGGGCGTGGCGCTGGCGCCAAAGCGAAAGGCGTTATGGCGCTTTTGATGTGGCGCCATTGAAATTGGCACCACGGCTAGTGATGGAATGGCGCTGGCGCCTTTTTAAAGGCGCTAAAGGGCGCCGCGCCATGGCGCCATTGGCGCTTGGCGCCCTTTTTCTGTGGTGCCCTTGGCGCCTGGCGCCCTGCTTTAAAAGGGCGCCAAGAAGGCGCCAGCAGGGTTTCAAGGTGAGTGCTGTATAAATGGAAAAAAAAGATGAAAAACGCATCCGTGGATGATCTAAATTCGCCAGAAAAATGGATGAAGTGGTGTGAATTGGTGGAAATCTTTTGTGCAACGGTTCATCAGATGTGTCTGACAGATCAGAAGACAATAATGATGGACCGTTGAACTTGCAAAATCATAAATCAACAGATTCAAATCGTTGCAATTCCGTTTTTTGTCCATTTCAAGGAAACATTGATTGGAAAAGCCCTTGGCACTTGGCGCCCACTTTCTGAATGGCGCCATGGCGCCCTTGGCTCCTGGCCTTGCGCCCTTTTTTCTGGCGCTTTTCCATCACTAACAACGGCCATAAAAAGAGCCATGCCGCTTTTGGCGCCAGGCGATATTTTTGCCCGGCACCAGGATTAAAATGCCTGGCACTGGCGCTTGGCGCTGGTGCCAAGGCAAAAAGCGCCATGGCGCTTCTGGCGCTTGACGCCATTTTGCTCTGGCGCCATTGTAGCTTGGCGCTTTTTACGTTACTCGCCGGCACTCAATTTGGGTACGTTAAACTTAAAAAAATGTAAATTTGGTGTCGCGGATCAAAATTAATGTAAAGACTAAAATGAGATAAAAATTTCATCTTCTCATTAAATTATCACGTATTTTTCACACTTCGAGTAAAGTTTTTGATTTCTACTGCAGCCGCTGCAGAATTGTTCACGATTGTAAATACGATTGATAGGATTGGGCGGTATACAAAACTTTTTTACCGTATTTTCATGAATAAAGTCACGTGAAATTCGCACGTAGTTAGAGAAATTTTAATTTGTGATGTTTCTAGTCAAGTGTAATATGGTAAATATGAAATAAGGAAGTAATGGTATTGTCACGTAAATCTGTCCGTATAATAGAAGAAATACGGTAGTTAGAAACACACGCACTGTTTCATGACTGTGTGACTGTCAATAAAACTTACTACATTCGATAATAACCGCCATTTTTCAAGTAAATACGCACAGTATGTCAAAAAAATACAGTCTAGTCTGTCGTATTTACTAACTATTTGAATGTAGTCCACACCACGTATAATATTTAATGTTTAGATGCTAATTTTTGGCACTTAAAATCAATTTTGACAGATTCGAAGTATTTATAAATTTTTTTCTTTACAGAGCTCTAAGTGATCATACACGTGAAAAAGTGCCAATTACCGTAAAGTGGTATAATAGGGTTCAAACGGGATCTCGATCCCGATCCCGATCCCGATCCCGATCTCGATCCCGATCCTGAATCCAAATAATTTTTCGGGCTTCATCGATCTTGATCCCGAGGCCCAAATTCCGATCCCAACCGAAAATTTTCAAATCCCAATCACCGAACCCCATAAAATTTCCTTGATCCCCCCAATGGCAATCTAGGGAAAAATTGTCAAACTGAACATAGCTAGTTTCCTCGAACTACCCCCCTCAAAATGAACACTATGAACTTATAACCCCCGCCCTAAATTAAGTGTATAGAGAACGTAAATTACAAAGGCTGTGGTTTGTCATCCGGGCAATGCAGAACACGCGTTAAAAACCGTGACTTCGTGTGAAAACTGCAGAGTTGTTAGAATTACTGAACTTTTTAAAAAGTATATGTAAACGTAAAGTATTTCTTTTTTACTCACCACAAAGTATAGAAAACGTAAAATACTTTTTTTTACTCGTACGTACGCGTAAATGTGGGTACTTTTTGTGAGTGTTGAAACGACTACTTTCCTTCATAGAATGTGTAAAAGTGGGCACTTTTTCATACATGTACAGCACAACATATGTTTTTCTGTAAGCAAATGACAGATTATATAGTTTTCAAGGTCTCTTTTTTCTAGGAGATAAAAATCACTGTTCTCCCCACGTTTACCACATCCATTGTCTCCACAACCATTTCGATTTGGTTGCGAAATTTGAAATTTTTAAAGGCACTACCCCCGCATATCTAAAATATTCAATGGAACCAAAATTTCCTTTATAAATATGTCCCACATTGAATTTTCATAAATACATTTTCGGTACGCGTACGCTTTGAAAGTGTACGCGTACAAGTGTGTACGGTATTTTTTTGAAAAGTATATGTAAATGTATTTACCGCGTACTCGCGTACGCGTATTTTTTGAGTAAACGTACATACCTTTTAACAACTCTGGAAAACTGAACTTTTTTTAAATGCAAATTAATGAACACAGTTGAATGATTTGATTTTATTTAAATTAGAATTTAAATAGGTAAATAAAAGTTAAAATTTGAAAATTTGAAAACTCAAACACATATAGCATACAAAAAGAGTAGGCTGGATGTGGCCATGTGGCCATTTCAGTTTTCACATCAGTCACGGGGAAAACTAGTGTGTGTAGGGCCATTAAGACAAAAGCGCTTTAAGACGACACTAGCTTTAATAGAACAAAAATGCTCAATGAGACAAAAGTTCTGGGTCATGTCATGTTCCAATGAGAAAAATATAAATAGACGATAATTACCATATTTCCTCGAAATACCCCCCCCCCTCAAAATGGGCACTATGAATTTGTGGTTCGGTAAATGCATAACAGATGTTCAAAACACTTACTGTGTTACGTTAGAACATCGTTTATACCATCTACATCCTTATAAAAGGCTGTAATGACTTTTAAATGATGGTTATTGTTGCATTTTTCACGTTTTTCTCTCAAAATTTTCACTCTGAAAAAATAAACCCCCGGGGGGTAATTCGAGGAAATACGGTATGATAAAAAATATGAATAAATTTGTGCCTCTGTTGTGTGAGAACATCTACACTTATACAAGTCTTTAGGCAAAGATTACTTTAATTAATAACTTTAATTTGTTACTGCAAAGTGTAACGGGAAGTTCGGACGATTTTTGCATGGGTAAAATTCAAAGGCGGAATTAAAAAGAGGGGTGGAAAAAAAAAATCGTCCGAACCTACCCAAATTTCAGTAGTTTTTTGATGTATCGTAAATAAAATCGTCCGAACTGACTTTATAATTCTGCCCGGGCGGAAATTAAAATGTCCGGACCCGATCGTTACACTTTGCAGTGTGCGGTGCCGGTGCGCCTTAGAGTCTATAAATAGCGATTTTTGTTGCATTTTTCGACGTCTGCGTACGTTTCAAACGACAATTTAGTACCGGGATTTCAAAATATTTCTGGCGAAATACCGTATTTGCTTGAATAGTTCCCCCCTCGAATAATTCCCCATTCGAATAATCCCCCCCTGTAAAACGAGTGGGGAATAATAATTCCTCCCCTCGAATTATCCCCCCTCAAGAGATTTGCCCAATTTATTGTGCCCAATTTGAACAAAAATGTCACGTTTTTGTGTGCATGGCTCTACACACACTAGTTTTCACCGTGACCGATGTGAAAACTGAAATGGCCACATGGCCACATCCAGCCTACTCTTTTTGTATGCTATATGTGTTTTAGTTTTCAAATTTTCAATTTTAAGCTTTCATTGATTTAAATTCAAATTTAACTTAAATAAAATCATTCAACCGTGTTCATAAATTTGCATTTGAAAAAATTTCAGTTTTCACACAAAGTCACGGTGAAAACTAGTGTGTGTAGGCACAATAAAGCATATTTCATCAAATGAGTTGATAGAAACATGGTTGAAATTGTTGACGAAATAATAATTCCCCCCTCGAATAATTCCCCCCCTCGAATAATTCCCCCCCTCGATTAGTTCCCCCCTCAAAAAAGTCTGACGAAATAATAATCCCCCAGGGGGATTATTCAAGCAAATACGGTAATACCCCCTCGAAATAGCCCCCTCGTTTAACCCCCCTTAAAATTCTCACTCTGAAAAAATAAACCCCCTGGGGGTATTTCGAAGAAATACGGTACTCCATTTTAGTTGATTGGTTTCAGTAAACTAGCGACATACATGTGCAAAAAGTGTTGGAATGCGCGCAAACGAAATCTTTTCACAACTAGGTATTTAAATTTCCATGAGAAAAATAATAAATTTTTCTGACACACGCGTCTGCAATAATTATGATCGATTTGATGATGGGATTGTTTACTTATTTGTTAGACAACTTTTTTAAGTTTGAACTTTTAGTAAAATGGATAGGTATTTTCAGAGAAAAAGTTGTCTGCATACCTATAAAAAATAATACCAATTTTTTACGGTGAACGCCTGGAATGCATAAAAAAACGTAATGGAAACAGCGGGGGTTCCTAAACTTGAGGTAAGTTGACAAGAAAACTTGTGACGAGGCAATTATTTTTCTCCACAATTAAACTTGTGGCATATAAGTTTACTTGTCATTTGACCTAGCACAGTTAACAACATCATTTCAACTTTAGGTAGGTAACATTTATTATTTGGCTAGGCGCCAATTTTTCTGGATGACGCCATAACGTCATTTTACATATTTTCTTGTCATTTATCCATTTGACGAAATGGCCCCAGAAAGTAGAAACAGCGTATTACTCAAACTGAACATGTAAAAACGATTAGGCACGTGGTTGCGTTCTGATAAAGAAATAATAATAAATGTGACAAAACGGGTTATACCGTATTTCTACTAATAAAGAAGTGCCGTTATATTTTTTTGTCAACTGTTTTACCTGCCATTCTATAGGATGTGCTCTTCTATTGGAGGTGTGCCGTTCAATTACCGTATTTCCTCGAAATACCCCCCCCCTCGTTTGACCCCCCCCCCCCTCTCGAGACAACTATGAAACAATCACCCCCCCCCCCCCTCGAAATACCCCCCCCCCCCGATTGAGTGTAAAGAGATCGTTCATGACAAATACTGCAGTTTGTGTTCTGCGTAGTGCAGAACACACGTTAAAACAATGTTGGAATCACGTTAGAACAGTGTGATACCATCTACGTACTAATATTGAGTTGATACATGTCAATAGTGATGGAATGGCGCCAGCGCCATGGCGCCATTCCATCACTATTCATCAGATCTGTCTGACGGATCAGAAGACAAGAATGATGGACCGTCTAACTTGCAAAATCATAAATAAATGGATTTAAATCAGGGGTATCTTGAATTTTGACCCTCCGAGTGGTTGGATAGATAGCAAATCGCTCCTCCGGAGGGATAGATAGCTGAAAAATTTTCTGGGGGGGGTGGGGGGGGGGTTTGGGGGGGGGTTGGTGGTGGTTCGATATATAGGCTTTTTCGGGCATAGAAGGAAGAAAAGGGAGAAAAAATCGCTAAAAGTAGGTGTAAAATAGCTCAAAATGGGTATACAAGAGCATATAGTACTTAAAATGGCTGAAATAGGCAGTTAGACGCATGAACCAGTGATTTTGGAGGTGAAAATCTATATATAGGTATGCAAAATAGCGATTTTGAGTGAAAATTGGCGTATAGTTTCTGAAAAATCGCTCCAGATAGGTAGATAGCTGAGCGATTGGGGGGGGGGGTTAGGGGGGTAGTAGCCCAAAATTTTGCCTCAGGGATAGATAGATAGCTGAGAGCGGCCTCCGGGATTGATAGATAGCTGGGCGGTTTGGGGGGGGTAACCCCCCCCCAACCCCCCCCCATTCGAGTCCCCTGATTTAAATCGTTGCAATTAGGAAACATTGTTTGGAAAGGTCTATTTGTAATGAATGGATTGTTGTCAAATGAAAATTTCCATTACTTTTGAATTCGTCATGTGGATTTTATTCAAAAAAATTTTTGTTCCTAGCCTTGTTTTTTGTCATTACATCCTGGAGAACGCGAATTAAGATCTGAATGCGCGTATAATGGTGCTGGATAAAACATTTTTAGCACACGCATGGTGTTGTAGGCACTTTTTTATCCTGGCGCCCTTGGCGCCTGGCGCCCTATTTTCCAAATGGCGCCATGGCGCCCTCTTCCCGTGGCGCCCCTGGCGCCTGGCGCCCACTTTCTCAATGGCGCCATGGCGCCCTTGGCGCCTGGCGCCCTTTTTCTGTGGCGCCCCTGGCGCTTGGCGCCCACTTTCGAATGGCGCCATGGCGCCCCTGGCGCCTGGCGCCATTTTTTCTGGCGCTTTTCCATCACTACATGTCAGTTATTGATGCATCTTTCTACCCCAGCGCACATCACAAACAACGATTTTGTACTAGGATTTCAAAAAAAAATTCTGTGA
>CAXIWS010000007.1:0-38213 GCA_964036195.1 Sphaerolaimus hirsutus
ACACTACCGTATTACCTCGAAATACCCCCAAGGGGTTTATTATTTCGCCAGCAAAATTTTAGGGGGGATAATTCGAGGGGGGGGTTTATTCGAGGGGGGGGTCTATTATTTCGCCAGAAATTTTCGGAAATTCCCCATACTTAGACGTAGAAAAATCGAACAATCACATAGATTTATATGTGTTTATAGGCATATATTACTGTATATACACAAAAACCCTGTGTTTATAGGCATATATTACTGTATATACACAAAAACCCTTCCCTAACGTCACTTAATCATCAGTTTTAACGTGTGTTCTGCATAGTACAGATCACAAACTGCGGTATTGTCATGTACGTTCACGTTTACACTCAATTTTAGGGGGGGTATTTCGAGGGGGGGTTTATTATTTCCTCAGCCGAAATTTAGGGGGGGTATTTCGAGGGGGGGTTAATTCAAGGGGGGGATAATTCGAGGTAATACGGTACCTTTTTCTACTTACCGCCATGTCGCCCGTGTTGTCCACGATGTTGTTCGAGGTTTTGCTCAAAAGCCAGTACGTGAACACGCACCCTTTGCCCTGCGGGATACAGGGAAGAGCATGTGCACTGGTATTTGCAGATACCGTATATCCTCGATTAAGTCCCCCTCTCGAAAAACTCCCTCCTGTTAGGAGACTGAGGAAATAATAACTCCATCCCTCGAATAACAGCAGTATACCATAGCACATGGACTTACTAACGGAAATAAGCGAGTACATTACCTTGGCGGACACCTTCCGGACATTTGTGTACGAGTGAGGTGTTACCTCATTCGTTCCAATGACATCATTGGAACGAGTGTGGGTGTTCTCACTTGTACCTAGTGTCCGGAATGTGTCCGTCAAGGTTGTTTACTCACTTATTTCCGTTAGTAAGGACTGTGCTATTGGGTGAAAAAAATCGAGGGGGTCCAAATTTTTTAAATAGTCTCTTTATTGACATCAGTAACCAGTCACCAAATATTGAACGGTATAAAACACAATTCCAATAGTGAAAATTCAGTAAAAATGCAGAACATATTTAGTCTCTGTATTTTTGCCCATTTTTTTCATGGCCATAGAATGTTTGTGGCCAGGGGACTTTTTGTCATATTTTTCTTATACTTATCACACTTATCACTTGTCTCTCTGTCAGTTTTGTGTGCTTGTGCCCTATCAAGCAAACACCACTCTGTCTGTGTGCCAGTGGTGGTCAGGGTGTGGCTGAGAACGGCTTTTTTGGCAGATTCGAACAGCCTGTTTTTTTGGGGGGGTGGGTGTTTGCATATAAAATGAAGTGAAAAAGCAATGTCATGTGAATGAGTATTTTTGCACTACCTTTTTTGAACAGAATCATTTTCATAGCACTCTGTGGGTTTGATTGTTTTTTGAAAACTGTGTGTATGATGCATTTTGCGATCATGCCTATTTTTTTCAGCTGCAACATCCACATTTCGCCAGTTGAAAGTGACAAATGGCAGCATATCTTTGGGGATGTTCACTGATTCATGGTTGAAGCATCCAGTGCACACAAGATATGGCATATGCAGCATGAATCGATCTGTTTTACCCCCAGTGCAAAAGGTACAGCTGCATGGATTGTTTTTTACGATGAAAATGGGTGTGAAGTTCAATTTGGGGGGGAAGGGGGGTGAAAATGGGAACTGACATGTGCAAAATAAGTCCACTTTTTGTCAGAATGCACTGATCTCTGAGAGCAAAATGTTGAAAACTTTCCAAAATTTGAGAATTTTTGGCTGGCTGTGCATATTCTTCATCTGACAAATGCATAAAAACTTGTCTGCCCACCCAGCCACATTTGCAGGGAGATCTCCTGCACCAAATATTGTACATTAAAAAAGTATGGAAAGCAAAAGTTTTCCCCCCCCAATGCACTAACTAGTCAAATACTGCTTGATGTTTTGATAAATCCGGCACTTTTTTGCAGGATCCATGACTGCACTTTTGTCAATGGCACTGATTTTTGGTCTGCATGATGGATGTAGCATGGAGAAATCCATGTTGTATGGAATTCTGTTCACATTGCCTGTGACTGCCCCCCACTGAAACTGACGACGACCAACCAGCACGCAGGCATTGTACAGGTGGGAGTCCAACAGTGTCAGAAAATCGATCTATTGGTACGTAGTGGATTTCTGTTGTTTTTTTGGGGGGTTATTTGGCAGAGAAGTGTAAAAAACAATGTGAAAACATGCATGCATGATAGATAAAAAAATACTGACATATGGTGTCACGGAAAAACCGTTTCAAAATTGTTGTAATCATGCAGTAGGCTTGTTTATTTGTCAGTGCCACAGAAAGATGCTGCATAAAACCATTTGGGATGCGGACATGAATTACCGGTGTTGTAAACACAGGGAAAACCACCTCGCTGCCAACTCGCTGCCAGCTTGCTTGCCAAACAGCAAAAATTAGGTGCAGCTCGCTGACAACTTTTATGCACTTAGCTGCCAGCTCGCTGACAAATTACCTTCCACATGACTTAGCTGGCTGCCAGCTCGCTGACAATTTTACTGGTAAAGGTAATAATGTTTAGTTTCATTTGACCCAAACCTTTGTATGAAATGTATGAAATGAAATGTTGAGTGTTGCAGAAAACAAAAATAATGCAGTAAATGCAATGCACAAACATAATAATGGGTGATTATCAATGCAATAAATCAAAAAGCAATTAATCCTACTCAGTGAAGAAAATGTGGGCTTCTCACAGCAGTGCAATACCAATCGAACTGTGAGCATTTCTTTTCCAAAGCAATGTGCCTGTGACGAGAATCATCCACATTACAAAGGAAAATATAAAATAAGAAACATTTAATATTTAAAGAAGCATTTTTTGTTATGTTATTTGGGTTAATATGAGCATTTGTTAATATGAACAATATGAGTGTTGTTAAATATGAGAACACAATTGTTTTGTATCTTTACAGTTTACATAACCACATTCTTTGGGTCAAAATGAATTGTGCATGGCTAAAAAGAATGTTTGTGCATTCCTAAATGTACTGCAGCCTTCTATTCGCTGCCAGCTCGCTGCCAACTACACTGCAGGCTTTTGCAGCTAGCTGCCAGCTCGCTGACACACGCTGCCAACTGGCTGCCAGCTCGCTGACACACGCTGCCAACTCGCTGCCAAGTGTAAACAAATGCTTGTCAGCTTGTTGTCTCCTAGCTGGCAGTGAGTTGGCAGCGAGGTGGTTTTCCCTGTGAAATTGCCAGTCAACAGTGTACACCTGAACAGATACTGTTATTGTTTTTACATCATGTATTTTTATCAATTTAAATCCCACATTTCAGACCTACCTGCAGTTTTACACTGCAGCCATTGTATTTCAAATGAAGGCACTCAGTTTCTGCAGACACAAAAGCAGTGATTGTGGCAAATGCATACACTGCACTTTTCAGAGCAAAATTTGTGAATTTCATGGCTTTTGCAGGCATGCCCTGTATATCTCTTATATGATTTTTGGTGTTTACAGAAATCTCCATAGAAGTCATTTTGCTAAGATGTCATGTGATGGGAAAAGTGCAGAATGTTGAAATTGTGATATGATTTGTCTTCTGTCAGATGTACAAAGTTGTTATTGCTATCTAATAAAATAGGAATTTGTTGAAATTTGCATTTTAAATTGGGTTTTGGGGATTTTGGGTGAAACGTCACGGTACTTGGGCACCCAAATACGCACAACTGACCAACCAAAAAAAGCACATAAACAGAGGGGGGCGGCGGCAACGATGGCAGCCATTTTTGACACCACCACTTCAAAAGATGATGTCCAATGTGTTTGCATAACAGGTCACATTAGTAGTGCCAAGAATGGTCACCGCCGCCGCCGCACGCCGCCGCGTCGCTACGCGCCGCCGCACACGAAAACCGCCGCCGCCGCCAGTCCACCGCCGCCGCGGCCGCAGCAGCCGCGCGGCCGTTCTACTCCGCCGGTTCACGGCGTTTGACGAATTGTCGCCGCCGCCGCGACACTGCAAAACGGGTCTTCCGGCCGCCCGCCCGGCGGCGGCATAAAAAACATCTGCTGGCCGCCGTTTGTCGGACGCCGCGCCGCGCCGCGCCGCCGCGCCGCGCCGCGCCGCTGCGGCACATTATGACCACAAATGTTAACAGCATAGTATCACTTGACAAGCATGACCGAACAAATTAGCATTTTGGGTCATGCTGTTGACATTTGTGGCCGTAATGTGGCCGCGGCGCCGCGCCGCGCCGCGCCGCCGCCGCCGCCGTCGCGTCAACGTACAACTTCGAAAAAACAGCTGGGCGGCGGACACGAGAGAATATGTGTCAAATGAAATGTCAACTGCCATTGTGTATGTAGATGATTGTAGCTATCATTGCAGTAAAGAAATATGCAATGTCAACTAAAAAATGCTGATTAAATTATAATAAGTTTGTTTTTGTTTTGGTAAAGATTGAATAGTTACGGACTGTGAGAATATCAAAGTTTCAATATATTTTTAGTTGACATTGAGTTGACATGAATTTGTAGCCTGTACAGTGTATTTTTGAGAGGGGTATGGGCCGTATGCATATTTTCATTGTAGTCCGGCGGCAGCGAAAATCAGTCGATCAATAAAAATGGAATAGCAAATACACGAATGAAAAGATAGCGTGCGTGGTCTCGTACAGAGAACTGAAATTGGGAGCAATTGTAGGTATGGCAATTGCAAATAAAATGTCAACTTTCACGTGACAAAATGTCATAATAAGAACACTTTCAGATATATTTGAGAAAGTGATGTAGCCATGAGAATGGATTGAAAAGTGAGATGATATTAGATTTGTCAAGTGCTTACAAAGTGTCAAGTGACAATTTTATGCCATCTATGAGTATATAAAGAAAGTGTTTTGGATTGTTTTTCTATTGAAGATAGATTTCGCCATGACATTTTGTCATTTGAAAGTTGACATTTTTGATTGACAGTTGCATCAATGTGGAATTGCGGTCGATGTGTGCATACATGTGTATATCTGGGTTTTGCTGTTTTTGGCACGGGTTTTTGCGGTGCCAGTTTTAGAGCGGTATGCATCGCATCGAATAAATTCAGATGTTTTTGATGGGGGAGGGTGTAACTGTATGAAAAAATGCACGTTTATCTTTGAAATTTAGCAAGGAATGCTATAAATGCAATTAAATTGAGCAAAAACGTAACAAAAAATGAAAAGTTTCAAAATGACAAATCGTAAATGTTTAAATGGGTTAAGTATTTCAAAAACAAATGTGAAAATTCCTAAAATAATTATTTTGAAACATTCCAATCACTTTTGAGGCAGTATTTAATGCCTGGCAGGTTTCCCCAACAGACATTCAGCTCTCTTTGGCTGCATTTCTGCATCTTGCTCGTCATCCAGTGAAATTGGATCGAACAGTGCTGTGGTTATATACTATTTTGGTTTCTATCAAAGTCAAAACTGCTATACATCACAGCACTACTTGTGTATGAATAGTTATCCGAAAAGTTTGAAGTAGAATAAGACCCACCACCACTAGAACAAGGTTCATCTACATTGTGGATTTCTGCAGTGGTTCTTTGAGTCCTGTCTGTTGCCGCATGGATTGCATTTTGCATTTGTGATGTCAATGAAAATTGCACGCGTCCATCAGCCAGCTGAAATGTATTTTTAATAGTAAAGTTCATGGAAAATTGATTTTTCAAATTTTGTATCATAATTATGAATTGAAATATTGCAATTTCGCTATTCTTTTCACACTGAAGCATATTTGTAAGAAATAATATTAATTCTCTCTTGAATAACCCCCCCATTTTCTGAAAAAGTTCACCTCCTCAAAATGCTTGAAGTAAAAACAATCCCTGGGGGGATTATTCAAGTAAAACATTATTTATAGACAATAACAGACCGCAATTCTTGGTGAAGTGCGGCGCTCGTCAAATGCCACATTTGTATGCTCTGAGCGCGATGAAAGAACAGTTTCCTGTCTGAAAAGTTTGAAGAAGAATATTCAGTGGATTTTTCACGTTTAGAAATTTTTATTTTCAGTTAAAGTTGCACATGAAATAGTCAACTTTCAAAGAAACTCACAATGCCACTTCATCAGAAACATTGTCATTTCCCCTTTTTTTCTTGTATATTCCATAGAATGTGACTGCCAGCACAATTATGAGAAGCAGTGAAAATAGGCCCAAGCCCATTAAGCCATTCAGCATCATCATTTCCGACTGAAAGTAAATTTTATTGTAAATTTGATAAATTATAAAGTGAAATAATGTAAGTATTACATTATGAGCCATTTCCAAAAATTCCATTCTTTTCTCAAATGTTTTCAATTGACTAGTGAGCATTTTAAGCATTTTTTCATTGGATTCAGTGTTGCCATTCAGTCCACTGTTTGTTATCAGACTTTGTAAATTCAATTTGCATGGATTAGATTCATCGCTCAGCATTTGGCTACTTCCCAGAGATATAGACTTTTTGGGTGTGCTGAAAGTTGTGGGAATAGGTGTGCTTGTAGTTGTAGTTGGAATATGGGCCGGTGTAGCTGTGCTGTGGTCTGAGCTGTTTTGTGGTGGGTCAATGTTGGAAATCAGCTGTTTTTGCATGAATTTTTTGATTTGCCCCATGAAAATGTTCACTTGTGAAATCAGTTTTTTGTTCTCTGCCAGTGCCAATGTACATTCACTTTCATGTTCCATTGAATGTTTCTGAATGATGAATTAATATGCATATAATTACACATTTCTCAATTTTATTATATTGGCATGACAAACCTGATTTTTAGCTATGGTGCTGTTGAGTATGGAAAATCCATTCATGATGGCAGAAAACATGCATACCAAGGTTTCATTGTTGTTTTGCAGTTTGTCTACTATGGAAATCTGTGAAGACTCAAAACTTTACTAATAATTTTTTACATGAAAAATAAAAAATAAAAAATAAGATTTACATGAAAATCAGTCATAGTCTGCCCTTGGTTTTTTGTATTCAATGCCAATTGTGATGACAAGTTTTTCACTTCACTTGTAATGTTTGTGCCAATTGCATTTATCACTTTTTTCATGCCATTTTCCACCCGCACATAATCGAAATTTGTGGTATTTTGTGTCAACTTTGATGCCAAATGTGCAATCTCATTTTTGAAAACTGTTTTGATATCATTTTTGACATTTTCCATGCTAGCTATTAATCTAGTCTCATTGAAGTTTTTTGCACATTGATCCAAAAATGAAGGAAAATGAGTGGCCATTTCTGCCAGGCCTGTTTTGATAGCACTTGTCACATTCTGCATGCCATTTTCCAGTGCAGTGCCAAGCAAATTTTGATTTTTCTGTGTGACATGTAACAATGTAAAACAGTAATATTGATGTAGAGTGAATTAAAATTGAAAATGTGTAATTATATGCATACCTCAACGAGTGGTTCCAGTTCAATGCACTTATGAGCATTAATTATTTCTTTCACATTTTCCACAATCATATTCGAATCCAGTGTGGGGCATGTCATTTTCTTTCTGTCGATGAGATTTTTCAATGCATTTAGAGTTGTAGAATTATATTCAACAATTTTTTTCAGTGTGGTTTCACCAAATGTGCCCATCATAACTTGTAGCATTTGAATATCACTTTCATGGATTTTGCATGTGCCAATGTTTGATTTGTCATGAGCTACACCATTCTGAGTTTTTAACATTGGTCATGTAAAAGCACACCATTTCTCACAACTTCCAAGCCTCACTCAAATTTGAAAATGAACTCACTGATTTGGAGACCAAAATCATGTCACTTGGCTGAGTCCGCAAATATTCGAGGTCAATTTCACTGACAGTCGTGCTTGGCTGCGTGCTGGTGCTGTGCCGCGTGCTGGTGCTGTACTGCGTGCTGGTGCTGGTGCTGAGCTGCTGAGTGTCGGTGCTGGTCTGGGTGATAGTGTCGCTGAGCATGTGCGTAGTGGGCGTGGTACTGAACAGCAGCTCTTTCAAACTGCTGATGTCCATTGTGAAGGCAGTAGTGGCAGTAGTGGTACTTGCTGGCAGGCCACATTGCACTTCAGTTTGCGGCCCTAATCTGTAAACATTGTGGAGATTGAATATTTGGTTCACAGTGTGGATTCATTATTACTGATGGACGGCCGGCCATTACATTTTTGAAACACACACCCCCAACCCCTTCCCCCTTCCCCCACCCCCCTCAAAGTTCATAATTCCCCTGGGGAATTATTCAAGCAAATACGATCATTTTGTAGCTTTTCAAGTACAAGAAGTAAATACCTTGGGGCCAAATCTTTTCCCAGGTCGCAATCGTCAAGCGGCAAAATGATTTTCTTTCCTCGGTTCCATTGATATAAAACGTTTTTCTGCAAATGAGAGTATATTTATTCATGCCCATATTTTATTTGAAATTGCCAAGATTTACAGTTTTTCAAAGAAGAAAATGTATATTTATTTCAAATTGAAACATTATCAATATTATGCCTATATATTTCGATAAAATTGCATTGTACGTTTTTTCTGAAGAAAACACTCCATCATGACGTGATCACTTTCGCTGCCATTGTTATTTCCGGTCAATATATCGTTTTCACTACGTTTTTCATCGGTTCACGGCTAGCTATCTGTCAACTCAAGACATAGCATCTATCTGTTTGTAGAGTATCGTGTCTGTCGAGTATAAGGATAAAAATTATACTCACCATTTCCAAACCTCTGAAATCAGCCGTCAAACAATCGATTGTGCCACTGGGGTGTCGTGGACAATTGCAGTAGGCACATATGCTGCTTAGCGAACAGCCACCGCTATCTGCAACGTAAAAATTTCGCATTTTCAAGACTTCATAAAATTGGAAAGATATTTTTAGCATTTTTCATAATGAAATCTTACCAAATAAGGTACAGAGAGCGAAAAAATAGCGCCACATTTTCATTTTGAGTTACGATTCTCAATTTTAGAAGTGAAAAAACGAAATACTATCAATAATTGTTAGTATAGGTAAAACGACCAGATTTGGCTTTTTATGTTTTAGGCAGTGATTTCAAAATGCCAAATAAAATGTTTTGGATACGAGCCGAAAAAAATGCATTCTTTCCTGTCTTATGGCTACAATGTTGATCTTAGTGTTTTAGACGCTTTAACATTTTAACATTTAAGACGCATTTTCGTATATGTGCTATTAGAGAGGGACCATATTTTTTAAAGTAAAAATAGAGTTGTATGCTTTTTACTTAGCGAATTTATTTTATTTACTGATGTGTCGTTCTATTGGAGATGCCGTTCTATTGGAGGTGCCGTTCTATTGGAGATGCCATTCTATTGGAGGTGCCGTTCTATTAGAGGTGCCATTCTATTGGAGATGCCATTCTATTTTTACATAAAATAAGTAAAATAAGATTTGCGAACATTTATTTAGTGAATTGATGTCACTGTTGTTCTATTAGAGATGCCGTTCTATTGGAGGTGCCGTTCTATTGGAGATGCCATTCTATTGGAGGTGCCGTTCTATTAGAGGCGCCATTCTATTGGAGATGCCATTCTATTTTTACATAAAATAAGTAAAATAAGATTTGCGAACATTTATTATTAGAAGGTGAAGATTTGTGCGCATTTATTTAGTGAATATTGGAGATGCCGTTCTATTGGAGATGCCGTTCTATTGGAGGTGCCATTCTATTGGAGATGCCGTTCTATTGGAGATGTCGTTCTATTCGAGGTGCCATTCTATTGGAGACGTTAACAAGCTAACAAATGAGAAAAAGCTAATGACATAATAATGCATTTTGTCGCATTTTGTGACTGTCACACTCTTTTTCATTCAATTGTCAACATTCAGGTGCTCCACATGCTGCTGCTAATTTCAATTTTGCTACTCTTTTGTCAACTATCAGCTAATCTGGAAGCTGAAAAAGTGACAATCGAGTTTTTGCATTTCGAGGGTGATTATAAAGCTCGACAATTAATTGAGCAATTTCGAGAGCCGTTTGAGCAGGAAGGATTGAATTTTGGCTCAGTTACAACACTCACAGACAGTCAAAGTGGCAAACAAAAGGCAAAAGGAGAGGAAAAACAGAACAGTTCAGCGAAGGTTGGTCATGCTAAGCCTAGATTGCACTAAACCTGAGTCAGATTAAGTCTATGCCTAAACCTAGTCCATAATAAAATATACAAAATGTTTCAGGCTGGCCAGGCAGGACAGTACAGCAGCAACACCAGTAGACACAGCTACACTGGAAACAACAACGTCAACAACGAAAACGAAGCTGTCACCACCGCAGCAGCAGCAGTCGGCATCGTTTCCAGCATCTGTGACAGAGTCATCAACACAAACAGCCACAGTGAAATTGCCAGGTGACTGTCACAAAAATTGTGACATGACATGTAAACAGACAAATGTCATAATTAAAAATGAACTTAGATGAAAAAAAGTGGTGACATTTGTCTGTTTACATGTCATGTCACAGTTTTTGTGACTGTCATTTAGAAGTGCCAGTGCAAACAGAGGCAACAAAACACCAGCTGGAATCTCATCAAGCGGCACAACAAAATCGACATCGGCAGTTGCTACTACACCATCAAAGGCAGCAACAGCAGTTGCTACTACTCCAGCTGATATATCTGGTGGCCAGCATAAAAGTGGATCGATCAGATCAACGTTTTGGAGATCTGGTTTGTCATTTTTTCATATTTCAAAATGTTTCACTTTTTTTAATCACATTTCAAAATATTTCACTATTTTTGCAAAAATGTTTATAGGCGTATCCCTGGCATCGTCGGCAATTGTCAAGTCGCTGGTCAGCCCTGCAGCCACTTCATCAGCTCAACCAAAAGGACCAGAAACAGCCAGAAAGGCAATAGGAATTGAAGCTTCAAACGTGGATTCAGGGAATTCAATTGTCAAACAGCCGAAAGGTCGCGGTCGCGGTCGTACTCGTTCTGCACAGAACCCAGCATCACTGGGCTACACCACCAAGCTGATTCCACTGGCCACTGCTGACATCGAAAAATCATCAGCATCAAACGGACCTGTCAGACCTCCCATTTTGAGCTGTCACATCCCACTTCAAGGTGTTGATGAGGAATCGAACGACACAGGCGGAACGAGAAGGTTAATTGATTAACTATTCATTATTATTATTATTATCATTTATTTTGTAATGGTTACAATAGACCACAATTCCTGACATCCTTAACACATAAAGTATATAAGAATATATATGTATATATTCTCATACAGGCCGGATAACGGTATCGGTTTCAATACCGAACACGGCAGCTCAACTGGACCAGACACCAGCGGCTTTCCTGTCATTGCCGATAGTAGCTTCAATACCTGTGCCATTGCTGACAGATCTGACAATAGAGCAACTATTGAGTCAGCACGCGGATCAGACAGTAACAACATCAGTAAGCCTTGCGGTGAATCAGAACGACGTCGGTGCAGATCCCAACTCAATTGTGACAGCATTGAGACAGAGTCAAGCGGCATTGGTGAGCGGTCGAGTAAGCAGGCCAGAAAAGAGAGACAGAAAGAATCAGATGCAGCATCGAAGGAGCCTGTCAGCATCTCCAGAAATGGTTCGAACAAAAAGGACAGCTCGGCGGGACGCACCAGTGACAAACTATCCACACAATGTGAGGCAGTTGACACCTCAGGAAATGGTACAGCAGACCCAGGAGGTGGAGAGGAATCCCAATCCAGTGACAAGTGCCCAGCCTTCATCGTCACAGGCCACTGGACAAGTAGCCACAATGGTGGTCTCAACAGCAAGAACCTGCGATCACAAGAGAAGAATGGATATGGATGTACCATCAAGGCCAGTGATGTCATCCCCCCAGATGACAATGGAAACACCGGAGGAAACAATAACAGAAACCGAATCAGCAAGGATGTCAGAAATGGGGACCAAAATGACAACAATGGAATCAACGACAATGGAAACAGCGACAGAAAGAGTGACAGAGACAGCAGAAACGACAAAGGAAATGGAGAGAGAAATGACAACAGTACCAGAAACATCTCCACAAACAGTGTCGGAAAAGAAGGTCCCCCCAATGAGACTTATATTGGTGAGCTTGTTTTGATTGTACATGTAATGTAATATGTGAAATACATATCAGACAATGATGAAAGTATAAATAATGCTAAATAAAAATGCATCTTTACATTGTTCAGGTGGATTCCTTCGCAGCAGACGCAAGGTCTATCACCCCAGCGATGTTTATCGGTGGTCAAGGGACACTGCAATTCAAGGACCGACCACTCAGTGGTACAATGCCAATGAGGATGGGATGCAGTCAGTGCACAATCAAGCGAAAAAAGCAGAAAATGAATCAAGAATCATCAGCTATGGAGGTGGAGGAAGAGGACGGGGAGGAGTCAGATCTATCATCCCGGGGGGAGTCAGACCCAGAAGACACTATACCAGCAACACGCCCACCAACACCATTAGAAAACCCTACATTGGAAGCGAACACGCCATCGTCGTCAACAGAGGAATGTCTTCGGGTACAGGCAATAAAGACATCTCTGGAGAAAAGATTGTCAGAAGAAGTATGCCAGAGAGCCAAGGATCTACAGGTAGAAGCGACAGAAGCTCTCCATCAGGCAGAAATGGCTTTGAAAGCAGTGGATGCACGGCAGGTGGAGAAAAAACAACAATTAGAGCAGGAACAGAGGAAAACGATAGTGTCGGAAACAAACATGAACACACCAACAGTAGGACATCAAATGTCGTCACAACTGGTCAAGAGCAGTCTGATGAATGCACCAAAACTGGCCGAACGTCACAAACAACAGATTCAAGGCTGCCCGGACGAGAAGGAGGACACATCAATACGGCGAAAGTTGTTTTCGCCGACGACAAGGAACGAGAGAGATTGTACAACAGTGAAACGGGGCAAAGAATCAAAGCAGCCTATGAAAGAAAGTTGCAAGAGCAAATGCGACAACCACAATGGCAGCAACAGCCACACCTCAGAATCACCATCCCCACAGACCTTGGAAAAGAGGAGCGCAGCGTTGAGTGCAGAACTGAAAAAGGTGGAGAAAAACATGAGTCAGAGTTGCTCACAAGCCGCGAGACCGTACAAAAAGTTGTCCAAGAGCTCAAAGACTGTGGAAGACTCGCCAGATGTGGACAGCACAGTAGTACGTGTGTGCGAAGTGAATGCTGTGGCACAAAACACCCAGAAAGCTCAACTGGAGACAGACAGGGACAGTCTAGATTTGGAAAGTGTACCACGGGAGAAGAAAAAAATTATGGACATGTTGCAAATGGATCCGGACGAATCGTTGGAAATGTGCCCTCGACTGAGACAAATTGCACGCGAACACATGAACTTGCCACGTCTGAGGAAACTATCAGAAATGTCAATGGAGGACAAGTACAGGGCGCAGAGTGTATTGAAAGCGGACGGGTCTGGACTGATGGAAAAGTATCGAGCAATGTCGGAGTTGGACGTACTGTCGGTACTGAGCATCAAGGCTTGTGCAACACCAACACCGGCATCATGCCCGGAATCAGATCTGGATTCACTGGTTCGAGGGGCAGAGGAGAACGTCATATGCGACCTACTTCAGATCAATCCCATTACCGATGTGGTGCCAAGAATGACCGATCAGCTTCGTCAAGTAGCACGCAAGAAACTGAAATGGCCAGATCAAACTCAGTGAGAGATGAATATTATAGACACAATGTGGATGCCTTTTTACAGTGGGGATTAAGTGCAGGACAGTTTTCTTTAGTGCCTATACCTAAGAATACAGCAGGATCGACAATGCAAGTGATGGGTCCAATGCAGACACCACTTGGTATCATGCCAGTGGGACCCATGCGCATGCCATCAGGTCACATGCAAATGCCAACACCAGGACACATGCAAATGGCAATGCAACCACCACCACCACCACCGCCACCATATGGACAAAGGTCATCAGAATATATGCACAGGTTTCCACCATATATGCAAGGATCATCAGCATATGCACAAATGTCATCAGAACACATGCAACACATGTCACCAGCACAGATGCGAATGTCACCAGAACACATGCAGATGACACCAGCTGCTCAAATAGTATATCCAGTTTCATCTGCACAGGCAGCAGCTGCACAGGCTGCACAGGCTGCAGCAGCTGATCACATGAGAACCGCTGCACAGATGGCATATCCAGTAACTTCTGTGGAAGCAGCAGCTGCACAAGCAGCAGCGGTGACGGCTGCTGCACAGCTTACAGCACAGATGACGGCACAGATTGATGCATGTCAATCATTGTCAGAAGGTGCAATAAACACAGCAGACACAAGTACAATTATCGCCCCGCCAATGTATTCTGCAGAAAGAGTAAATGTGAGCGATGGCAATGATGCTAGCATAAATCAGAGTGGTGTCACAAAGAAAAGAGAGAATGTCAGTACCAAAAAGAAGAAACAAAAAGAGAAGAAACAGAAAGCAAAACAAAACATTGATCCACGACAGTTGCAACGAATGAAAGTGCAACGGGCGGTTGACATTGCTCGGGCTGAACAGAATGTAAGAGAACTGTTACATGTGGCTGACGAGGCGTTCATGACTCTTGCTGTGGCAACCATCCACCACCAGATGATGAAGGTGGCTGTTGAAGTGGATGGCAATGTGGAAAAAATGAATCAGGATCACGAGACACATCTGCCGCAGCTTGGATGGACCATTTTGTGGGAATTACCTGGAAATAAAGGAGATACATATCAGGAGAAGGAATTAGAGTTGGACGTGAACGTTGTGGCCAAACAGATTACAAATCACCTGAATCGTGGTTATCCTGTCAGATTGACACGTGCAATCTCAAATGATACTCATGATGTGGGTTTCAAAAGTCCGATCCAGGTGACATTGAGAAGGAACAGGGACTTGAATGGAGTGGACTTGGACAACAGATTTTTGACACGAAGTGGACAAATTGATGGCAATCAAAATGAAGGTGAACAGAGAATGGAAAAAAACCACATGGTCATGTATGCCACAGTAAAAAGGGGCTATGGTGAACCACCAATGCCCATGTATGTGCTGCCAAATGTTGAAATGGTGATGGACAATGTGACAAATCAGGTGCAGATCAAAGTGAAGGGCCATGTAAGTTTTGAAGTGTATTCAAAATAATAAAAATAAAAAATAAAAAATATTGTACTTGTATTCAAATGAAACATGTTTACATTGCAGATTCCGAGGGGCACTTCATTGTTCGAATTGAACAGAATATTCATCAAATCAATGGTGCCATTGAAGGCTATTGAGCACAAACGCTCAAATGCAATGTACTGCCCTCAGGCGCACAGACATATTCATGATGATGATGATGAACAGACAAGAACCTGTGACAGTTCTGGCAGTGATGACAACAGTTCCATGCTCATGCCCCCACCAAGAGAGGTGCCAAAATGGTCAAGGAGGGCATTGGGCATTAGCGAAGCAAACATGGAACAGTTGATTATGGAAAAGCTCGTACAGTGGAAAAGAGTTGAACAGAAGATTGTAGATGTGCTACAATTTCATTTCAACCCCAATCAAGAACCAAGACAACCATTGCGCTCTACCTATTCCCGTGGTGCCGGCTCGTCGGGCATGAATGGACATAACAGTGAAAGGCCTTCCAGCATGCCATGCACAAACGGCTATGAGTTCTGGCAGGATTGCCAGTATGTTTATTTATTGTACTTTCATAGATATGAATATTATTCTGATAATTATTGCACTAGTGTCATATATTAAATCACTTTGTCTATTACAGATTCTGTGACACCAGAGAGGCCACTCATCACTTTTTCATCAGATGTGCACATTGTGACTGTGAGGGCCATATGGTGGTGAAACAAGATCCATGTATGGAAAGTTGCAAAACGATGTGATGGGAGTTGTGGTTGCGTGATTTATATGTAAAATTTATTATATTTTATAAATTTGAATGGTACAAGCAAAATACATTTCATATGCTATAATATATAGTTCATATTATGCACATGTAGTTGTAGGCTTGTATTCACACCTGTTCACCCCAGTGGGGCTTTCATTATCTAATTTACAACAGAAACCTCATTTAGAAGTCTTTCAATCAACCATATATTTCACAACAGGATTTCCACATCAACCACACGAAATTTCAAAATAAGATTAACAGTTAACATTCTAAACAAATGCAACAGAATCGTTTGATAAGATCAAAATAAATGCCATCTCGTTACACGTTATTTATGCCCTCAGTCATGACTCGCATACTCGCCCCAAAATTATTGTTCTATATTAAGATGTGGGAAATGTATTCATTCATTCATTCATTGTTTCACTATTGCAAGAACAATCACAATAATTGTCATCCAAATCGTCACAATATTATTATTATTATGATTATACTTGTGGCGATTGGGATGACAATTGTGAATGCCATGGACATTGCTGTGCATAATTGAAGTTTTTTCTTCTTCCCACATTATAATAATTATTTTGTTTGTATATTTATAAAATAAAAAATAAAAAATAATAGAGAATTATTAAATCAAGTACAAAAAGAAAAATCACAAATAAATAGAGAGAACAAACAACATCACTACTTCCGCTACTACGAATGCACTTGTTGCGTGTGAATGGTGTTGGTAGGATCTGTAAAGAGAAGTTTTAAAAATAAAATAAAAATTTTTTTTTAAAATTTTAAAAAAGTTTTTCAAACCGATTTTAAGAAAGGCGTCATTCACCATAATTGTGAATAATATAGCTCCTGCTTTCGGAATGGGCTTTGCAAATGTCAAATTCAAAAATGCATCACCCGTGTTCAACGCTTCCCACGAATTGCTGAAAAGAAAATGTCGGTTTTTTAAAAAACTTTATTTTGAAAAATGAAAGATTTAAAAATAGACATATACCTTGTAACTTTATCATTACATAGACTTATACAAACAAAAAATTGACAGGTTGTAAACTTTTTCATGCTGATTTCATTTTGAACTCCAGTCCAGTTTTCCATGAGACTGTAACACTCTCGAAAAATATCTGAACTATTTAGTTGCCCCCACTGGAAACGCAAAGGGCGATTTGGACAAAGACGTGAGCCAATTTGAACTGAGAGATCTGATATGTTCATATTGACATAATTATGTCTAGCCACATCGGTTCTTTGAGGATTTGATGCATCGGTTCTACATAGACAAATTATTATACCCCTCGGAAGCTTCCCGACTTGTGTTCCAAGAGCTATAGGAGGCGCAGCGCGCGCACCTTCCGTCAAATAGATTGTGGAGGCAGTCCCAAATCCTGTCAAATTTCATGAAAAAGTGTCAATCACATGAAAAATGTAAAATTACACAAAGTCATAAAAAACGACAATTGGCACTTCATGTGCTTTTTACATGAGATTTGACACTTTCTTGACATTTTACAGAGTTTGGGATTGGTACCTGGCCAACATTGTATTGTCTAAATGAATGATAAGTCCCATGTGTTTTCACACGATCTGCCAATGCAATTGATAATGATGTTACCTGTAAAAGTTTCTGTTGCTGTTTTATAACTTTTATAATTAAAATTGATGAAAACATACTGGATGTATTTTTCGTACAGACAGTTCTATACTGTCAATTACAATTTTTAATTTTGCAATGTCGTCAGTTGATCGTGTAAATGATTCAAACATCAAGCTGTCTGGAACTCTTCTAAGTACAATTGTCAGCTGCATTCCAGCATGCCTGGATTTATATATATTAAAAATAAATATAAAATTAAAAAATAAATAAAATTAAGGTTTTAACCATGGTTTACTCTGCTCGCCAAAATCTAAAGCCAAGCGTCCATAAAATTCTTGACTTTTGAAAACTGGTTCAGATCGTTTCTTGTAAAACTCAGTCATGTTTGTTTCCAGTGCATTGGTCTCAGAGTCTTCCATTTCAACCCAACTAAAAATAAAAACTGTTCATAATAATAACAATGATAATAATAATAATAATGATAATATACTTTAAAGTAAAACATATTGATAAGTATTAAATCACTTACCCACTAGCTGCTAGTTGTGTCCGCCTATAGACACCACTTGTTTGCAACACCTTTTTAATATATGCCTTTGTTCCATAATTAGACTCACGACTTAAGAGAAGTGAATTGTGGAAAATTTCAATGCCATCCCAGATGCTTTCTAATGGATTTGGCACATATGCCACATGATTTTTCAGTGTGACAGGTTCCTTACCAAATATATTATTTGCCTCATAAGTTTCTTTTATTGGATGTCCATCACTTGTTGTTACACGCATGACCAAGTGCAAATTCAAGGATGAAAAATCCAACAATCCCGTACTTGATGCAACTGTTGTGAACACATCTATAAACATAATAAAGTTTATATTTATGAAAAAACCATTTTCAAGTAAAATCACTTCACACTTACATGGCGAGGTTTCACTTCCATCACTAATGAGTAGCAACTGTTCACGTTCACAATGACTTACATATGCTTGAGTTGGAGGTAACGCATCTACGCATTTGTATATGAGTTTAGACTGAACGACAATTCTTAATGATACTAACAATTCTAAACAACAACAACAACAACAATAACAACAGACCCGGTCGAAACTCTGGTGGACATGGTAGCAAGTGCGATCCACTATCAAGAAGCTGTTTTCTTGGACTGAGGATTCGTGCTGGATGATTAGATGCCATCGTTGCTATTATTATTATTTTTCACCTGTGACAATCTATAAGCATTGCGATAAATGAAATGAAATACAAAATTTTTTAAATATCACATTCAAAATGAATGTGGTAATTCAAAACTTATCACATGTAGATTGTTCAAATTATAGTCATATGATTCATTGATTCAATTTACTTTCATTCTCTCACTCACCCATCAGAGTAAAACAAACGTTGAAACAAATATATTAGAATGAAAGAAATACAGTAGAAAAGTGTAATAAGACAACTTTTTACTAATAAACATGTAAGAATTAATTTAATTAAAACTAAAAAAACCATATTTATGTACTTATTTTTATATATAGTAGTATATAGAACAAAATTGATCATCTATAACCATTCAGAGGTAACAGTTATTCCTGCTGTGTTTGCACTGGAAGTATTTGTCGACCTGATAGTATCAGGACAAGGCGGCTGTACTAATTGAACAGTTTCTTGTGACTTGTTATTTTTACCTCCACTTTTCTTTGACTGCCCTACTTTTACGTTTACTGGTGGTTTTTGCGACTGTAAATCACCAGATGGAGCTGCAACTGCACCAGTTTCCCGCTGATATTGTTCTTGTTGTTGTTGAAGGTTCACATCACATGACACTTCTTGATTGTTCGGTGCTACCAGTTTTTGAGATGATAATTCGGAAAGCATAGCACTTGACCACTTATCTCTATTGGTAGCCTCTAAGTCACCAACATTCTGATCAAATTGTTGTGTCCAATATTCCTTGGTAAACACGCCATCTGGAATGTTTGCCATATTGTCAAACCAATGAGTTCCACGAGGCGCAAATTGTAAATAAGAATTACAGCTGGTAATTTGATGACCTGTCGATGTTAGAAAGTTTGAAGATCGGCCACCAGCCGCAGTAGTAGTAACGTATCGTTTTCGTGTAGCCAGTTTAACATATGTACTAGTAATGATTATAGTAATGTTTTAGATTACTGCAAATGTATAATAATAATAAGAATAATAACAATAATTATTATCACTATTATTTATTTATCATTTGAAACTTTGATGAGAATAAAAAATAAGTACACAAATAAAATAAAAATAATGAAGAAAAACAGAATAAGATGCCTAGACGAATTAAAAAAAGATAAAAACAAAATTAATTAATATAGTTCGATTAATCACCACTCAATTAATCCAGTTTGTGTCAGCAGAACCAGTCATATCTGCGCCAGTCAATGCACATCTTGCAAAAACAATGCCATTAACACGAAACGGCTTCCCCCAATGATTGTACAATGTCAACTTGAGACCTTTTTCACATCCAATTGTTGGTGTCTGTATCATAATTATACTAACATATGAACATAATAAACAAAAATACAAAAACATACACATATGCTTATATATGTACATATACGTACCTGTTTCAACTGTACAAAATGTGGCATGTGTGGTTCATAAACATATGCTCGTCGTGCGCCTGGCCAGGAACTGTCGGGAGCATGTAATGCTGGTTTCCATGTAAACACAGTCAAAAGAGGTGTTTCTTTTGATTGAAACACAGCACACATTGGTTCCACACTGTCACATCTCACTTGAACCCGTCTACGTAGATCCAATTGATGTGGTACTGTTGCATAAACACGACTTGTCTTGCTGTTGAAGCCATATTGAACATTTTTGGAATCAAGCCAGTCAATTTGATTGGCTGGTACATTATCTCCAGGTGATACCGTGACAAATCCGAGCTCACTTGCCAAATGTTCACTCATATACATTCGTGTAACCAGATTTGGATCGGGATTTTTTATCGCAAAACGTCGCACACCAATTAGCGATGGTGTTTCCACACTTGATTCAAATCCCAATGTATTTGTACGTGCATTATCTCCAACTAATGGACGATTGTCTAGTGCCATATTTGCAACTACTATTGCGGCATCTTTAACACTCATTCCACTATGAAATCCGACTGTTTCTTTAAGGTTTTTCAACAACCAATAGTCAAGTGTTGATGTAGTTACATTATTTGCCCATCCTGATGGCATTTTGTATCCATTATCTATGAGAATTTGCTTGATTATGACAAGGCCTTTGTTCATTTCATGCTCATCATTATTCAAATCAACATTTGGTGGCCTATTTGCCATTTGTCGTTTTTTAATTCGATACTTTTCTCTGGGTTTGAGCTGTCTTTTTGACCTTTGCAGTAGTAGTACCTTTGTATGCTCATCCTGAAAAAAAGGAAAAAAATATGACATTATTCTTTGTGGTGATGGTGGCGTTCGTGGTAAACCAGTAATACTTGCACTACTAAAATTATCACCAACCACATTGGAAATTCCATCAATTTCATCATGAACAAATGTTTCAACAGCATTCGCTTCACTATCATTCTCATCATCATCATCATCATCATCATTGTAAAAACTGTCACTATCTGTTTCAAAAATGCTGTCACGATCATTTCTCTCATTACTAGCATCATCCACATTATCATTGATACCGTCATGTTCCATATCAATAACAATATCGTCATTCATGACTGTGTTGGTTGGTTTCCCATCGCTCCACCTGCCGTCCCATTCACTTTGCTCGTTGAGGCCACTTGTGCTGCTTTCGATGGTGCCACTTGGCTGATTGCCTGCGTCGCTGCTTGTAATTTCGCCACTAATTGATTGTTCCTCGGTCGTGGATATTTCCAGGTTGTGAAATGGGCCAGTTTGGAGCTGCTCCCTAATGCCATATCCCTCAGAGGGCAAATGCGACGATTCATTCTGCCCGACCCCGCTGTCAATGCTGGTTTTGTCCTTCTTCTTTCCTTCTCTATTGTTTTTGATTTCTTTGTCATCTTTTGGCTCCCCCCCATTTCCATTGATGCTATTGCCATTGGTCTTGGAGTTGTCAATAGATTTGGATTTGACATGTCCAATGTTTGATTCATTTTCGGAAGAAACGGCTGTGCGCTGCTGCTCCTGGTTGACCTTGGTTGTTGTAGACTCATTACGCCGAGCCTTTTTCTCATTACCGTTGTCGTTGGCAATCCCCCCTTCACCATTGCCTTGATTCTTTTTGGAAAAGGCGTTGTTCTCTTGGATTGTTCCTGTTGACCTTTTGTTTTTCGCCTTGTTTGCGCCATCCTGTAGCCAATTGTAAAAGCCGGGTTCCAATCGTGACAATAGAGCGGCAGTTGATTGATCCAGCTCCTTCAATTGACTGCCAAAAATCTCCAGTCTTTCATCACCACTTAAAATTGCATTCAACTCTTTTTCCACAACCTGTGCCCAATCCTCTGTGCTGTTACGTGGAAGTGAAAGTACACTTGATATGTCAATTTGGCACCAAATCAGTGAACCAGCACAATCGATAACAATGAATGCGGGTGTTGAATCTTTGCCTTCAAACACAGGAGATCCCCACAACTCCAACTCAATAAGACTAATATAGTCTGCACGATTGTGCAAATCTGCACAACGTGTGAACGTTTCTTCTAAAACAACAGTGCTACCATCGTCAACAGGACAATATGATGATGAGTTTGTACTTGCAATTGCTGATGATATTTTGTCTGCTATTGTTGTTGTTGCTGTTGTTGCTGTTGTTGTCGTTGCTGCAATAGTGTTGGTGATGTCAATTAATGGTGAGGAGCCTATAATGAAAATAAGAGAATGTATAAGAAAAAACAGGTGAGATTCAATTCAACAAAATATGAATGAATATGCATACCATCAGTATATTGTTGTTGTTGTTGTTGTGGCTGGTCCAGTTGTGAAATTGGTCGTTGTGGCACCGCTGGTGGGAACTTGGCAAAGAAATTTGCAGCACTTGTGCGCTCATTCCACTGACGATCAGAACTAAGATAGACAATTTGCCGCATAATTGTCAAATTGATGACTATAATTATTATTGTTATTATTATTATTATTTCTGCTCTATGGACTTTATCTACAGGTGTTAACGACAACAACTGATTTTTATTTATTAATATTATTATTATTATTAATCTATACAACAAACATAATAATAAGAAATAATTACAATAAAATAAAATGATAGTAAATACAAAAATAATAATAAAATGTAAAAAATAGAACAATAGTAATAATAATGGTAATCTAATTGAAGAAAAAGGCAACGGGGGGGAGCAATTAAATGAATGAATGAATGAATGAACTAAATTCACAAGAAGTAGCGCAACGTTTTTATATGAGGCGGCCGCCGCCGCCACTGATCATAGATCATCACTATTATGATTCATCATCATCACCATCATCATCATTATCATGTCGTCATCATCATCAGTATTATTATTATTATTATTATTATTATTACTAATAATATAACCCAGTGGCGCAGCGTCAGTACTACATTTATGGATCGCCCCCCCTCCGGGGGGGCGCTCCATAAAAGTAGAACTGAACGCTTGGGGCGGGTCCTCTGTGGCGCGGTTCGCCGGGCTGCGGCGCCGAAGGCGTCGCGGGGGGGGCGCGCGCTCTAAAAATTATTTTGAGAATTGTTTTTATTATTGTTATTATTATTATTATTATTATTATTATTATTATACTGTCTACATGCTACATGCGTGGGCGTCGTGGGCGTATGAATACATGTATTATGCATACATGTATACATGCATGTATACATGCATGCATGCATGCATGCATGCATGCATGAATGTATGTATATGGTGCAATAATGTGCAATATTATACTACAATGTTGTTCTTGTTGTTGTTGTTGTTGTTGTTGCAACATGAAACAAAAATAAAAATAATATGATTAATATTGACCAACTTTCATCATCATCATCATCATCATCATCATCATCATCATCATCATTATCATCATCATCTTGTTTTCCATCCTTTTTGTTGTTGAATCATTGCAATATCCTCTAGTGGCAGTATTTCAACACTTGATGGTGGTGCTTTGGTATCATTGGGCTGTGCAGCTGCAATCAACTCTTGTCGATAGAAATGACCTTGTAATGGTGCCAACTTTGGATCCATTGGGTCTAATACTAAATATGTGTCTGGTTTATCTGGTTGTGTATAACGTCGCCCTAATGGAAACACTTCACGTGTATATTTCTCACGTGCAACCAATTTAATAGGGTTACCATGACTGGGAGGTGGTCTAGAAAGACGCACCCAGCCAGTGAGCATTGATAAGCGCTCATGTGCCAAATCAGCTGCTTTACGGCTAGTCCCACTATAATTAGTATTCGGCTGTGCACGCCTTCGTTGATGACGTAATTGTCGTGCAATTAACAATGCATGTGCATTTGCACTTTGCGGTTGAGACACTTCCACTGGTGCAGCTCCAAATAGTGCTCTTGTTCGAGTAGTGTTCATTTGTTCCTCAATTGCGGGAAGAATATTAATCCATCTACGTCCACCAACAACACTAGTATGACTACCACCATTTTGTTCCTGTTGTTTTTCTTCAACTGTAATGAAATACATTTCAATACGTTTTCGAATGTTACGTATAAAACAATCAAGTTTTGGCAGTCGAGTCACATCTTCAGCCGCTGGTGCAAAGGTACACTTTATCTGCAGCATGTATATATGTATGTGGGGGGGGAAATGGATAAAAAATAAACAACAACAACAACAACAACAACAACAACAACAACAACAACAACAACTAACCTCATAGAGTGTCTTTTGAAAATGTAATGATGTGAAACATTTATCAAAATCTGATCGCAATCTCATCGGTGCTCGACCATTGTTTCGGGCCATAATTGTCTTGAATGCATTGGTCACTTCAACACCAGTCTTTTGCTTTAGCGGCTCAAGCCAGACTTCATTTGTAAAGTCATCACAGCAAACAAAAATATAACGATAATTGTCATTGGCAGACATATCCCGTTCAGGCATAACCATTAAATCAACAGACCAAAATCGATCTGGTCCACTCACCTATGCATGTACATATATAATTAATTGATTAATTAATGAATAAATAAGTAGTATGAACAAATAAACTAACCAGTATTGGCAAACGTTCAAAACCACGTCTCCACGATGGGTGCCCTTTCAAATAATATGCTGGCTCATTCAAAAGAACATGTTCTTTCCATGCCTCAGTAGGAAGATTGTGTTGTGCCCGTAACCACTTGTTACCACCAACATTTTCAGCCCACTGTTTATGCATTATTTTTTATTTTTCAAAAATTATTTATTTATTTATATTAATGATAATGTAGAAATAGACATTTTATTAATTAGTGTAATAATTTATAAATTGGTCACTTGTGACCATATTGTCCCTTCATAACTTCAGAGAAGTTTTTTGGTACTTCTTCAACAGCATCTCGATTGCTTCGAGTTCCATGAGGCCATTCTCTGTGAGCATGACTAGCTAGAATTGCAGCCCCACGACCTGATAGTGGCTTTTTTCGCTGTTGTTGTTGTTGTTGTGATTGTTCCGTTCCTTGTTGTCCTTGTCGCTTTACAGCACCAGCACCGGCATGAGAAGTAGTAGTAGAACTAGCACCAACTGTAGTTTTTGAAGTCTGTCTTCTACCAAGTGCAGGAGGCGATGTAATCGAACGTTTCCTTTTCTTTGCACTAGGCTCAGCCGACGGCGGTGTTTTAAACGTTGATTCATTTCCATCATCATCTATTTCAGGTTTCTCTTCCGCTAGTGGACCTTGCCCATCATCAACATCATCATCATCATCATCAACATCTACCTCCAGGTCACTGTCAATCACTATTGATGGTCCTCTTTGTTTTGCTGATTCTGAAGTCGCAGCAGCTGTTTCAACCGGTTCCTGTTTTGATATATCTCGTTCTTTTTCTTGCTGTGCTGATGCAGAATCTGGTATAGTACCTCCAGATGTAGTTGCTGTTTCACTCTCTTTTGCTAAGGTAGACTCTACACGATCTAAAAACCCTTTTAGGAAATGTTTGAAGCCAGCAGGTGGTGCTGATGGTTCCTCACTACTTGAACCAACAACTGAATGATGTATTGCATCAAACACATCTGCTCCTGGTTGATTACTACCTGGTATCTTCACTCTTCCTAGTGAATCCAAAAGTTCTGATGCAGCAGGTTCCAAATACTTTAGTATCTTATCAACAGCAGGCCGATCCTGGGGTGCAAAACTTGCACGGATTAGTGATGGTGAATAGGGTAGCGGAACTGCGCCTGCAGTATGTGGTACCGGTGCACCTTGAGCTTTATCCTTAATGTTTTCTTGAAGTTTATGTGCTTCCTCTAAAATTGCCTCTGGAGGTATGGCTGGAATAGAGGGGTCAACAATGCCACGTAATTCTTTCAAATGTTGTCCACGATATTTGTGTGCAGCACCATGAAGGAAACGCTTCAATCGCTCATTGTCTTCCACTGTTTGAGCATATAAGTTTGACTCATTTGCTGCTTCGATACGTGTAGATTTGACAGAATCTTCTAGTGGATTCCGCTCTCGTTTACTTTTAATAAGTCCGCCTTTGCCGCCAAATTTCCACTTATCCTTTGGTGGTATATGAGCAGTATCCTTTGGTGGTATATTAGTCATGATAATTAACAAATAACAGAACTGCAAAGACTCTATAATTATTTTTTATTATTATTATTAATTTTAACTGTCATTATATGAAAGCAAACAAACAAACAAACAAACAAACAAACAAAATGATAAAAACATTACTACTATAGACATAATGGTATAATGGTAATAAAATACAATGTCACTAATCGTATGTGCATGAGTCATCAATTAAACATTGCGACGATTGCGTCTTTGCGTGGGTTGTATATATCGAGATAGAAACTCTTTCAACAGTGCTACAAGTGCCTGACCATTGCACAATGCTAAAAGGGCACGACGCAATGAATTTTCTAGCATATTACCAGATAAAACCGTCATGTATTTACGTCTGTAGCGTCTAAGAACCTTTTTACGTTGTGGGCTTAATTGTATTACACCAGACATTAAGTTTGCAATGACATCTTGTAAACAGCGTAATGCATCATCAGAAATGGTACGAATCATATTTTGACGTTCCTTTGTACTTTGGCTATGTGCCAATTTCTCCAAAATTAGCCAGTTTCGAGACAGTCGGCTTGTACTTTTTCTTCGTTTAACGACGCCTTGTTGTTGCTGTTGTTCTTCTTCCAGTCCCTGTTGTGGCTTGTTTGGCTGCTCCGATTGCTGTTGTTGTATAGGGGGGGTGATCCTGGAATGTCCATTTTTCATTGGATTGGTCATCATGTCTTTCCTTTGGTTTTTGACCTTTTTCTTCTTTTAGTCTTTGTTGTCGTTTCAAATCTGACCACTTTGCCTTTAACGGACCACCAGCTGTACAAATGTCTTTTCGAAATGACTCATCAGAATCACAAACACGTTCTATTGCAGTATCTGCGGGCACTGCAACAACCCTTCGTCCAAGTTTATGTGCACGTCGTGACAGGGGGGCAAATTTTGGCAATTGATCTTTTTCAATGTTTCCCGCAGTGGTGCTGGATTTGTCCACAATCCTCCGGCCTTGTTCCTCTTCACTACCGATATCTGTAGATAGTTTCTCCCACTGATAGAAAACACGATCTTTTTCCCAAGGAAATAATGAATTTGACAGCCTCAAATCGTCTGGAATTGACGGATCAGAATTAGCAAATAGATATCCAAAGTTCTTGTCAGAAATAGCCTGTTTATAGGCCCCAATGAATAATGCAGGATCCTGCCACCGTTGGGCAAATGATTTTGTAGTCAACGCATCAGATGGAAAACTGAATGGAAAGTATGTGTGTGTGTGTGTATGTGTGTGTGTGTGTGTGTGTGCGTGTGTACATGTATATGTCTTTCACTTACCTGAATAAAACAAAATAAACACTAGAACTACGGCTCTGTTTCAGGTTCTGTGTATCAAAAAGACTTTGTAATGTGGCGACAAGTGATATATTGTGATGTCTTGCTGCGCCTTGTGCCAGATCACGTAATAGTCGTGTTGGATTGCTACTGTTTTGATTTGATGAACGACTTCTTCTCCCGTCTCCGGCACTACCACCATCGGTATCGTCAATTTCAATTGATGAAGCAACACTTGCTGAAAGATCATCCAAAACTAGTAGCAAGTGTGAGTTTTTAGTGTTTGATCGTTCATCCAATTCTTCTTTATATCTGACCACTGTGCGCCAGGAATCGCAAAAATCTTCTATTCGTCCAAATTCAGCACAAGATTTCAATGCTAAATATTTTTCCTGCCAATAACTGAAGAGAAAGAGACAATGATCTGGTGGTCGATCATAAATTAACTGCCGATTTTTAATTAACTCAATTAATAAGGTAGTCTTTCCGGAACTTGAAAATTTATGCAAATAAACTTAACACATACAATAAGAGGGAATATATATATATAAAGATTATATTTCATATATACATATTTTCATTTTTATTTGTGAAAAATGCATTTGCATAAATTTATATCTGATGATCCAAAAATAAGCATGGGAAATGAGTGATGTAGTCTCTGCATCTTTTCAATTAAACCTGAAAATTTTATTTTTATTATTCAATTTGACCCTGTAAACAATTATAACAAATATTATAACAAATGAAATAACAATAACAATATTAAAAAGGGGGGTCAATAACAACATCTAAAACAAGTGAAATAATGTACTATATATACACACGCATGTGTTATAAATACATGATCATGATTAATCACGCACACATTTTCCATGAGTGTGTATCATAGCTTTACTACCACTAGCACCAGTCTCATTGTCAGCAGCAAAATAATCACGTTTACTCTTTGAACGATTCAATTCCGCTTGAGTTGGGTGTAGTGACATGGAAATTTCAGAGTTCACATCTGCACACTTTTGACATAGATCGATGGTCAACTGAAATGTAAATAAATTACTCAATATAAACAATTAAAATTTGAAAATAATACAATAACAAACACGGCATCTTCCATTCACATCTCGAGTACATTGACGGTTAGATGTCAGAAGCCTGTAAAAATCAAAACAAAATAAAGTATAATTGTAATAGTAATAGTATGAGTGAAAGGTTAACATACCTGCAATATTCACACATTACAATTGCCAGAACCTCAGTACGTGCCAATGTAAATGGAGCACTAGCCAATTTGGTATATTGTCCTGGATATGGAAACTTCTTATGTGCTGGTTTGATGTCATTGCGTGTCATTGTTCCATAAAGACGTTCTTGATCTTCAAAACAATCTCTCACTTCAATGTTGAGTATGCGGCATGGCTAAAATATATACAATTCATTATATATTATTACTATCACCAAATATATAATAAATTTACCCTGCACAAATCGACAGTAAATATGACACGCCCATTGTTATAGCTCTTTCCCTTTGTTCTTTGAGAAATGTCTCGACAGGTTCTACACAACCAAATGATTACACCATTTGGGGGTGTCAATGGGAACGGTGGACCATCCAGCATATCTCGCTTTTCAAATGGAATATCGAACAGTTTAGAGTTTCCGGCTGTAAAACATGACAGTTGTTAATTTCATATAATTAATTTGTTAATTCATTAATAAATCTATAGATAAAACAAACAAACGTGCGAGTGTTGAAGAACGCCCAAATGTATCGATTTTAGGTACCCCACGTTCAAACTCTGTTAAGCCAACATACTTTCTACCCGCAGCAGTGATATTGTCATCCCGAATTGCCTTCTTCTTCTTTGCTGGTGGTGGCTTAGTACTTTCCTTTTTATCATCCATCTGCTGTGTACTATTGTCATATGCCTCATTAAAAAGATCATCATCATTTTCACTTTCCATTCCATCCTCTTCATTTGTTATTACCATAGCTTGGCTCCATTGTATGTTGTCTTTTTTTGCAGAGACAACAGATGGTTTTTTTGTCTTCCCACCGATACCTGCATTTTCTTGAATCTGGCTATTATTATTATTATGTATGTTGCCATTGTGTGGTAGACCAATTATATCCCCTTCAAGTCTTCTTGGCTTTGTTCTCTTTAACATTTGTAGGTCACTACCGATATATTCAAATTCTACCTCACTTGTATCACTCGGACTACCGACTATGTTGTCATCATCTCCCTTCTCAGACCCCTCTTCTTCTTCATCTTGATCCATTTCTGTCTCGGTTCCAGCTCTTGGTTTTGTCCCTGCAATTGTTGTTGTTGTTGTTGATGATATGGTTCCTCCACTTGCATTTGCAGTTCCAGTCTTTGTTTTTCCATTCCCAAATCCTCTGCTTTCGTATGTACTGCGGTTGTTGACACTGTTACCAATGGCCTCATTACTTCGCTCTGCTGTCTGTTTCTTATGAATGTTGGCGGCCTCGTGGGAATTGAGATATTCTGAAAATAATCAATTATAAAACAATATTGAATAAAAACAAAAATAATAATAATAATAATAAAAATATACCTGGGGGGGTGGATTCACCATCATCTGCTGAAATGTTGGACATAGGCTTTGGTTTATCACGTTTTCCACTGGTATTGAATTTCTGTTTTCCACCTCTTGTGACATTTGATCTGATCCCACCACGTCCACCTCTTGCCGATTTGTTTGTGTTGACATTGGGCGGCCTGGTGGATGTGTCATCATCACTGTTGATAACAATCTCGGAGTTGCCAGCATTTGCGAAATTGCTGGACATTCTATGTGAGCAATAAATGACAATTATTATTATTAATTGAATAAATTTTAAGTAAATTGAAAACTAACTTTTCATATGATTCAACTGATTTTGACAATTGATCAGATGTTGATATTCACTTTCCTTGATTATACGAATTGAATCAACCTGGAAACTACTAAACGATTGTGGGCGTGCTGGAATTGCTGGAATTGCTGGAATTGCTGGAATTGCTGGTGGCTGTCGTAATTCCCGTGCCACGCGTTCAGATGTTGATAGATAAGAATCAATTTTTAAATCTTTAAATGTTAGATGTAGTTAGATACCTGTATTTTTTATTTTTTTTATTAATCAAATAATGTAAATAACAATGACAATGAATACATCATTCTACAAACGATTATAACCAAACGGATATGTGCGAACAACCTTAGCTCCCCCAACACCAGGTGGAATGAAAAAACGCTTATTAGATACCGGTTTGTACAACTTTTGTCGACCATCTAAAGTCACATTGAAATCTTTAGTCAGTATAAAATTTAATTCATTTACACCAAGTTTTTTAAGTGGGGTTTTCTCCAAAAGTGAAGTGACAGCATCACACATATTTTCATATGTCACAGCTGGTTTTCTATTTCCATAGCCTTGTTCATCCACTTCTGCAGAACTTGCAAAACCACGTAATCGTACGGTTCTATAAATTTCACCGGTAATGCAATGTCTAGCTGTATAGGCATACTGCTTCGGCTGAAAACAATAAAGATAATAATAATAAATTATCGAGGAAATTGTCAATCAATAAATTAAAACAATCCAATAACTCACGCCAACAATGCAAACATGATCTAAATGATATTGATCCTTTAAAACAGGTGTTAATTGACCCAAGTAATGCCCACAAAGCTCTTGCATATTGGACCCATCCAATGTCATTATTGAGTCACTATAACAACAAATTTTCAAATTTTTAACATTAGTGATATATTGAACAAATGATACTAACGTGTCTGTGTAAAGTAATGATTCCTCCGGCATCCTCAGCATAGCTTCATATAATTCAACTCTGGCATAACCAGTTACCAATGCTGTGATAATTGGCAAACTAAAACCATTGTTTGGACCAACGTGTCCTAGACTTGAGTCCTGTTCAATTGAATGTTGTAACATGACAACTGATTCATCTCCCAATTTAGATGCATCTGCTGATCCAAAATGCTATAAAAGAGTTTTACTTTACACTTTTGACATGCTATTAATATTATCATTATTGTAAAATATAACATACTTGTATCCAATGTACATTTACATTTGGATTTTCCAGCATTTGTAGAAGACTGGCACGATCATTGTAAAAATCAGTGTTCATATTTCCTTTCTTCTGAGCAAACTTGCCAATTAATGAGTTGATCATCAATTTAGCAACCGAACGTCTTACAGGATTTGGTTGAAATGATGTTGATGGAATTCTTATACCAAAACGTTCATCAATCTCATCTGAATATTCTTCTGCAGTTTTGTTCGGCGGTATATCTATAAAACAACTATCAGTTTCCAAATATATCAATATAAATAAATAAATAAATCAAATAAACATACCACTTGCTTGACATTTCAACTTGTAAAATTCGAGCATGAATGCACTAATAAGGCCCGAGTGCGGACCCCTCTCCTTTGTCCACACACGTGGTTCGTAAATGTGCGCAGAAATAATCCGTATGACCTTCAAACCAGCATGCTTAATCGCAGCACTCAATTCAACCTAAATAATTAATAAATACTTTAATAATAATAAAATCAAACTGATATTTTAATCATACAACATACTGTAGTCCATGTCCCTCTAAAAATTTGTTCATCAAATGAATGTGTACATTCGTGCATATTTTGTTCAATACAACAAGCTGCACATGTACTGTAGAAAATTTTCACATCACCATTTGGCAATGAAGCTCTAAATGGCAATGGCGGTATATATATATCACCTCTTGAATAGTGTACCCATGCTTTTGCAACACCAAAATGATTCTGCAAATGTTTAAAATAATAAGAGTCTTGAATATAAAACGCTATTTAAACATTAAAAGTATAACAAACAGACCAAAATCCACTCATTTAAATCACCATAAATTGCGCCTTCAGACCATACTTTGCCAGGTCCTTGTGCCATTGGTCTCATCAAACACATTGCTGGATATAGACTACAAAAGTCCAAAAAATCTGCATTTGGCTTGCTTATATGCATGTTACTATACATCCCCACTTGAAAGGTATCAATTCGTCCACCTGAAACAAAATATAACAAAAAATAACCACTTTTTAAAAATCATAATTAAACATTTTAACTAACCAAAATTGGCATCATATACATTTAAAGGTTTATCCGTCAATGCGGCTGTGAAGAACTGTTTCATTAATCTATTTGTACTCAAAATATTGCGACACTCATGTTCCCAGTAAATATCATAATGTATTGGCGAAACAGATTTTGCAATTTTATTTGCACGTAAATAGTCCAATTCTCGAACTTGTAATGGAGTTTTGCCACCGAGCAATGTAAGTGGCCTATAAAAATAAGATTATAGTATATTATAAATAAATACTTACTAAATGAAAATATGACAAACCTCATGGCAGGTATATGACTTGTACATGTTGGACATGCGTGCCAAAAACAGCCATGGATATCAATCAATGCTGCAATTCTATCGGAGTTTGGCTCAAATTCAACACCATCCACTTTGAAACTTCGTGAATTACAATTAACGATCATTTCACGACCATTGCCCGCATGTTGAACGTGAGTCTACAAATTGTGGATAATTCATTACTATCACTATAGAGTTCATAAAAATAGTAATGTATAAAGCTAACACCAAAATATCGGCCATATGCTGTCAAAAATGCTGTTGCAAAACGACTATTGCGATCAACTAGACTTTCACCACGATAAATTGACAATGTATTTTCTTGTAGGTATCGTGCTGAAAAATACAAGCATAAAACTCAATTTTGACATTAAACCATTTTCAAACTATTAACTAACTCTGAAAAACTCTAAGTGTCAATCCTGAAATTGTAAATGTGCCTGTCTCTGCAAAAAGATCGATGCCAACTAATTTAATTAGCTCTTCACGAAATCTCATGGCAGCAAAGCTCAATGCATAGCTGTCTCTTTGGCAATAAATAGACATCTCCTGTGCCACAGGAAACACTTTGTCATAGTGTTCATCGTGATATTTTTTAAATTCTTCAGTGTTTCTTCCATCAACAGGAAACTCCCATGCTGGTCTCAAATGACAATATACATGTTGAACATTCAACTCGTTCATGTCATAGCAAAAAAACCTGCATATTTTATATGAAAAATAAAAAAACCATTTGAGTACCATCAATATCATTAGTAAAACTAACGATTTTGGAATTGGAACCTTGAATGATTTACACAAATTCGCCAATGATGTTGGTATGTAATTGGCCCAACAAATCATTCTAATTCCACATTTGAACTTGGCATATAAAATTCTATTTCCACGTGTAAAGGTTTTTTCAGGTATTTTACACTGACTTGCAAGTGCAGATAGTAAAAACTGAAAGTCAAATCTACTTCCAAAGTGACTAATGATTGTGGCATCAGCATTTTCTGTAAATATATGACAATTATTATTAATGTCAATGTGATAATTTTACGTTGTTAAAATTAAACTTACTAAATGAAAAAAACTGTTCAACAAATTCTTGTACACAGTTTTCACCTTGCCATACAGAAACCCTTGCCTGACCACATTTTCGATTTGTACATGCATCATACATGTCCTTGCTCCAGCATTTTGAACATGAACTATGTTGATAAATAAACTTAAGAATGATAAATATTTTAATTAACTTGATCAATCAACCTACGTTAAAGTGGTCAATAAGTTTGCCACATGTCGATTTGTCTCTTCACATATTCTTGTTTCCAGGTCCAAAAAAACAATTGATCGTGATCGTTGAACTTTTTTTGGTTTCAAAGTTGGCAAAAAACAGTTCAGATGTGGGATATCAATAGGAACTTGTTGTTTGCAAAAATTACAAGTATAAACCCGCTGTTCTGAACACTTGTGCGTATTAACAAAAGAATCTTCATGTTTCTTCAGACTATAATAACGGCCGCATCTAAAACAAAGACGTTGACTGTAACACTTTGGTACTCCCCATCTGCCTGTACCTTGCACATGTAAGTGTTGCCTATGAAATGTTCATATGTTTGCATTATGTGTTCAATAAAATCAAAACCTAAAATTAATAACCAACTCAAAACAATCTGTTGAAAAAAATTTCCTCAAGCAATTTGAACATGATTTCTCCTGACCAGCAATCTTGGGACAATCTGCAATCAAACTGGTGTGGCCAACAGTAGATCCAGTTTTCACAAGTCCACAATAATTGCAACGATATGGACATATATGTCTGAATATGAATATTAATTAATTATTATGTAACAGTATATCATAATCTAAATATAACTTACCGCTTCAAATTAAACAAAACCTCCTTGCAAGTCTCACAAAATTCTCTAGCACTCAAAAATGTCACAATACCCCATATCACAGCAAAAAATATATATCCACCATGATGATATAAACATAAATTTATCATGTGATCATTAATTGGAGGATTATCTCGACCCCATATCTGTTTTTTTGCCCCCTCCATATAAACTCTTATTGAAATGCCATCAAGCATTGGCACTCTTTCTATACGATCTAAAAACTCAATGCCTACAAAAACATTTGCTGGTGGTAATTCTGCCTCTATTCTAAGTTGAACAGCAAGACGTTCAAGTTCTATTGAAGGGCTTTTTTCACAGTGACGCCTCACACGACGCCAATAATTTTGGGATTCTTTTCCTCTGTTTGGATTAAATGCTCTATACTTAGCAACTGCCAAACATATGGCATAAATCAATGTCTGCTCTGAAGCAACAACATATTCACAATGCTTATTAGATTTACCCTTTAGTATAGATTGACGTAGACGCGCAGTTGTAACATCCTGATAAACCGATCGGCGCTTGCCCCCACTCAATCTACCGATTGTACCAAAATTTCTTAAATTACTTAAATCCTCTTTATCTGATTCACTTTCTGAAGTTGCCTGAATGGCCAAAATACCACTTTCATTTGGTCGAGTTGCTGTTGTTGGATAATGAGAACAACCTGGCTGATCAGACATATCCATTAGCGGTCTGAATAAAAAAAATGGGATTAAAAAAGGATCTACATATATCATAATAACATAACTAAACTAACCAATAACATTCACAAATAAAAACATAGAATCATCCGTTAGATGAATTGTCTGATTTGAATTTAATAAATTTACAATGTCCTGTGCAGCTCCAATGCAACTGAATCTTGACCCCAAACGAAAATGTTCAATGTATGCTGAGAGTATAAACAAAATATCACACTCCCCCAAAAAATGTTGCTCTATTAAAACAAACGAACATTCCGGCAAATTCTCGTGCTGTAGTGAAATGCCAACATAAACAGTTGATGGATGACGATCTCCAACGGTATGCCTACAAAAAAGTCATTTGTCATGCTCTATTTATTCAATGTAAAGATGGTTTAAAAGAAACCCTCACCTAAATGTACAATCAATTGCTTCAGAAAGAACAGTTGCTATGTTTGGATGGTTGTCCAAATTCTGAAAAATGATTCTATACGCATCCAAACTTAGTTTAAACTTTTCTGTATATTGAGAAATTGGCTTGAATATTTTAAAAAACCTTCTGTCATATAGAACCCCTGAAACTGATGCTGAATTTGCAATACCAGCTAAAAATCGTTTTCGACTATTGGCAGAGCTTGAAGCAGCAAACATATTATCATGGAAAATAGACAAGGCAATCCCTATAATGAATTATCGCCTGCAGTGTTGCAGGTGATTAGAGGAAAACGAATATACATCCAAAAGGTAAATAAATTATACATTCTATCTATCATCATACCTTAAATCTGTTTCCTTCTCTCTCTTTACAGAATGAATATATGTACTTGCAAAATATAATGCAATATTTCAAAAAATCAGTGCCTATGGAAGTTGGTGCAGCTCTTCTGGCCTATGTACCCATCAGATATGTACTGGAACTTATCAATCATGTGGCAACAAAGAAAAGGCTATGCGATAATAGTGATGAACTTTACATTCGTAATAAACTGACTCATTTACTAGAAAGTAATCATATGATAACTATCATGAAAAATAAGCTTATCACTCTAATTGAATTTCAAGCTAGACCCGTTTCAAGTATAGATCAACAACAACTTCAAATTAACTATTTTGGAAGTGAAAGTAGTGATAGTTTTAAGGTTACCATTTTATTTGGAGAAGATATACCTGGACATGTTTTAAATATGATTCAATGGTGCCATAATATAAAAAGAGTATGCTTTGTAATAAGAGATGAAATGCTAAATGATTGTACACTCTATATGAAAATGCTATGGCCAATATTCGCCAAAAAGGAAAAAATGTGTGAATTGGCAGCATTTGCAGTATGTTCCAGAACAACTCATGCATATTACTTTACACTTAAATATCTGAACACTATGCTTAATCAATTCAAACCAAATCAATTGATATTGTCACTATATTGTAATAATGTAGTATTAGTGAGATCACTAATTTACATGTGTTTATCTCGTAATTACTTAATCCCCATTATTGTAAAAAGTAAATGTACAACCATGAGTGTATACATCCTCAAAGATATACAATACTTTAACAGTCATTATAACCCAATCTTTAATTGGCAAAGCTGGATACTCAATTTAAAAAATTCTATACCTGATGAACATCAGAATAAATTTCGCTTTGACTTTAAATATGATACTTTAATGGATCCAAAAGCTAAGACTATTACAGAAAAGTTCCACTTCTGTAGTAAGGTTATTATTCTTGATGATGAGACAGAATCTCATTCTTCCATGCTTTGTGCTGATATGAGAGAAAATTGAACAATTCCATAACCATTATTATTATTATTATTATATAGCTGTTGATTTTAACTGTTCTAATGTCATAAATAAAATAAACAATAAAAATATTGTTTCTTATCCATAATCTATCAAAATGTACGCACTGAAGAAGTGTAGGTTAGAAAACCATATTTATACAGCCTACATCGACATTCCTATCATAGCTCAATAACGTTTCAACTAAATACATTTTAAGATGTCACCAAGTCAACAGAACAATCATTACACATAAACATTCACACCCACACATTCACGCATATACAATGACATTCCACGCATACATGCCTACATGCATTCATTCAAATGCTTGAAATGAATCATACATTCCAACATACACTCAATGAAATACAACATTCCACACTACATTCCAGCCACACATTAATGAAATACAACTATTCAAACAATAGACATGCATTCCAAACATTTGAATGTGTATATGTAGATGCATAACAACCCCCCTCACACATCATTTCTTAGCAATATAGCATTGACATATAATTTCCTTATTTATCAAACTCTCTAGATTAAACTTCTTGCAACACTACATCATGGCATCCCAAATCCTCAACTCTCATTGTTATCACAAGATAAAATAACATAGGAATCCAAATCACTGATAAAACAACCACTCAATGACACATGGGGCATAGATCTTACAAATGGATACATAAATATACAAGAACTTATGTCACCACAATTTCTGGGCATATTCCAGAAATCGGATACAAGTGTAGCACTCACAAAATCACAAGTAACACCTCTTTCGTTCCTTCAATGACGTCATTGGAACAAGTGAGGTGTTCTAGGTAATGACACACTCGTACTCAAATGTCCGGAAGGTGTCCGCCAAGGTAATGTACTCGCTTATTTCCGTTAGTAAGTCCATGTGCTATGGTATACTGCTAATAACTCCCCCCTCTTA
>CAXIWS010000008.1:0-7500 GCA_964036195.1 Sphaerolaimus hirsutus
AAAATGAACTAAAATGACAAGCAGACTACCTTGATCTTTGAGACAAGCAAATGCCCACTGGCAGGATCAACCAAACTACCTTAATCTTTGAGACAAGCAAATGCCCACTGGCAGGATCAACCAAACTACCTTATTCTTTGAGTCAAGCAAATGCCCACTGGCAGGATCAACCAAACTACCTTAATCTTTGAGACAAGCAAATGCCCATTGGCAGGATCAACCAAACTACCTTATTCTTTGAGACAAGCAAATGCCCACTGGCAGGATCAACCAAACTACCTTAATCTTTGAGACAGGCATATGGCCACTGGCACAATCAACCAGGTATCTTCAAATACCAAGTCAAAGTGATGGGGTCTGGGCCCCCCCTGCTAAGCAGAAAACAAATCTGCCAATCAGTGGCTGAGTCTCAATAGATCGCAGTATGGTGACTGCTCTACTAAATACAACACCCTGACCAGTAGCCAAGTCGTCTGCAAGTGATTTTGCGCCCCCACATTGAACTGGGAAGTTCCCAGCCAGCAACCAAGCACCTGTTAGGGTACTCAGCAGAGCTAACTGATGGGGCATGTGTTGCCATGTGCTATAAATAGCAGCATGGCATAAATGAGCCAACCAACACAGTGGCACCGAGATATCATTGCATCAACTAGATAGGATTCTGACTTAAGAGGCGTTCAGTCATAGGCCTTCAGATGGTAGCTTCGCACCATTGGCCGGTCGGCCAAGTGCATGAACCAAATGTCTGAACCTGCGGTTCCTCTCGTACTGAGCAGGATTACTATTGCAACAACCAGTCAACAGTAGGTAAAACTAACCTGTCTCACGACGGTCTAAACCCAGCTCACGTTCCCTATTAGTGGGTGAACAATCCAACACTTGGCGAATTCTGCTTCGCAATGATAGGAAGAGCCGACATCGAAGGATCAAAAAGCAACGTCGCTATGGACGCTTGGCTGCCACAAGCCAGTTATCCCTGTGGTAACTTTTCTGACACCTCTTGCTTGAAGCGTTCAAAGTCAAAAGGATCGATAGGCCACACTTTTGTGGTCTGTATTCATACTGAAAATCAAGATCAAGTGAGCTTTTGCCCTTTTACTCTACGTGAGGTTTCCGTCCTCACTGAGCTCGCCTTAGGACACCTGCGTTACGATTTGACAGATGTACCGCCCCAGTCAAACTCCCCGCTTGATAGTGTCTTTGGTGCGGGTTGCAGCTGCTCCAAGAGCCACTGCTTAATACCAAAATCTTGACCACCAACAAAGGTAGTCGGTCCCGTCTCACCAAATAAGTAAAGAAACTATGAAAGTAGTGGTATTTCACTGTTGCCAAAGCTCCCACTTATACTACACCTTCCATGTCTCTTCACAGAATCGAACTAGAGTCAAGCTCAACAGGGTCTTCTTTCCCCGCTGTTTTGGCCAAGCCCGTTCCCTTGGCTGTGGTTTCGCTAGATAGTAGATAGGGACAGTGGGAATCTCGTTAATCCATTCATGCACGTCACTAATTAGATGACGAGGCATTTGGCTACCTTAAGAGAGTCATAGTTACTCCCGCCGTTGACCCGCGCTTGGTTGAATTTCTTCACTTTGACATTCAGAGCACTGGGCAGAAATCAGAGATAGTCAGCACCCGCAAGAGTCATCTATCTCCTTTGTTTTAATTAGACAGTCGGATTCCCCGAGTCCGTGCCAGTTCTAAGTCACCTGTTGGATGTCAGTCGAAGTGACGCATGCACGAGGCATGGCCACACAGCTGAAACGGTCCATGAGGAGGCCCTACCAAGTCCACACAACCACCATTGCTGGCAGCACATGCAGTCCGGTCAGGGCCAAACTCACTTCACATAACAGCCCAGCCAACTCAGGCCTTAGAGCCAATCCTTTTCCCAAAGTTTCGGATCTATTTTGCCGACTTCCCTTACCTACATTATTCTATCGGCTAGAGGCTGTTCACCTTGGAGACCTGCTGCGGTTATCGGTACGAGCTGGCACGAAAATCAAATAGCTTCCCTTGGATTTTCAAGGGCCACACAGTGCACATGGAAAGCTGCAGGAACCGCAGCCTTTTGCCAGCACCACGTCCCTATCTCTGGCTGAGCCAATTCCAGGGAGTTAGGCTGTCAAACAGAAAAGAAAACTCTGCTCCAGGCACTGTGCGACGTATCCAAGTTCATTTGCGTTGCCGCACTTGACAGAGCCACTGAGTGGGCACTGCCATTCTCCGTGTCCAGGTTCGCGAATATTAACGCGATTCCCTTTCGCCACTGGTCGCTATTAGCACACCCCGAAAGGCATGAAACAGCGACACTTCCAAAGGCATTTGCCATTGGCTTAGGATCGACTGACCCACATGCAACTGCTGTTCACGTGGAACCCTTCTCCACTTCAGCCTTCAAGGTTCTCACTTGAATATTTGCTACTACCACCAAGATCTGCACTAGTGAGAGCTCTGGCCAGCACCACTGCTTGACCATCAACGCAATCACTACGACCCTCCTACTTGTGGCAGGCTGGCAGCAACATAATACAATGCCGCATCACCCGCCACAGTGCAGTATGAGTGACTCGCTACAGCGCCATCCATTTTCAGGGCACCTTGATTCGGCAGGTATGTTGTTACACACTTCTTATGCCAGTGACGACTTCCATGTCCATGGTCCTGCTGTCTATATCAAGGCACACCTTTCATGGGGTCCAATGAGCGAATCTTGGGCACTTTAACTGCACGTTCGGTTCATCCCGCAGCGCCAGTTCTGCTTACCAAAAATGGCCCACTTGGCACTCACATCCAATGCAGCAGCTTCGATCAGGCAAGCTGTGCTTCTTACCCATTTATAGTTTGAGAATAGGTTGAGGACATTTCACCCCCAAGGCCTCTAATCATTCGCTTTACCGGATAAGACTGACTTGCTGAGCACCAGCTATCCTGGGGGAAACTTCGGAGGGAACCAGCTACTAGATGGTTCGATTAGTCTTTCGCCCCTATACACAAGTCTGACGATCGATTTGCACGTCAGAACCGTTTCGAGCCTCCATCAGAGTTTCCTCTGACTTCGCCCTGCTCATGCATAGTTCACCATCTTTCGGGTCCCAACGTGTACGCTCTGTCTCCTCCCAATTGGCAAGCAATTTGGAAGGGACTACAGTGCTCTGCTAGCTACAAAGAACCAACAGATCCTGTATCACTGACACAAAGCCAGCTTCACTTTCATTGTGCCCATGGGTTTGCCACCCTTCAACTCGCGCACATGTTAGACTCCTTGGTCCGTGTTTCAAGACGGGTCAGATAGGACACTGACGATTTCACTGGATTGCACCAGTTTGCAGTCCAGACTGGCAAGATGTGTACTTTGCTGCTTGTGCGCAAGCACACTAGACAGCAGGCACCCACTCAACCAGAAGGCTGCGCCCAATGGGCAGATGCTTCAATTAATGTAGCAGTAACAGTAACTACACTGCGCAGTATGTTACCAAGCAAGCCTGGCACAGCCAACTACGCAGCTGCTACTGCACCACCACACGCTCCAGTGCACACAGGGCCAAAGTGCACCAACCATCCTGTTAACAGCGCACTACCTGGTCCACAAAGATCCAAAGCAGCACGTGCAACAGAGATAGGCTAGCTGAATTGACCCTGCTGCCACCAGCTCTATCTGCTTCCTTCCAAATGGTTTCACGTCCTTTTAACTCTCTCTCCAAAGTTCTTTTCAACTTTCCCTCACGGTACTTGTTCACTATCGGCTTCATGGTAATATTTAGCCTTAGGTGACACTTATCACCTGCTTTGGGCTGCGATCTCAGGCAACCCGACTCTGCGCATGCTCATACTGCCAGCTGGCCTCCCGCACAGGCCTTGCACCTTCTTTGGGCTGTGGTTCCAGTCAAGGAAACTTAGGGACTGCCACCTGACAGACAGGCTATGCTTCACACTACATTTCACACACAAACACTCAGTCTGTGGTGATTCAGTGCTGGGCTCATCCGTTTTCACTCGCCGTTACTCACGGAATCCTGGTTAGTTTCTTTTCCTCCGCTTAGTGATATGCTTAAGTTCAGCGGGTAATCACATCTGAACTGAGGCTGATATAGAATGACCAGTCAACTGTATCAAGCAAGGTCTGAGAAACAACTATGACCTGCTGATTGGGCAGCAGTTGACAGTGGCAAGCCACTTCGCAATGAGTAGCACCAGCTACACGTGCTGACAGCAAAGCACATGCTCCATAATACATAACCATGACTGTAAGGTGATGCCGCGCAACTACTCGAGCAGCGCGCATCATGCATACGAGCCAAAGACACCAACCAACAAATGTGGTGAGTAGAGTACAATAAACAGCCCTCAGTCAGGTGTGGTAGGAGCACTGAATGCTCCTACCGCAATGTGCGTTCAAGATGTCGATGCTCAATGTGTCTGCAATTCGCATTAGTTCTCGCAGCTAGCTGCGCTCTTCATCGACCCATGAACCGAGTGATCCACCATTTGGAATAGTTCAATCTATTCATGTTGTTGCAATGCAGTGGAATGCATGCGCCAACACAGTCATTTCAACAATGTAAGTGATACATGGTGATTGTCTGGCGGCCGGCACAGTCTGCCAGCTCATTGAGCCTACTGCAGCTATACTGCAGTTTCCCCCATGTCACCACTGTGTACAGCCGCAATCATTGGGCAGAAAACTGTACAGAGTGACATGAGCTAGGCACCAGAAGGATTGCTAGGTCAATGTGCAAAGAGCAAGATGCACAAAAGCACTGAACAACGGTGTGGCTAGCACCAATTGTAAACAATGCAACTGGATAACAGAGCAATGCAAAATGCAAATCCAGTGATGATCCTTCCGCAGGTTCACCTACGGAAACCTTGTTACGACTTTTACCCGGTTCAAGCCACTGCGATTAGACCACTTTCCACAAACTAGCAAACCTGTGAGGGCTCGAAGTCTGCAGTCCGTATGCTTCTCGAAGTGGCTCAGTTCCGGGTAGCGACGGGCGGTGTGTACAAAGGGCAGGGACGTAATCAACGCGAGCTGATGACCCGCACTTACTGGGAATTCCTCGTTCAAGCACAATAATTGCAATGTGCTATCCCAATCACGAGACATTTTCAACGGGTTACCCAGCTCTTTCAAGCAAGGTAGGAAGCACGTTGATTGTCTCAGTGTAGCGCGCGTGCAGCCCCGGACATCTAAGGGCATCACAGACCTGTTATTGCTGTATTTCATGCGTCTTCAATAACGCTTATCCCTCTAAGAAGTGAGGCACACATAGATGATGTGTCCACTATTTAGTAGGTCACAGTCTCGTTCGTTATCGGAATAAACCAGACAGATCGCTCCACCAACTAAGAACGGCCATGCACCACCACCCACCGAATCAAGAAAGAGCTCTCAATCTGTCAATCCTTACGGTGTCCGGGCCGGGTGAGTTTTCCCGTGTTGAGTCAAATTAAGCCGCAGGCTCCACTCCTGGTGGTGCCCTTCCGTCAATTCCTTTAAGTTTCATCTTTGCAGACATATTCCCCCCGGAACACGAAAACTTTCGTTTCCGGTAAGCTCCCAGGTGGGTCATGTGAAACGTCACCTGATCGCTAGTTTGCATCGTTTACGGTTAGAACTAGGGCGGTATCTGATCGCCTTCGAACCTCTAACTTTCGTTCTTGATTAATGAAAACATTCTTGGCAAATGCCTTCGCAGTTGTTCGTCTTCCGACGATCCAAGAATTTCACCTCTAACGCCAGAATACGAATGCCCCCGTCTGTTCCTCTTAATCATTACCTCATGCTCTTAAAACCAACAAAACAGAACCGAGGTCCTCTTCCATTATTCCATGCAGAAGTATTCAGGCATTGCGCCTGTGTTGAGCACTCTAATTTTTTCAAAGTAAACTCGCTAGCCAGTCGCCAACACCCAGTGAAGGGCATTGGGACAAGACCAGCAGTGGTAAGTGACGGGTACCAGTACGCAGCACATGGCTGGACCAGACCCTGGTCACACAGATCCAACTACGAGCTTTTTAACCGCAGCAACATTGATATACACTTGCAGAGCTGGAATTACTGCGGCTGCTGGCACCAGACTTGCCCTCTGCTAGTTACTCGATAACACATTTATATTGTTCTCATTCCGATGCTGATAATCGAAAGACTACCAGCTCGATATTTTTCATCACTACCTCCTCAATCTGAGAGTGGGTAAGTTACGCGCCTGCTGCCTTCCTTAGAAGTGGTCGCCATTTCTTGGGCGCCCTCTCCGGAATCAAACCCTGATTTTCCGTTACCCGTTACAACCATGGTAGGCATATAAACTACCATCGAAAGTTGATAAGGCAGACACTTGAAGGATATGTCGCCGGTACTAGGACCAGTGCAATCCGCTCAGTTATTCAGATTCACCAATGTGACAGCCGAGGCTGATTGGTTTTGCTCTAATAAGTGCACCCATCCCAAAAGGTCAGGGCTTCTTGCATGTATTAGCTCTCGCATTTCGACAGTTATCCAAGTAAGGATGAGATCCAAGAAACACACGGCTGTTGTAATGAGCTATTCGCGGCTTCACTTTAATTCAGCTTGTGCTTGCACGTGCATGGCTTAATCTTTGAGACAAGCATATGACCACTGGCAGGATCAACCAGGTATCTGTTTGAGTTCTCAACTCATCAAGAAGAGCCCTCATTCAATTGCCAACATAGCCATCGCTACATACGGCATGATACGCATCTCTGCACATCCACAAATGACACTGCCCCACTCATACAGTCATCACAATTGGCTCAAGTTGAGCCAAATTTCTCCAAATAACATCACATTACCAACCAAACTTGATGCACAACTGCGGAGCATTCAGATATTTTGCTACATATTATATGCAACATCACTGATACCTCACAAAATGCAGCCTTTTGCACAACTAACAAGTAGCAAAGTAGACCAAAAGAGACTAATAAGTCCTCCCAATCAAACTTCACATATGCAGAGAGAGACTCACATACAAAGATGCTTGCCACTACTCCACATATATAGGCAAACCTAGTAGGTGTAAGATACCCAGGGTCTGGGCCCCCCCAAACTTCATGATAGGGTCTGGGCCCCCCCAAACTTCATGATAGGGTCTGGGCCCCCCCAAACTTCATGATAGGGACTGGGCCCCCCCAAACTTCATGATAGGGTCTGGGCCACCCCAAACTTCATGATAGGGTCTGGGCCCCCCCAAACTTCATGATAGGGACTGAGCCCCCCCAAAGGGCAGTGTATGTACTTTTGTCCGCTGGGAGAGTGATAGGGTCTGGGCCCCCCCAACTATATGACAAGCATATGACCACTGAAAACATCAACAACTACCAAAATGAACTAAAATGACAAGCAGACTACCTTGATCTTTGAGACAAGCAAATGCCCACTGGCAGGATCAACCAAACTACCTTAATCTTTGAGACAAGCAAATGCCCACTGGCAGGATCAACCAAACTACCTTATTCTTTGAGACAAGCAAATGCCCA
>CAXIWS010000008.1:10000-22500 GCA_964036195.1 Sphaerolaimus hirsutus
TGGTCCTGCTGTCTATATCAAGGCACACCTTTCATGGGGTCCAATGAGCGAATCTTGGGCACTTTAACTGCACGTTCGGTTCATCCCGCAGCGCCAGTTTTGCTTACCAAAAATGGCCCACTTGGCACTCACATCCAATGCAGCAGCTTCGATCAGGCAAGCTGTGCTTCTTACCCATTTATAGTTTGAGAATAGGTTGAGGACATTTCACCCCCAAGGCCTCTAATCATTCGCTTTACCGGATAAGACTGACTTGCTGAGCACCAGCTATCCTGGGGGAAACTTCGGAGGGAACCAGCTACTAGATGGTTCGATTAGTCTTTCGCCCCTATACACAAGTCTGACGATCGATTTGCACGTCAGAACCGTTTCGAGCCTCCATCAGAGTTTCCTCTGACTTCGCCCTGCTCATGCATAGTTCACCATCTTTCGGGTCCCAACGTGTACGCTCTGTCTCCTCCCAATTGGCAAGCAATTTGGAAGGGACTACAGTGCTCTGCTAGCTACAAAGAACCAACAGATCCTGTATCACTGACACAAAGCCAGCTTCACTTTCATTGTGCCCATGGGTTTGCCACCCTTCAACTCGCGCACATGTTAGACTCCTTGGTCCGTGTTTCAAGACGGGTCAGATAGGACACTGACGATTTCACTGGATTGCACCAGTTTGCAGTCCAGACTGGCAAGATGTGTACTTTGCTGCTTGTGCGCAAGCACACTAGACAGCAGGCACCCACTCAACCAGAAGGCTGCGCCCAAAGGGCAGATGCTTCAATTAATGTAGCAGTAACAGTAACTACACTGCGCAGTATGTTACCAAGCAAGCCTGGCACAGCCAACTACGCAGCTGCTACTGCACCACCACACGCTCCAGTGCACACAGGGCCAAAGTGCACCAACCATCCTGTTAACAGCGCACTACCTGGTCCACAAAGATCCAAAGCAGCACGTGCAACAGAGATAGGCTAGCTGAATTGACCCTGCTGCCACCAGCTCTATCTGCTTCCTTCCAAATGGTTTCACGTCCTTTTAACTCTCTCTCCAAAGTTCTTTTCAACTTTCCCTCACGGTACTTGTTCACTATCGGCTTCATGGTAATATTTAGCCTTAGGTGACACTTATCACCTGCTTTGGGCTGTGATCTCAGGCAACCCGACTCTGCGCATGCTCATACTGCCAGCTGGCCTCCCGCACAGGCCTTGCACCTTCTTTGGGCTGTGGTTCCAGTCAAGGAAACTTAGGGACTGCCACCTGACAGACAGGCTATGCTTCACACTACATTTCACACACAAACACTCAGTCTGTGGTGATTCAGTGCTGGGCTCATCCGTTTTCACTCGCCGTTACTCACGGAATCCTGGTTAGTTTCTTTTCCTCCGCTTAGTGATATGCTTAAGTTCAGCGGGTAATCACATCTGAACTGAGGCTGATATAGAATGACCAGTCAACTGTATCAAGCAAGGTCTGAGAAACAACTATGACCTGCTGATTGGGCAGCAGTTGACAGTGGCAAGCCACTTCGCAATGAGTAGCACCAGCTACACGTGCTGACAGCAAAGCACATGCTCCATAATACGTAACCATGACTGTAAGGTGATGCCGCGCAACTACTCGAGCAGCGCGCATCATGCATACGAGCCAAAGACACCAACCAACAAATGTGGTGAGTAGAGTACAATAAACAGCCCTCAGTCAGGTGTGGTAGGAGCACTGAATGCTCCTACCGCAATGTGCGTTCAAGATGTCGATGCTCAATGTGTCTGCAATTCGCATTAGTTCTCGCAGCTAGCTGCGCTCTTCATCGACCCATGAACCGAGTGATCCACCATTTGGAATAGTTCAATCTATTCATGTCGTTGCAATGCAGTGGAATGCATGCGCCAACACAGTCATTTCAACAATGTAAGTGATACATGGTGATTGTCTGGCGGCCAGCACAGTCTGCCAGCTCATTGAGCCTACTGCAGCTATACTGCAGTTTCCCCCATGTCACCACTGTGTACAGCCGCAATCATTGGGCAGAAAACTGTACAGAGTGACATGAGCTAGGCACCAGAAGGATTGCTAGGTCAATGTGCAAAGAGCAAGATGCACAAAAGCACTGAACAATGGTGTGGCTAGCACCAATTGTAAACAATGCAACTGGATAACAGAGCAATGCAAAATGCAAATCCAGTGATGATCCTTCCGCAGGTTCACCTACGGAAACCTTGTTACGACTTTTACCCGGTTCAAGCCACTGCGATTAGACCACTTTCCACAAACTAGCAAACCTGTGAGGGCTCGAAGTCTGCAGTCCGTATGCTTCTCGAAGTGGCTCAGTTCCGGGTAGCGACGGGCGGTGTGTACAAAGGGCAGGGACGTAATCAACGCGAGCTGATGACCCGCACTTACTGGGAATTCCTCGTTCAAGCACAATAATTGCAATGTGCTATCCCAATCACGAGACATTTTCAACGGGTTACCCAGCTCTTTCAAGCAAGGTAGGAAGCACGTTGATTGTCTCAGTGTAGCGCGCGTGCAGCCCCGGACATCTAAGGGCATCACAGACCTGTTATTGCTGTATTTCATGCGTCTTCAATAACGCTTATCCCTTTAAGAAGTGAGGCACACATAGATGATGTGTCCACTATTTAGTAGGTCACAGTCTCGTTCGTTATCGGAATAAACCAGACAGATCGCTCCACCAACTAAGAACGGCCATGCACCACCACCCACCGAATCAAGAAAGAGCTCTCAATCTGTCAATCCTTACGGTGTCCGGGCCGGGTGAGTTTTCCCGTGTTGAGTCAAATTAAGCCGCAGGCTCCACTCCTGGTGGTGCCCTTCCGTCAATTCCTTTAAGTTTCATCTTTGCAGACATATTCCCCCCGGAACACGAAAACTTTCGTTTCCGGTAAGCTCCCAGGTGGGTCATGTGAAACGTCACCTGATCGCTAGTTTGCATCGTTTACGGTTAGAACTAGGGCGGTATCTGATCGCCTTCGAACCTCTAACTTTCGTTCTTGATTAATGAAAACATTCTTGGCAAATGCCTTCGCAGTTGTTCGTCTTCCGACGATCCAAGAATTTCACCTCTAACGCCGGAATACGAATGCCCCCGTCTGTTCCTCTTAATCATTACCTCATGCTCTTAAAACCAACAAAACAGAACCGAGGTCCTCTTCCATTATTCCATGCAGAAGTATTCAGGCATTGCGCCTGTGTTGAGCACTCTAATTTTTTCAAAGTAAACTCGCTAGCCAGTCGCCAACACCCAGTGAAGGGCATTGGGACAAGACCAGCAGTGGTAAGTGACGGGTACCAGTACGCAGCACATGGCTGGACCAGACCCTGGTCACACAGATCCAACTACGAGCTTTTTAACCGCAGCAACATTGATATACACTTGCAGAGCTGGAATTACCGCGGCTGCTGGCACCAGACTTGCCCTCTGCTAGTTACTCGATAACACATTTATATTGTTCTCATTCCGATGCTGATAATCGAAAGACTACCAGCTCGATATTTTTCGTCACTACCTCCTCAATCTGAGAGTGGGTAAGTTACGCGCCTGCTGCCTTCCTTAGAAGTGGTCGCCATTTCTCGGGCGCCCTCTCCGGAATCAAACCCTGATTTTCCGTTACCCGTTACAACCATGGTAGGCATATAAACTACCATCGAAAGTTGATAAGGCAGACACTTGAAGGATATGTCGCCGGTACTAGGACCAGTGCAATCCGCTCAGTTATTCAGATTCACCAATGTGACAGCCGAGGCTGATTGGTTTTGCTCTAATAAGTGCACCCATCCCAAAAGGTCAGGGCTTCTTGCATGTATTAGCTCTCGCATTTCGACAGTTATCCAAGTAAGGATGAGATCCAAGAAACACACGGCTGTTGTAATGAGCTATTCGCGGCTTCACTTTAATTCAGCTTGTGCTTGCACGTGCATGGCTTAATCTTTGAGACAAGCATATGACCACTGGCAGGATCAACCAGGTATCTGTTTGAGTTCTCAACTCATCAAGAAGAGCCCTCATTCAATTGCCAACATAGCCATCGCTACATACGGCATGATACGCATCTCTGCACATCCACAAATGACACTGCCCCACTCATACAGTCATCACAATTGGCTCAAGGCTCAAGGCTCAATTGGCCAAATTTCTCCAAATAACATCACATTACCAACCAAACTTGATGCACGACTGCGGAGCATTCAGATATTTTGCTACATATTATATGCAACATCACTGATACCTCACAAAATGCAGCCTTTTGCACAACTAACAAGTAGCAAAGTAGACCAAAAGAGACTAATAAGTCCTCCCAATCAAACTTCACATATGCAGAGAGAGACTCACATACAAAGATGCTTGCCACTACTCCACATATATAGGCAAACCTAGTAGGTGTAAGATACCCACCAAATATAATGCATTGCATTTTTAGCACACATATCACAGCTAGCAGCACCAAGTAGATCTCATGACATACCTTGGCCTCTGGTGAGATCATATATGCATTGGCAGAAAAAATGGACTTCATAACAGCTTCTCCTGATGACATAAAGTTTTCATCGGTGATGGGGTCTGGGCCCCCCCAAAAACAAACGCCCACCGTTTGTCGCTCACTAGTTGCATTTCAACTAATTTCAGTACAGCATGCATGTAGAAACAAGTAAAGACAAAATCTGTAAACTCCTGTAAACTCAGCCCCTAATCTGTAAACTCCCGTAAACTCAACCCTAATCTGTAAACTCCTGTGAACTCAGCCCCTAATCTGAAAACTCCTCTAAACTCAACCCCTAATCTGTAAAATCCTGTAAACTCAACCCCTAATCTGAAAACTCCTAAGCATAAGATAGCATGCCTAGTAGGGGTAAGATTCCTATAAAATATCATCCCTGTGATAGGGTCTGGGCCCCCCCAAACTTCATGATAGGGTCTGGGCCCCCCCAAACTTCATGATAGGGTCTGGGCCCCCCCAAACTTCATGATAGGGACTGAGCCCCCCCAAACTTCATGATAGGGTCTGGGCCCCCCCAAACTTCATGATAGGGACTGAGCCCCCCCAAACTTCATGATAGGGACTGAGCCCCCCCAAACTTCATGATAGGGTCTGGGCCCCCCCAAACTTCATGATAGGGACTGAGCCCCCCCAAACTTCATGATAGGGTCTGGGCCCCCCCAAACTTCATGATAGGGTCTGGGCCCCCCCAAACTTCATGATAGGGTCTGGGCCCCCCCAACTACTTGACAAGCATATATGACCACTGAAAACATCAAGCAGACTACCTTAATCTTTGAAACAAGCATATGCCCACTGGCAGGATCAACCAAACTAACTACCTTAATCTTTGAGACAAGCAAATGCCCACTGGCAGGATCAACGAAACTACCTTAATCTTTGAGACAAGCAAATGCCCACTGGCAGGATCAACCAAACTACCTTAATCTTTGAGACAGGCATATGGCCACTGGCACAATCAACCAGGTATCTTCAAATACCAAGTCAAAGTGATGGGGTCTGGGCCCCCCCTGCTAAGCAGAAAACAAATCTGCCAATCAGTGGCTGAGTCTCAATAGATCGCAGTATGGTGACTGCTCTACTAAATACAACACCCTGACCAGTAGCCAAGTCGTCTGCAAGTGATTTTGCGCCCCCACATTGAACTGGGAAGTTCCCAGCCAGCAACCAAGCACCTGTTAGGGTACTCAGCAGAGCTAACTGATGGGGCATGTGCTGCCATGTGCTATAAATAGCAGCATGGCATAAATGAGCCAACCAACACAGTGGCACCGAGATATCATTGCATCAACTAGATAGGATTCTGACTTAAGAGGCGTTCAGTCATAGGCCTTCAGATGGTAGCTTCGCACCATTGGCCGGTCGGCCAAGTGCATGAACCAAATGTCTGAACCTGCGGTTCCTCTCGTACTGAGCAGGATTACTATTGCAACAACCAGTCAACAGTAGGGTAAAACTAACCTGTCTCACGACGGTCTAAACCCAGCTCACGCTCCCTATTAGTGGGTGAACAATCCAACACTTGGCGAATTCTGCTTCGCAATGATAGGAAGAGCCGACATCGAAGGATCAAAAAGCAACGTCGCTATGGACGCTTGGCTGCCACAAGCCAGTTATCCCTGTGGTAACTTTTCTGACACCTCTTGCTTGAAGCGTTCAAAGTCAAAAGGATCGATAGGCCACATTTTCGTGGTCTGTATTCATACTGAAAATCAAGATCAAGTGAGCTTTTGCCCTTTTACTCTACGTGAGGTTTCCGTCCTCACTGAGCTCGCCTTAGGACACCTGCGTTACGATTTGACAGATGTACCGCCCCAGTCAAACTCCCCGCTTGATAGTGTCTTTGGTGCGGGTTGCAGCTGCTCCAAGAGCCACTGCTTAATACCAAAATCTTGACCACCAACAAAGGTAGTCGGTCCCGTCTCACCAAATAAGTAAAGAAACTATGAAAGTAGTGGTATTTCACTGTTGCCAAAGCTCCCACTTATACTACACCTTCCATGTCTCTTCACAGAATCGAACTAGAGTCAAGCTCAACAGGGTCTTCTTTCCCCGCTGTTTTGGCCAAGCCCGTTCCCTTGGCTGTGGTTTCGCTAGATAGTAGATAGGGACAGTGGGAATCTCGTTAATCCATTCATGCGCGTCACTAATTAGATGACGAGGCATTTGGCTACCTTAAGAGAGTCATAGTTACTCCCGCCGTTGACCCGCGCTTGGTTGAATTTCTTCACTTTGACATTCAGAGCACTGGGCAGAAATCAGAGATAGTCAGCACCCGCAAGAGTCATCTATCTCCTTTGTTTTAATTAGACAGTCGGATTCCCCGAGTCCGTGCCAGTTCTAAGTCACCAGTTGGATGTCAGTCGAAGTGACGCATGCACGAGGCATGGCCACACAGCTGAAACGGTCCATGAGGAGGCCCTACCAAGTCCACACAACCACCATTGCTGGCAGCACATGCAGTCCGGTCAGGGCCAAACTCACTTCACATAACAGCCCGGCCAACTCAGGCCTTAGAGCCAATCCTTTTCCCAAAGTTTCGGATCTATTTTGCCGACTTCCCTTACCTACATTATTCTATCGGCTAGAGGCTGTTCACCTTGGAGACCTGCTGCGGTTATCGGTACGAGCTGGCACGAAAATCAAATAGCTTCCCTTGGATTTTCAAGGGCCACACAGTGCACATGGAAAGCTGCAGGAACCGCAGCCTTTTGCCAGCACCACGTCCCTATCTCTGGCTGAGCCAATTCCAGGGAGTTAGGCTGTCAAACAGAAAAGAAAACTCTGCTCCAGGCACTGTGCGACGTATCCAAGTTCATTTGCGTTGCCGCACTTGACAGAGCCACTGAGTGGGCACTGCCATTCTCCGTGTCCAGGTTCGCGAATATTAACGCGATTCCCTTTCGCCACTGGTCGCTATTAGCACACCCCGAAAGGCATGAAACAGCGACACTTCCAAAGGCATTTGCCATTGGCTTAGGATCGACTGACCCACATGCAACTGCTGTTCACGTGGAACCCTTCTCCACTTCAGCCTTCAAGGTTCTCACTTGAATATTTGCTACTACCACCAAGATCTGCACTAGTGAGAGCTCTGGCCAGCACCACTGCTCGACCATCAACGCAATCACTACGACCCTCCTACTTGTGGCAGGCTGGCAGCAACATAATACAATGCCGCATCACCCGCCACAGTGCAGTATGAGTGACTCGCTACAGCGCCATCCATTTTCAGGGCACCTTGATTCGGCAGGTATGTTGTTACACACTTCTTATGCCAGTGACGACTTCCATGTCCATGGTCCTGCTGTCTATATCAAGGCACACCTTTCATGGGGTCCAATGAGCGAATCTTGGGCACTTTAACTGCACGTTCGGTTCATCCCGCAGCGCCAGTTCTGCTTACCAAAAATGGCCCACTTGGCACTCACATCCAATGCAGCAGCTTCGATCAGGCAAGCTGTGCTTCTTACCCATTTATAGTTTGAGAATAGGTTGAGGACATTTCACCCCCAAGGCCTCTAATCATTCGCTTTACCGGATAAGACTGACTTGCTGAGCACCAGCTATCCTGGGGGAAACTTCGGAGGGAACCAGCTACTAGATGGTTCGATTAGTCTTTCGCCCCTATACACAAGTCTGACGATCGATTTGCACGTCAGAACCGTTTCGAGCCTCCATCAGAGTTTCCTCTGACTTCGCCCTGCTCATGCATAGTTCACCATCTTTCGGGTCCCAACGTGTACGCTCTGTCTCCTCCCAATTGGCAAGCAATTTGGAAGGGACTACAGTGCTCTGCTAGCTACAAAGAACCAACAGATCCTGTATCACTGACACAAAGCCAGCTTCACTTTCATTGTGCCCATGGGTTTGCCACCCTTCAACTCGCGCACATGTTAGACTCCTTGGTCCGTGTTTCAAGACGGGTCAGATAGGACACTGACGATTTCACTGGATTGCACCAGTTTGCAGTCCAGACTGGCAAGATGTGTACTTTGCTGCTTGTGCGCAAGCACACTAGACAGCAGGCACCCACTCAACCAGAAGGCTGCGCCCAATGGGCAGATGCTTCAATTAATGTAGCAGTAACAGTAACTACACTGCGCAGTATGTTACCAAGCAAGCCTGGCACAGCCAACTACGCAGCTGCTACTGCACCACCACACGCTCCAGTGCACACAGGGCCAAAGTGCACCAACCATCCTGTTAACAGCGCACTACCTGGTCCACAAAGATCCAAAGCAGCACGTGCAACAGAGATAGGCTAGCTGAATTGACCCTGCTGCCACCAGCTCTATCTGCTTCCTTCCAAATGGTTTCACGTCCTTTTAACTCTCTCTCCAAAGTTCTTTTCAACTTTCCCTCACGGTACTTGTTCACTATCGGCTTCATGGTAATATTTAGCCTTAGGTGACACTTATCACCTGCTTTGGGCTGCGATCTCAGGCAACCCGACTCTGCGCATGCTCATACTGCCAGCTGGCCTCCCGCACAGGCCTTGCACCTTCTTTGGGCTGTGGTTCCAGTCAAGGAAACTTAGGGACTGCCACCTGACAGACAGGCTATGCTTCACACTACATTTCACACACAAACACTCAGTCTGTGGTGATTCAGTGCTGGGCTCATCCGTTTTCACTCGCCGTTACTCACGGAATCCTGGTTAGTTTCTTTTCCTCCGCTTAGTGATATGCTTAAGTTCAGCGGGTAATCACATCTGAACTGAGGCTGATATAGAATGACCAGTCAACTGTATCAAGCAAGGTCTGAGAAACAACTATGACCTGCTGATTGGGCAGCAGTTGACAGTGGCAAGCCACTTCGCAATGAGTAGCACCAGCTACACGTGCTGACAGCAAAGCACATGCTCCATAATACGTAACCATGACTGTAAGGTGATGCCGCGCAACTACTCGAGCAGCGCGCATCATGCATACGAGCCAAAGACACCAACCAACAAATGTGGTGAGTAGAGTACAATAAAAAGCCCTCAGTCAGGTGTGGTAGGAGCACTGAATGCTCCTACCGCAATGTGCGTTCAAGATGTCGATGCTCAATGTGTCTGCAATTCGCATTAGTTCTCGCAGCTAGCTGCGCTCTTCATCGACCCATGAACCGAGTGATCCACCATTTGGAATAGTTCAATCTATTCATGTCGTTGCAATGCAGTGGAATGCATGCGCCAACACAGTCATTTCAACAATGTAAGTGATACATGGTGATTGTCTGGCGGCCAGCACAGTCTGCCAGCTCATTGAGCCTACTGCAGCTATACTGCAGTTTCCCCCATGTCACCACTGTGTACAGCCGCAATCATTGGGCAGAAAACTGTACAGAGTGACATGAGCTAGGCACCAGAAGGATTGCTAGGTCAATGTGCAAAGAGCAAGATGCACAAAAGCACTGAACAATGGTGTGGCTAGCACCAATTGTAAACAATGCAACTGGATAACAGAGCAATGCAAAATGCAAAACCAGTGATGATCCTTCCGCAGGTTCACCTACGGAAACCTTGTTACGACTTTTACCCGGTTCAAGCCACTGCGATTAGACCACTTTCCACAAACTAGCAAACCTGTGAGGGCTCGAAGTCTGCAGTCCGTATGCTTCTCGAAGTGGCTCAGTTCCGGGTAGCGACGGGCGGTGTGTACAAAGGGCAGGGACGTAATCAACGCGAGCTGATGACCCGCACATACTGGGAATTCCTCGTTCAAGCACAATAATTGCAATGTGCTATCCCAATCACGAGACATTTTCAACGGGTTACCCAGCTCTTTCAAGCAAGGTAGGAAGCACGTTGATTGTCTCAGTGTAGCGCGCGTGCAGCCCCGGACATCTAAGGGCATCACAGACCTGTTATTGCTGTATTTCATGCGTCTTCAATAACGCTTATCCCTCTAAGAAGTGAGGCACACATAGATGATGTGTCCACTATTTAGTAGGTCACAGTCTCGTTCGTTATCGGAATAAACCAGACAGATCGCTCCACCAACTAAGAACGGCCATGCACCACCACCCACCGAATCAAGAAAGAGCTCTCAATCTGTCAATCCTTACGGTGTCCGGGCCGGGTGAGTTTTCCCGTGTTGAGTCAAATTAAGCCGCAGGCTCCACTCCTGGTGGTGCCCTTCCGTCAATTCCTTTAAGTTTCATCTTTGCAGACATATTCCCCCCGGAACACGAAAACTTTCGTTTCCGGTAAGCTCCCAGGTGGGTCATGTGAAACGTCACCTGATCGCTAGTTTGCATCGTTTACGGTTAGAACTAGGGCGGTATCTGATCGCCTTCGAACCTCTAACTTTCGTTCTTGATTAATGAAAACATTCTTGGCAAATGCCTTCGCAGTTGTTCGTCTTCCGACGATCCAAGAATTTCACCTCTAACGCCGGAATACGAATGCCCCCGTCTGTTCCTCTTAATCATTACCTCATGCTCTTAAAACCAACAAAACAGAACCGAGGTCCTCTTCCATTATTCCATGCAGAAGTATTCAGGCATTGCGCCTGTGTTGAGCACTCTAATTTTTTCAAAGTAAACTCGCTAGCCAGTCGCCAACACCCAGTGAAGGGGATTGGGACAAGACCAGCAGTGGTAAGTGACGGGTACCAGTACGCAGCACATGGCTGGACCAGACCCTGGTCACACAGATCCAACTACGAGCTTTTTAACCGCAGCAACATTGATATACACTTGCAGAGCTGGAATTACCGCGGCTGCTGGCACCAGACTTGCCCTCTGCTAGTTACTCGATAACACATTTATATTGTTCTCATTCCGATGCTGATAATCGAAAGACTACCAGCTCGATATTTTTCGTCACTACCTCCTCAATCTGAGAGTGGGTAAGTTACGCGCCTGCTGCCTTCCTTAGAAGTGGTCGCCATTTCTCGGGCGCCCTCTCCGGAATCAAACCCTGATTTTCCGTTACCCGTTACAACCATGGTAGGCATATAAACTACCATCGAAAGTTGATAAGGCAGACACTTGAAGGATATGTCGCCGGTACTAGGACCAGTGCAATCCGCTCAGTTATTCAGATTCACCAATGTGACAGCCGAGGCTGATTGGTTTTGCTCTAATAAGTGCACCCATCCCAAAAGGTCAGGGCTTCTTGCATGTATTAGCTCTCGCATTTCGACAGTTATCCAAGTAAGGATGAGATCCAAGAAACACACGGCTGTTGTAATGAGCTATTTTCGCGGCTTCACTTTAATTCAGCTTGTGCTTGCACGTGCATGGCTTAATCTTTGAGACAAGCATATGACCACTGGCAGGATCAACCAGTATCTGTTTGAGTTCTCAACTCATCAAGAAGAGCCCTCATTCAATTGCCAACATAGCCATCGCTACATACGGCATGATACGCATCTCTGCACATCCACAAATGACACTGCCCCACTCATACAGTCATCACAATTGGCTCAAGTTGAGCCAAATTTCTCCAAATAACATCACATTACCAACCAAACTTGATGCACGACTGCGGAGCATTCAGATATTTTGCTACATATTATATGCAACATCACTGATACCTCACAAAATGCAGCCTTTTGCACAACTAACAAGTAGCAAAGTAGACCAAAAGAGACTAATAAGTCCTCCCAATCAAACTTCACATATGCAGAGAGAGACTCACATACAAAGATGCTTGCCACTACTCCACATATATAGGCAAACCTAGTAGGTGTAAGATACCCACCAAATATAATGCATTGCATTTTTAGCACACATATCACAGCTAGCAGCACCAAGTAGATGTCATGACATACCTTGGCCTCTGGTGAGATCATATATGCATTGGCAGAAAAAATGGACTTCATAACAGCTTCTCCTGATGACATAAAGTTTTCATCGGTGATGGGGTCTGGGCCCCCCCAAAAACAAACGCCCACCGTTTGTTGCTCACTAGTTGCATTTCAACTAATTTCAGTACAGCATGCATGTAGAAACAAGTAAAGACAAAATCTGTAAACTCCTGTAAACTCAGCCCCT
>CAXIWS010000008.1:27500-30000 GCA_964036195.1 Sphaerolaimus hirsutus
CACATGCTGACAGCAAAGCACATGCTCCATAATACGTAACCATGACTGTAAGGTGATGCCGCGCAACTACTCGAGCAGCGCGCATCATGCATACGAGCCAAAGACACCAACCAACAAATGTGGTGAGTAGAGTACAATAAACAGCCCTCAGTCAGGTGTGGTAGGAGCACTGAATGCTCCTACCGCAATGTGCGTTCAAGATGTCGATGCTCAATGTGTCTGCAATTCGCATTAGTTCTCGCAGCTAGCTGCGCTCTTCATCGACCCATGAACCGAGTGATCCACCATTTGGAATAGTTCAATCTATTCATGTCGTTGCAATGCAGTGGAATGCATGTGCCAACACAGTCATTTCAACAATGTAAGTGATACATGGTGATTGTCTGGCGGCCGGCACAGTCTGCCAGCTCATTGAGCCTACTGCAGCTATACTGCAGTTGCCCCCATGTCACCACTGTGTACAGCCGCAATCATTGGGCAGAAAACTGTACAGAGTGACATGAGCTAGGCACCAGAAGGATTGCTAGGTCAATGTGCAAAGAGCAAGATGCACAAAAGCACTGAACAATGGTGTGGCTAGCACAATTGTAAACAATGCAACTGGATAACAGAGCAATGCAAAATGCAAATCCAGTGATGATCCTTCCGCAGGTTCACCTACGGAAACCTTGTTACGACTTTTACCCGGTTCAAGCCACTGCGATTAGACCACTTTCCACAAACTAGCAAACCTGTGAGGGCTCGAAGTCTGCAGTCCGTATGCTTCTCGAAGTGGCTCAGTTCCGGGTAGCGACGGGCGGTGTGTACAAAGGGCAGGGACGTAATCAACGCGAGCTGATGACCCGCACTTACTGGGAATTCCTCGTTCAAGCACAATAATTGCAATGTGCTATCCCAATCACGAGACATTTTCAACGGGTTACCCAGCTCTTTCAAGCAAGGTAGGAAGCACGTTGATTGTCTCAGTGTAGCGCGCGTGCAGCCCCGGACATCTAAGGGCATCACAGACCTGTTATTGCTGTATTTCATGCGTCTTCAATAACGCTTATCCCTCTAAGAAGTGAGGCACACATAGATGATGTGTCCACTATTTAGTAGGTCACAGTCTCGTTCGTTATCGGAATAAACCAGACAGATCGCTCCACCAACTAAGAACGGCCATGCACCACCACCCACCGAATCAAGAAAGAGCTCTCAATCTGTCAATCCTTACGGTGTCCGGGCCGGGTGAGTTTTCCCGTGTTGAGTCAAATTAAGCCGCAGGCTCCACTCCTGGTGGTGCCCTTCCGTCAATTCCTTTAAGTTTCATCTTTGCAGACATATTCCCCCGGAAACACGAAAACTTTCGTTTCCGGTAAGCTCCCAGGTGGGTCATGTGAAACGTCACCTGATCGCTAGTTTGCATCGTTTACGGTTAGAACTAGGGCGGTATCTGATCGCCTTCGAACCTCTAACTTTCGTTCTTGATTAATGAAAACATTCTTGGCAAATGCCTTCGCAGTTGTTCGTCTTCCGACGATCCAAGAATTTCACCTCTAACGCCGGAATACGAATGCCCCGTCTGTTCCTCTTAATCATTACCTCATGCTCTTAAAACCAACAAAACAGAACCGAGGTCCTCTTCCATTATTCCATGCAGAAGTATTCAGGCATTGTGCCTGTGTTGAGCACTCTAATTTTTCAAAGTAAACTCGCTAGCCAGTCGCCAACACCCAGTGAAGGGCATTGGGACAAGACCAGCAGTGGTAAGTGACGGGTACCAGTACGCAGCACATGGCTGGACCAGACCCTGGTCACACAGATCCAACTACGAGCTTTTTAACCGCAGCAACATTGATATACACTTGCAGAGCTGGAATTACCGCGGCTGCTGGCACCAGACTTGCCCTCTGCTAGTTACTCGATAACACATTTATATTGTTCTCATTCCGATGCTGATAATCGAAAGACTACCAGCTCGATATTTTTCGTCACTACCTCCTCAATCTGAGAGTGGGTAAGTTACGCGCCTGCTGCCTTCCTTAGAAGTGGTCGCCATTTCTCGGGCGCCCTCTCCGGAATCAAACCCTGATTTTCCGTTACCCGTTACAACCATGGTAGGCATATAAACTACCATCGAAAGTTGATAAGGCAGACACTTGAAGGATATGTCGCCGGTACTAGGACCAGTGCAATCCGCTCAGTTATTCAGATTCACCAATGTGACAGCCGAGGCTGATTGGTTTTGCTCTAATAAGTGCACCCATCCCAAAAGGTCAGGGCTTCTTGCATGTATTAGCTCTCGCATTTCGACAGTTATCCAAGTAAGGATGAGATCCAAGAAACACACGGCTGTTGTAATGAGCTATTCGCGGCTTCACTTTAATTCAGCTTGTGCTAGCACGTGCATGGCTTAATCTTTGAGACAAGCATATGACCACTGGCAGGATCAACCAGGTATCTGTTTGAGTTCTCAACTCATCAAGAAGAGCCCTCATTCAATTGCCAACATAGCCATCGC
>CAXIWS010000008.1:35000-37500 GCA_964036195.1 Sphaerolaimus hirsutus
TTAACAGCGCACTACCTGGTCCACAAAGATCCAAAGCAGCACGTGCAACAGAGATAGGCTAGCTGAATTGACCCTGCTGCCACCAGCTCTATCTGCTTCCTTCCAAATGGTTTCACGTCCTTTTAACTCTCTCTCCAAAGTTCTTTTCAACTTTCCCTCACAGTACTTGTTCACTATCGGCTTCATGGTAATATTTAGCCTTAGGTGACACTTATCACCTGCTTTGGGCTGCGATCTCAGGCAACCCGACTCTGCGCATGCTCATACTGCCAGCTGGCCTCCCGCACAGGCCTTGCACCTTTTTTGGGCTGTGGTTCCAGTCAAGGAAACTTAGGGACTGCCACCTGACAGACAGGCTATGCTTCACACTACATTTCACACACAAACACTCAGTCTGTGGTGATTAAGTGCTGGGCTCATCCGTTTTCACTCGCCGTTACTCACGGAATCCTGGTTAGTTTCTTTTCTCCGCTTAGTGATATGCTTAAGTTCAGCGGGTAATCACATCTGAACTGAGGCTGATATAGAATGACCAGTCAACTGTATCAAGCAAGGTCTGAGAAACAACTATGACCTGCTGATTGGGCAGCAGTTGACAGTGGCAAGCCACTTCGCAATGAGTAGCACCAGCTACACATGCTGACAGCAAAGCACATGCTCCATAATACGTAACCATGACTGTAAGGTGATGCCGCGCAACTACTCGAGCAGCGCGCATCATGCATACGAGCCAAAGACACCAACCAACAAATGTGGTGAGTAGAGTACAATAAACAGCCCTCAGTCAGGTGTGGTAGGAGCACTGAATGCTCCTACCGCAATGTGCGTTCAAGATGTCGATGCTCAATGTGTCTGCAATTCGCATTAGTTCTCGCAGCTAGCTGCGCTCTTCATCGACCCATGAACCGAGTGATCCACCATTTGGAATAGTTCAATCTATTCATGTCGTTGCAATGCAGTGGAATGCATGTGCCAACACAGTCATTTCAACAATGTAAGTGATACATGGTGATTGTCTGGCGGCCGGCACAGTCTGCCAGCTCATTGAGCCTACTGCAGCTATACTGCAGTTGCCCCCATGTCACCACTGTGTACAGCCGCAATCATTGGGCAGAAAACTGTACAGAGTGACATGAGCTAGGCACCAGAAGGATTGCTAGGTCAATGTGCAAAGAGCAAGATGCACAAAAGCACTGAACAATGGTGTGGCTAGCACAATTGTAAACAATGCAACTGGATAACAGAGCAATGCAAAATGCAAATCCAGTGATGATCCTTCGCAGGTTCACCTACGGAAACCTTGTTACGACTTTTACCCGGTTCAAGCCACTGCGATTAGACCACTTTCCACAAACTAGCAAACCTGTGAGGGCTCGAAGTCTGCAGTCCGTATGCTTCTCGAAGTGGCTCAGTTCCGGGTAGCGACGGGCGGTGTGTACAAAGGGCAGGGACGTAATCAACGCGAGCTGATGACCCGCACTTACTGGGAATTCCTCGTTCAAGCACAATAATTGCAATGTGCTATCCCAATCACGAGACATTTTCAACGGGTTACCCAGCTCTTTCAAGCAAGGTAGGAAGCACGTTGATTGTCTCAGTGTAGCGCGCGTGCAGCCCCGGACATCTAAGGGCATCACAGACCTGTTATTGCTGTATTTCATGCGTCTTCAATAACGCTTATCCCTCTAAGAAGTGAGGCACACATAGATGATGTGTCCACTATTTAGTAGGTCACAGTCTCGTTCGTTATCGGAATAAACCAGACAGATCGCTCCACCAACTAAGAACGGCCATGCACCACCACCCACCGAATCAAGAAAGAGCTCTCAATCTGTCAATCCTTACGGTGTCCGGCCGGGTGAGTTTTCCCGTGTTGAGTCAAATTAAGCCGCAGGCTCCACTCCTGGTGGTGCCCTTCCGTCAATTCCTTTAAGTTTCATCTTTGCAGACATATTCCCCCCGGAACACGAAAACTTTCGTTTCCGGTAAGCTCCCAGGTGGGTCATGTGAAACGTCACCTGATCGCTAGTTTGCATCGTTTACGGTTAGAACTAGGGCGGTATCTGATCGCCTTCGAACCTCTAACTTTCGTTCTTGATTAATGAAAACATTCTTGGCAAATGCCTTCGCAGTTGTTCGTCTTCCGACGATCCAAGAATTTCACCTCTAACGCCGGAATACGAATGAATGCCCCCGTCTGTTCCTCTTAATCATTACCTCATGCTCTTAAAACCAACAAAACAGAACCGAGGTCCTCTTCCATTATTCCATGCAGAAGTATTCAGGCATTGCGCCTGTGTTGAGCACTCTAATTTTTTCAAAGTAAACTCGCTAGCCAGTCGCCAACACCCAGTGAAGGGCATTGGGACAAGACCAGCAGTGGTAAGTGACGGGTACCAGTACGCAGCACATGGCTGGACCAGACCCTGGTCACACAGATCCAACTACGAGCTTTTTAACCGCAGCAACATTGATATACACTTGCAGAGCTGGAATTACC
>CAXIWS010000008.1:42500-47500 GCA_964036195.1 Sphaerolaimus hirsutus
CAAAAAAATTTTTTTACGGAAAACGGAAACGGAAACGGAAAAAATTTTTCAGCGGCCGGAAAACGGAACGGAAAACGGAAAAAAATTTGCACTTGGCGGAAAACGGAAACGGAAACGGAAAAAAATTTTCAGCGGCCGGAAAACGGAAAAAGAGGCCGGAAAAACGGAAACGGAAAAATCAAATTTGCACGGAAATGGAAAAACTTGCTGGAATTTTGCTGGAAAACGGATAAAATTTGCTGAAATGTTGCTGGAAGTGGAAAAAATTTGCAGTAATTTTGCTGGAAACAGAAATTTTTTTACATCATTGACAATCTGCATGAATTTTTGCCAGTTTGACTGATCAGAAAACCGAAAGTTGAGCCAGAAAAAGGTAAAATGAGGCGGAAAAATGGAAAGTTGAGGCGGAAAATGGAAAAAAGGCAGAAAAACTGGAAATTGAGGCGGAAAACGGAAAAAAGGCGGAAAAGCTGAAAATTTAGCCGGAAAACGGAAAATGAGCCGGAAAAACGGAAACGGAAAAAAATGTTGCCGGAAAACGGAACGGAAAACGGAAAAAAAATTTCAGCAGCCGGAAAACGGAATGGAAAACGGAAAAAATTTGCCTGCGGAAAACGGAAACGGAAAACGGAAAACGGAAATTTGACACCCTAGATAAGACTGACTTGCTGAGCACCAGCTATCCTGGGGGAAACTTCGGAGGGAACCAGCTACTAGATGGTTCGATTAGTCTTTCGCCCCTATACACAAGTCTGACGATCGATTTGCACGTCAGAACCGTTTCGAGCCTCCATCAGAGTTTCCTCTGACTTCGCCCTGCTCATGCATAGTTCACCATCTTTCGGGTCCCAACGTGTACGCTCTGTCTCCTCCCAATTGGCAAGCAATTTGGAAGGGACTACAGTGCTCTGCTAGCTACAAAGAACCAACAGATCCTGTATCACTGACACAAAGCCAGCTTCACTTTCATTGTGCCCATGGGTTTGCCACCCTTCAACTCGCGCACATGTTAGACTCCTTGGTCCGTGTTTCAAGACGGGTCAGATAGGACACTGACGATTTCACTGGATTGCACCAGTTTGCAGTCCAGACTGGCAAGATGTGTACTTTGCTGCTTGTGCGCAAGCACACTAGACAGCAGGCACCCACTCAACCAGAAGGCTGCGCCCAATGGGCAGATGCTTCAATTAATGTAGCAGTAACAGTAACTACACTGCGCAGTATGTTACCAAGCAAGCCTGGCACAGCCAACTACGCAGTTGCTACTGCACCACCACACGCTCCAGTGCACACAGGGCCAAAGTGCACCAACCATCCTGTTAACAGCGCACTACCTGGTCCACAAAGATCCAAAGCAGCACGTGCAACAGAGATAGGCTAGCTGAATTGACCCTGCTGCCACCAGCTCTATCTGCTTCCTTCAAATGGTTTCACGTCCTTTTAACTCTCTCTCCAAAGTTCTTTTCAACTTTCCCTCACGGTACTTGTTCACTATCGGCTTCATGGTAATATTTAGCCTTAGGTGACACTTATCACCTGCTTTGGGCTGCGATCTCAGGCAACCCGACTCTGCGCATGCTCATACTGCCAGCTGGCCTCCCGCACAGGCCTTGCACCTTTTGGGCTGTGGTTCCAGTCAAGGAAACTTAGGGACTGCCACCTGACAGACAGGCTATGCTTCACACTACATTTCACACACAAACACTCAGTCTGTGGTGATTCAGTGCTGGGCTCATCCATTTTCACTCGCCGTTACTCACGGAATCCTGGTTAGTTTCTTTTCCTCCGCTTAGTGATATGCTTAAGTTCAGCGGGTAATCACATCTGAACTGAGGCTGATATAGAATGACCAGTCAACTGTATCAAGCAAGGTCTGAGAAACAACTATGACCTGCTGATTGGGCAGCAGTTGACAGTGGCAAGCCACTTCGCAATGAGTAGCACCAGCTACACGTGCTGACAGCAAAGCACATGCTCCATAATACGTAACCATGACTGTAAGGTGATGCCGCGCAACTACTCGAGCAGCGCGCATCATGCATACGAGCCAAAGACACCAACCAACAAATGTGGTGAGTAGAGTACAATAAACAGCCCTCAGTCAGATGTGGTAGGAGCACTGAATGCTCCTACCGCAATGTGCGTTCAAGATGTCGATGCTCAATGTGTCTGCAATTCGCATTAGTTCTCGCAGCTAGCTGCGCTCTTCATCGACCCATGAACCGAGTGATCCACCATTTGGAATAGTTCAATCTATTCATGTCGTTGCAATGCAGTGGAATGCATGTGCCAACACAGTCATTTCAACAATGTAAGTGATACATGGTGATTGTCTGGCGGCCGGCACAGTCTGCCAGCTCATTGAGCCTACTGCAGCTATACTGCAGTTGCCCCCATGTCACCACTGTGTACAGCCGCAATCATTGGGCAGAAAACTGTACAGAGTGACATGAGCTAGGCACCAGAAGGATTGCTAGGTCAATGTGCAAAGAGCAAGATGCACAAAAGCACTGAACAATGGTGTGGCTAGCACAATTGTAAACAATGCAACTGGATAACAGAGCAATGCAAAATGCAAATCCAGTGATGATCCTTCCGCAGGTTCACCTACGGAAACCTTGTTACGACTTTTACCCGGTTCAAGCCACTGCGATTAGACCACTTTCCACAAACTAGCAAACCTGTGAGGGCTCGAAGTCTGCAGTCCGTATGCTTCTCGAAGTGGCTCAGTTCCGGTAGCGACGGGCGGTGTGTACAAAGGGCAGGGACGTAATCAACGCGAGCTGATGACCCGCACTTACTGGGAATTCCTCGTTCAAGCACAATAATTGCAATGTGCTATCCCAATCACGAGACATTTTCAACGGGTTACCCAGCTCTTTCAAGCAAGGTAGGAAGCACGTTGATTGTCTCAGTGTAGCGCGCGTGCAGCCCCGGACATCTAAGGGCATCACAGACCTGTTATTGCTGTATTTCATGCGTCTTCAATAACACTTATCCCTCTAAGAAGTGAGGCACACATAGATGATGTGTCCACTATTTAGTAGGTCACAGTCTCGTTCGTTATCGGAATAAACCAGACAGATCGCTCCACCAACTAAGAACGGCCATGCACCACCACCCACCGAATCAAGAAAGAGCTCTCAATCTGTCAATCCTTACGGTGTCCGGGCCGGGTGAGTTTTCCCGTGTTGAGTCAAATTAAGCCGCAGGCTCCACTCCTGGTGGTGCCCTTCCGTCAATTCCTTTAAGTTTCATCTTTGCAGACATATTCCCCCCGGAACACGAAAACTTTCGTTTCCGGTAAGCTCCCAGGTGGGTCATGTGAAACGTCACCTGATCGCTAGTTTGCATCGTTTACGGTTAGAACTAGGGCGGTATCTGATCGCCTTCGACCTCTAACTTTCGTTCTTGATTAATGAAAACATTCTTGGCAAATGCCTTCGCAGTTGTTCGTCTTCCGACGATCCAAGAATTTCACCTCTAACGCCGGAATACGAATGCCCCCGTCTGTTCCTCTTAATCATTACCTCATGCTCTTAAAACCAACAAAACAGAACCGAGGTCATCTTCCATTATTCCATGCAGAAGTATTCAGGCATTGTGCCTGTGTTGAGCACTCTAATTTTTTCATTTCAAAGTAAACTCGCTAGCCAGTCGCCAACACCCAGTGAAGGGCATTGGGACAAGACCAGCAGTGGTAAGTGACGGGTACCAGTACGCAGCACATGGCTGGACCAGACCCTGGTCACACAGATCCAACTACGAGCTTTTTAACCGCAGCAACATTGATATACACTTGCAGAGCTGGAATTACCGCGGCTGCTGGCACCAGACTTGCCCTCTGCTAGTTACTCGATAACACATTTATATTGTTCTCATTCCGATGCTGATAATCGAAAGACTACCAGCTCGATATTTTTCGTCACTACCTCCTCAATCTGAGAGTGGGTAAGTTACGCGCCTGCTGCCTTCCTTAGAAGTGGTCGCCATTTCTCGGGCGCCCTCTCCGGAATCAAACCCTGATTTTCCGTTACCCGTTACAACCATGGTAGGCATATAAACTACCATCGAAAGTTGATAAGGCAGACACTTGAAGGATATGTCGCCGGTACTAGGACCAGTGCAATCCGCTCAGTTATTCAGATTCACCAATGTGACAGCCGAGGCTGATTGGTTTTGCTCTAATAAGTGCACCCATCCCAAAAGGTCAGGGCTTCTTGCATGTATTAGCTCTCGCATTTCGACAGTTATCCAAGTAAGGATGAGATCCAAGAAACACACGGCTGTTGTAATGAGCTATTCGCGGCTTCACTTTAATTCAGCTTGTGCTTGCACGTGCATGGCTTAATCTTTGAGACAAGCATATGACCACTGGCAGGATCAACCAGGTATCTGTTTGAGTTCTCAACTCATCAAGAAGAGCCCTCATTCAATTGCCAACATAGCCATCGCTACATACGGCATGATACGCATCTCTGCACATCCACAAATGACACTGCCCCACTCATACAGTCATCACAATTGGCTCAAGTTGAGCCAAATTTCTCCAAATAACATCACATTACCAACCAAACTTGATGCACGACTGCGGAGCATTCAGATATTTTGCTACATATTATATGCAACATCACTGATACCTCACAAAATGCAGCCTTTTGCACAACTAACAAGTAGCAAAGTAGACCAAAAGAGACTAATAAGTCCTCCCAATCAAACTTCACATATGCAGAGAGAGACTCACATACAAAGATGCTTGCCACTACTCCACATATATAGGCAAACCTAGTAGGTGTAAGATACCCACCAAATATAATGCATTGCATTTTTAGCACACATATCACAGCTAGCAGCACCAAGTAGATGTCATGACATACCTTGGCCTCTGGTGAGATCATATATGCATTGGCAGAAAAAATGGACTTCATAACAGCTTCTCCTGATGACATAAAGTTTTCATCGGTGATGGGGTCTGGGCCCCCCCAAAAACAAACGCCCAC
>CAXIWS010000008.1:52500-63951 GCA_964036195.1 Sphaerolaimus hirsutus
CAGTCAACTGTATCAAGCAAGGTCTGAGAAAACAACTATGACCTGCTGATTGGGCAGCAGTTTGACAGTGGCAAGCCACTTCGCAATGAGTAGCACCAGCTACACATGCTGACAGCAAAGCACATGCTCCATAATACGTAACCATGACTGTAAGGTGATGCGCGCACTACTCCGAGCAGCGCGCATCATGCATACGAGCCAAAGACACCAACCAACAAATGTGGTGAGTAGAGTACAATAAACAGCCCTCAGTCAGGTGTGGTAGGAGCACTGAATGCTCCTACCGCAATGTGCGTTCAAGATGTCGATGCTCAATGTGTCTGCAATTCGCATTAGTTCTCGCAGCTAGCTGCGCTCTTCATCGACCCATGAACCGAGTGATCCACCATTTGGAATAGTTCAATCTATTCATGTCGTTGCAATGCAGTGGAATGCATGTGCCAACACAGTCATTTCAACAATGTAAGTGATACATGGTGATTGTCTGGCGGCCGGCACAGTCTGCCAGCTCATTGAGCCTACTGCAGCTATACTGCAGTTGCCCCCATGTCACCACTGTGTACAGCCGCAATCATTGGGCAGAAAACTGTACAGAGTGACATGAGCTAGGCACCAGAAGGATTGCTAGGTCAATGTGCAAAGAGCAAGATGCACAAAAGCACTGAACAATGGTGTGGCTAGCACAATTGTAAACAATGCAACTGGATAACAGAGCAATGCAAAATGCAAATCCAGTGATGATCCTTCCGTCCGCAGGTTCACCTACGGAAACCTTGTTACGACTTTTACCCGGTTCAAGCCACTGCGATTAGACCACTTTCCACAAACTAGCAAACCTGTGAGGGCTCGAAGTCTGCAGTCCGTATGCTTCTCGAAGTGGCTCAGTTCCGGGTAGCGACGGGCGGTGTGTACAAAGGGCAGGGACGTAATCAACGCGAGCTGATGACCCGCACTTACTGGGAATTCCTCGTTCAAGCACAATAATTGCAATGTGCTATCCAATCACGAGACATTTTCAACGGGTTACCCAGCTCTTTCAAGCAAGGTAGGAAGCACGTTGATTGTCTCAGTGTAGCGCGCGTGCAGCCCCGGACATCTAAGGGCATCACAGACCTGTTATTGCTGTATTTCATGCGTCTTCAATAACGCTTATCCCTCTAAGAAGTGAGGCACACATAGATGATGTGTCCACTATTTAGTAGGTCACAGTCTCGTTTCGTTATCGGAATAAACCAGACAGATCGCTCCACCAACTAAGAACGGCCATGCACCACCACCCACCGAATCAAGAAAGAGCTCTCAATCTGTCAATCCTTACGTTGTCCGGGCCGGGTGAGTTTTTCCCGTGTTGAGTCAAATTAAGCCGCAGGCTCCACTCCTGGTGGTGCCCTTCCGTCAATTCCTTTAAGTTTCATCTTTGCAGACATATTCCCCCCGGAACACGAAAACTTTCGTTTCCGGTAAGCTCCCAGGTGGGTCATGTGAAACGTCACCTGATCGCTAGTTTGCATCGTTTACGGTTAGAACTAGGGCGGTATCTGATCGCCTTCGAACCTCTAACTTTCGTTCTTGATTAATGAAAACATTCTTGGCAAATGCCTTCGCAGTTGTTCGTCTTCCGACGATCCAAGAATTTCACCTCTAACGCCGGAATACGAATGTCCCCGTCTGTTCCTCTTAATCATTACCTCATGCTCTTAAAACCAACAAAACAGAACCGAGGGTCCTCATCCATTATTCCATGCAGAAGTATTCAGGCATTGCGCCTGTGTTGAGCACTCTAATTTTTCAAAGTAAACTCGCTAGCCAGTCGCCAACACCCAGTGAAGGACATTGGGGACAAGACCAGCAGTGGTAAGTGACGGGTACCAGTACGCAGCACATGGCTGGACCAGACCCTGGTCACACAGATCCAACTACGAGCTTTTTAACCGCAGCAACATTGATATACACTTGCAGAGCTGGAATTACCGCGGCTGCTGGCACCAGACTTGCCCTCTGCTAGTTACTCGATAACACATTTATATTGTTCTCATTCCGATGCTGATAATCGAAAGACTACCAGCTCGATATTTTTCGTCACTACCTCCTCAATCTGAGAGTGGGTAAGTTACGCGCCTGCTTGCCTTCCTTAGAAGTGGTCGCCATTTCTCGGGCGCCCTCTCCGGAATCAAACCCTGATTTTCAGTTACCCGTTACAACCATGGTAGGCATATAAACTACCATCGAAAGTTGATAAGGCAGACACTTGAAGGATATGTCGCGGTACTAGGACCAGTGCAATCCGCTCAGTTATTCAGATTCACCAATGTGACAGCCGAGGCTGATTGGTTTTGCTCTAATAAGTGTACCCATCCAAAAGGTCAGGGCTTCTTGCATGTATTAGCTCTCGCATTTCGACAGTTATCCAAGTAAGGATGAGATCCAAGAAACACACGGCTGTTGTAAATGAGCTATTCGCGGCTTCACTTTAATTCAGCTTGTGTTGCACGTGCATGGCTTAATCTTTGAGACAAGCATATGACCACTGGCAGGATCAACCAGGTATCTGTTTGAGTTCTCAACTCATCAAGAAGAGCCCTCATTCAATTGCCAACATAGCCATCGCTACATACGGCATGATACGCATCTCTGCACATCCACAAATGACACTGCCCCACTCATACAGTCATCACAATTGGCTCAAGTTGAGCCAAATTTCTCCAAATAACATCACATTACCAACCAAACTTGATGCACGACTGCGGAGCATTCAGATATTTTGCTACATATTATATGCAACATCACTGATACCTCACAAAATGCAGCCTTTTGCACAACTAACAAGTAGCAAAGTAGACCAAAAGAGACTAATAAGTCCTCCCAATCAAACTTCACATATGCAGAGAGAGACTCACATACAAAGATGCTTGCCACTACTCCACATATATAGGCAAACCTAGTAGGTGTAAGATACCCACCAAATATAATGCATTGCATTTTTAGCACACATATCACAGCTAGCAGCACCAAGTAGATGTCATGACATACCTTGGCTCTGGTGAGATCATATATGCATTGGCAGAAAAAATTGGACTTCATAACAGCTTCTCCTGATGACATAAAGTTTTCATCGGTGATGGGGTCTGGGCCCCCCCAAAAACAAACGCCCACCGTTTGTTGCTCACTAGTTGCATTTCAACTAATTTCAGTACAGCATGCATGTAGAAACAAGTAAAGACAAAATCTGTAAACTCCTGTAAACTCAGCCCCTAATCTGTAAACTCCCGTAAACTCAACCCTAATCTGTAAACTCCTGTGAACTCAGCCCCTAATCTGAAAACTCCTCTAAACTCAACCCCTAATCTGTAAAATCCTGTAAACTCAACCCCCTAATCTGAAAACTCCTAAGCATAAGATAGCATGCCTAGTAGGGGTAAGATTCCTATAAAATATCATCCCTGTGATAGGGTCTGGGCCCCCCCAAACTTCATGATAGGGTCTGGGCCCCCCCAAAACTTCATGATAGGGTCTGGGCCCCCCCAAACTTCATGATAGGGACTGAGCCCCCCCAAACTTCATGATAGGGTCTGGGCCCCCCCAAACTTCATGATAGGGTCTGGGGCCCCCCCAAACTTCATGATAGGGACTGAGCCCCCCCCAAACTTCATGATAGGGTCTGGGCCCCCCCAAACTTCATGATAGGGACTGAGCCCCCCCAAACTTCATGATAGGGTCTGGGCCCCCCCAAACTTCATGATAGGGTCTGGGCCCCCCCAAACTTCATGATAGGGACTGAGCCCCCCCAAACTTCATGATAGGGTCTGGGCCCCCCCAAACTTCATGATAGGGTCTGGGCCCCCCCAAACTTCATGATAGGGACTGAGCCCCCCAATCTTCATGATAGGGTCTGGGCCCCCCCAAACTTCATGATAGGGTCCTGGCCCCCCCCAAACTTCATGATAGGGACTGAGCCCCCCCAAAGGGCAGTGTATGTACTTTTGTCTGCTGTCTCCCAGCGGACAAAAGTACATACAGAGTGATAGGGTCTGGGCCCCCCCAACTACTTGACAAGCATATGACCACTGAAAACATCAAGCAGACTACCTTAATCTTTGAAACAAGCATATGCCCACTGGCTGGATCAACCAAACTAACTACCTTAATCTTTGAGACAAGCAAATGCCCACTGGCAGGATCAACCAAACTACCTTAATCTTTGAGACAAGCAAATGTCCACTGGCAGGATCAACCAAACTACCTTATTCTTTGAGACAAGCAATATGCCCACTGGCAGGATCAACCAAACTACCTTAATCTTTGAGACAAGCAAATGCCCACTGGCAGGATCAACCAAACTACCTTAATCTTTGAGACAGGCATATGGCCACTGGCACAATCAACCAGGTATCTTCAAATACCAAGTCAAAGTGATGGGGTCTGGGCCCCCCCTGCTAAGCAGAAAACAAATCTGCCAATCAGTGGCTGAGTCTCAATAGATCGCAGTATGGTGACTGCTCTACTAAATACAACACCCTGACCAGTAGCCAAGTCGTCTGCAAGTGATTTTGCGCCCCCACATTGAACTGGGAAGTTCCCAGCCAGCAACCAAGCACCTGTTAGGGTACTCAGCAGAGCTAACTGATGGGGCATGTGCTGCCATGTGCTATAAATAGCAGCATGGCATAAATGAGCCAACCAACACAGTGGCACCGAGATATCATTGCATCAACTAGATAGGATTCTGACTTAAGAGGCGTTCAGTCATAGGCCTTCAGATGGTAGCTTCGCACCATTGGCCGGTCGGCCAAGTGCATGAACCAAATGTCTGAACCTGCGGTTCCTCTCGTACTGAGCAGGATTACTATTGCAACAACCAGTCAACAGTAGGGTAAAACTAACCAGTCTCACGACGGTCTAAACCCAGCTCACGTTCCTATTAGTGGGTGAACAATCCAACACTTGGCGAATTCTGCTTCGCAATGATAGGAAGAGCCGACATCGAAGGATCAAAAAAGCAACGTCGCTATGGACGCTTGGCTGCCACAAGCCAGTTATCCCTGTGGTAACTTTTCTGACACCTCTTGCTTGAAAGCGTTCAAAGTCAAAAGGATCGATAGGCCACACTTTCGTGGTCTGTATTCATACTGAAAATCAAGATCATGTGAGCTTTTGCCCTTTTACTCTACGTGAGGTTTCCGTCCTCACTAAGCTCGCCTTAGGACACCTGCGTTACGATTTGACAGATGTACCGCCCCAGTCAAACTCCCCGCTTGATAGTGTCTTTGGTGCGGGTTGCAGCTGCTCCAAGAGCCACTGCTTAATCCAAAATCTTGACCACCAACAAAGGTAGTCGTCCCTGTCTCACCAAATAAGTAAAGAAACTATGAAAGTAGTGGTATTTCACTGTTGCCAAAGCTCCCCACTTATACTACACCTTCCATGTCTCTTCACAGAATCGAACTAGAGTCAAGCTCAACAGGGTCTTCTTTTCCCCGCTGTTTTGGCCAAGCCCGTTCCCTTGGCTGTGGTTTCGCTAGATAGTAGATAGGGACAGTGGGAATCTCGTTAATCCATTCATGCGCGTCACTAATTAGATGACGAGGCATTGGCCCTACCTAAGAGAGTCATAGTTACTCCCGCCGTTGACCCGCGCTTGGTTGAATTTCTTCACTTTGACATTCAGAGCACTGGGCAGAAATCAGAGATAGTCAGCACCCGCAAGAGTCATCTATCTCCTTTGTTTTAATTAGACAGTCGGATTCCCCGAGTCCGTGCCAGTTCTAAGTCACCTGTTGATGTCAGTCGAAGTGACGCATGCACGAGGCATGGCCACACAGCTGAAACGGTCCATGAGGAGGCCCTACCAAGTCCACACAACCCACCATTGCTGCAGCACATGCAGTCCGGTCAGGGCCAAACTCACTTCACATAACAGCCCGGCCAACTCAGGCCTTAGAGCCAATCCTTTTCCCAAAGTTTCGGATCTATTTTGCCGACTTCCCTTACCTACATTATTCTATCGGCTAGAGGCTGTTCACCCTTGGAGACCTGCTGCGGTTATCGGTACGAGCTGGCACGAAAATCAAATAGCTTCCCTTGGATTTTCAAGGGCCACACAGTGCACATGGAAAGCTGCAGGAACCGCAGCCTTTTGCCAGCACCCACGTCCCTATCTCTGGCTGAGCCAATTCCAGGGAGTTAGGCTGTCAAACAGAAAAGAAAACTCTGCTCCAGGCACTGTGCGACGTATCCAAGTTCTTTTGCGTTGCCGCACTTGACAGAGCCACTGAGTGGGCACTGCCATTCTCCGTGTCCAGGTTCGCGAATATTAACGCGATTCCCTTTCGCCACTGGTCGCTATTAGCACACCCCGAAAGGCATGAAACAGCGACACTTCCAAAGGCATTTGCCATTGGCTTAGGATCGACTGACCCACATGCAACTGCTGTTCACGTGGAACCCTTCTCCACTTCAGCATCAAGGTTCTCACTTGAATATTTGCTACTACCACCAAGATCTGCACTAGTGAGAGCTCTGGCAGCACCACTGCTCGACCATCAACGCAATCACTACGACCCTCCTACTTGTGGCAGGCTGGCAGCAACATAATACAATGCCGCATCACCCGCCACAGTGCAGTATGAGTGACTCGCTACAGCGCCATCCATTTTCAGGGCACCTTGATTCGGCAGGTATGTTGTTACACACTTCTTATGCCAGTGACGGACTTCCATGTCCATGGTCCTGCTGTCTATATCAAGGCACACCTTTCATGGGGTCCAATGAGCGAATCTTGGGCACTTTAACTGCACGTTCGGTTCATTCCCGCAGCGCCAGTTCTGCTTACCAAAAATGGCCCACTTGGCACTCACATCCAATGCAGCAGCAGCTTCGATCAGGCAAGATGTGCTTCTTACCCATTTATAGGTTTTGAGATAGGTTGAGGACATTTCACCCCCAAGGCCTCTAATCATTTCGCTTTACCGGATAAGAATGACTTGCTGAGCACCAGCTATCCTGGGGGAAACTTCGGAGGGAACCAGCTACTAGATGGTTTCGATTAGTCTTTCGCCCCTATACACAAGTCTGACGATCGATTTGCACGTCAGAACCGTTTCGAGCCTCCATCAGAGTTTCCTCTGACCTTCGCCCTGCTCATGCATAGTTCACCATCTTTCGGGTCCCAACGTGTACGCTCTGTCTCCTCCCAATTGGCAAGCAATTTGGAAGGGACTACAGTGCTCTGCTAGCTACAAAGAACCAACAGATCCTGTATCACTGACACAAAGCCAGCTTCACTTTCATTGTGCCCATGGGTTTGCCACCCTTCAACTCGCGCACATGTTAGACTCCTTGGTCCGTGTTTCAAGACGGGGTCAGATAGACACTGACGATTTCACTGGATTGCACCCAGTTTGCAGTCCAGACTGGCAAGATGTGTACTTTGCTGCTTGTGCGCAAGCACACTAGACAGTAGGCACCCACTCAAACCAGAAGGCTGCGCCCAATGGGCAGATGCTTCAATTAATGTAGCAGTAACAGTAACTACACTGCGCAGTATGTTACAAGCAAGCCTGGCACAGCCAACTACGCAGTTGCTACTGCACCACCACACGCTCCAGTGCACACAGGGCCAAAGTGCACCAACCATCCTGTTAACAGCGCACTACCTGGTCCACAAAGATCCAAAACAGCACGTGCAACAGAGATAGGCTAGCTGAATTGACCCTGCTGCCACCAGCTCTATCTGCTTCCTTCCAAATGGTTTCACGTCCTTTTAACTCTCTCTTCCAAAGTTCTTTTCAACTTTCCCTCACGGTACTTGTTCACTATCGGCTTCATGGTAATATTTAGCCTTAGGTGACACTTATCACCTGCTTTGGGCTGCGATCTCAGGCAACCCGACTCTGCGCATGCTCATACTGCCAGCTGGCCTCCCGCACAGGCCTTGCACCTCTTTGGGCTGTGGTTCCAGTCAAGGAAACTTAGGGACTGCCACCTGACAGACAGGCTATGCTTCACACTACATTTCACACACAAACACTCAGTCTGTGGTGATTCAGTGCTGGGCTCATCCGTTTTCACTCGCCGTTACTCACGGAATCCTGGTTAGTTTCTTTTCCTCCGCTTAGTGATATGCTTAAGTTCAGCGGGTAATCACATCTGAACTGAGGCTGATATAGAATGACCAGTCAACTGTATCAAGCAAGGTCTGAGAAACAACTATGACCTGCTGATTGGGCAGCAGTTGACAGTGGCAAAGCCACTTCGCAATGAGTAGCACCAGCTACACGTGCTGACAGCAAAGCACATGCTCCATAATACGTAACCATGACTGTAAGGTGATGCCGCGCAACTACTCGAGCAGCGCGCATCATGCATACGAGCCAAAGACACCAACCAACAAATGTGGTGAGTAGAGTACAATAAACAGCCCTCAGTCAGGTGTGGTAGGAGCACTGAATGCTCCTACCGCAATGTGCGTTCAAGATGTCGCATGCTCAATGTGTCTGCAATTCGCATTAGTTCTCGCAGGCTAGCTGCGCTCTTCGACCCATGAACCGAGTGATCCACCATTTGGAATAGTTCAATCTATTCATGTTGTTGCAATGCAGTGGAATGCATGCGCCAACACAGTCATTTCAACAATGTAAGTGATACATGGTGATTGTCTGGCGGCCGGCACAGTCTGCCAGCTCATTGAGCCTACTGCAGCTATACTGCAGTTTCCCCCATGTCACCACTGTGTACAGCCGCAATCATTGGGCAGAAAACTGTACAGAGTGACATGAGCTAGGCACCAGAAGGATTGCTAGGTCAATGTGCAAAGAGCAAGATGCACAAAAGCACTGAACAACGGTGTGGCTAGCACCAATTGTAAACAATGCAACTGGATAACAGAGCAATGCAAAATGCAAATCCAGTGATGATCCTTCCGCAGGTTCACCTACGGAAACCTTGTTACGACTTTTACCCGGTTCAAGCCACTGCGATTAGACCACTTTCCACAAACTAGCAAACCTGTGAGGGCTCGAAGTCTGCAGCCCGTATGCTTCTCGAAGTGGCTCAGTTCCGGGTAGCGACGGGCGGTGTGTACAAAGGGCAGGGACGTAATCAACGCGAGCTGATGACCCGCACTTACTGGGAATTCCTCGTTCAAGCACAATAATTGCAATGTGCTATCCCAATCACGAGACATTTTCAACGGGTTACCCAGCTCTTTCAAGCAAGGTAGGAAGCACGTTGATTGTCTCAGTGTAGCGCGCGTGCAGCCCCGGACATCTAAGGGCATCACAGACCTGTTATTGCTGTATTTCATGCGTCTTCAATAACGCTTATCCCTCTAAGAAGTGAGGCACACATAGATGATGTGTCCACTATTTAGTAGGTCACAGTCTCGTTCGTTATCGGAATAAACCAGACAGATCGCTCCACCAACTAAGAACGGCCATGCACCACCACCCACCGAATCAAGAAAGAGCTCTCAATCTGTCAATCCTTACGGTGTCCGGGCCGGGTGAGTTTTCCCTTGTTGAGTCAAATTAAGCCGCAGGCTCCACTCCTGGTGGTGCCCTTCCGTCAATTCCTTTAAGTTTCATCTTTGCAGACATATCCCCCCCGGAACACGAAAACTTTCGTTTCCGGTAAGCTCCCAGGTGGGTCATGTGAAACGTCACCTGATCGCTAGTTTGCATCGTTTACGGTTAGAACTAGGGCGGTATCTGATCGCCTTCGAACCTCTAACTTTCGTTCTTGATTAATGAAAACATTCTTGGCAAATGCCTTCGCAGTTGTTCGTCTTCCGACGATCCAAGAATTTCACCTCTAACGCCAGAATACGAATGCCCCCGTCTGTTCCTCTTAATCATTACCTCATGCTCTTAAAACCAACAAAACAGAACCGAGGTCCTCTTCCATTATTCCATGCAGAAGTATTCAGGCATTGCGCCTGTGTTGAGCACTCTAATTTTTTCAAAGTAAACTCGCTAGCCAGTCGCCAACACCCAGTGAAGGGCATTGGGACAAGACTAGCAGTGGTAAGTGACGGGTACCAGTACGCAGCACATGGCTGGACCAGACCCTGGTCACACAGATCCAACTACGAGCTTTTTAACCGCAGCAACATTGATATACACTTGCAGAGCTGGAATTACCGCGGCTGCTGGCACCAGACTTGCCCTCTGCTAGTTACTCGATAACACATTTATATTGTTCTCATTCCGATGCTGATAATCGAAAGACTACCAGCTCGATATTTTTCATCACTACCTCCTCAATCTGAGAGTGGGTAAGTTACGCGCCTGCTGCCTTCCTTAGAAGTGGTCGCCATTTCTTGGGCGCCCTCTCCGGAATCAAACCCTGATTATCCGTTACCCGTTACAACCATGGTAGGCATATAAACTACCATCGAAAGTTGATAAGGCAGACACTTGAAGGATATGTCGCCGGTACTAGGACCAGTGCAATCCGCTCAGTTATTCAGATTCACCAATGTGACAGCCGAGGCTGATTGGTTTTGCTCTAATAAGTGCACCCATCCCAAAAGGTCAGGGCTTCTTGCATGTATTAGCTCTCGCATTTCGACAGTTATCCAAGTAAGGATGAGATCCAAGAAACACACGGCTGTTGTAATGAGCTATTCGCGGCTTCACTTTAATTCAGCTTGTGCTTGCACGTGCATGGCTTAATCTTTGAGACAAGCATATGACCACTGGCAGGATCAACCAGGTATCTGTTTGAGTTCTCAACTCATCAAGAAGAGCCCTCATTCAATTGCCAACATAGCCATCGCTACATACGGCATGATACGCATCTATGCACATCCACAAATGACACTGCCCCACTCATACAGTCATCACAATTGGCTCAAGTTGAGCCAAATTTCTCCAAATAACATCACATTACCAACCAAACTTGATGCACAACTGCGGAGCATTCAGATATTTTGCTACATATTATATGCAACATCACTGATACCTCACAAAATGCAGCCTTTTGCACAACTAACAAGTAGCAAAGTAGACCAAAAGAGACTAATAAGTCCTCCCAATCAAACTTCACATATGCAGAGAGAGACTCACATACAAAGATGCTTGCCACTACTCCACATATATAGGCAAACCTAGTAGGTGTAAGATACCCAGGGTCTGGGCCCCCCCAAACTTCATGATAGGGTCTGGGCCCCCCCAAACTTCATGATAGGGTCTGGGCCCCCCAAACTTCATGATAGGGACTGGGCCCCCCCAAACTTCATGAAAGGGTCTGGGCCACCCCAAACTTCATGATAGGGTCTGGGCCCCCCCAAACTTCATGATAGGGACTGAGCCCCCCAAAGGGCAGTGTATGTACTTTTGTCCGCTGGGAGAGTGATAGGGTCTGGGCCCCCCCAACTATATGACAAGCATATGACCACTGAAAACATCAACAACTACCAAAATGAACTAAAATGACAAGCAGACATACCTTGAT